>OY755251.1:48087003-48479332 GCA_963576725.1 Azorinus chamasolen | reverse complement strand
AATTGAAATGGTTATTTCGAGATTAACCTCAAAGGCAAATTTGTCCGGCAAAATGTGTCACAATTTATATATCATATTTGAAAAAACCCCAGAACACGTTCCAGGCGTTTAAAGCAAAGTTTTGAGTATGTTGTAGTCGCCAATTAGCTTTAATGAATCAAACTTATTGAGTACACTAGCGATAGGTGGATACAGTTTGTTCACTTAAATATTTTCGTTATACATGCACTTTACCACTGTATTTGCCATCGCGGTTGTTGTATATTAGTCGGAGAGGGGATACGTTTATTTACACTGTCTTTTAGGGTGGGGATGGAATAAGTGTGAGGTTGGGCGCCCAAAACCCGGTTTAGCTCCCCAGTGACTTTTGTCAATAACCGTTCCAAGGCGATACTTCCATCTTCCCCCTATTGTATGTTTGTTTTGTCTTTGTGCGTCTCTTGATGTTTTTATAGTTATGTATATTTGCTGTTTCCTTGTGTTGCTGTTCCGGTGGCTGTTTGTTTTGTATGTGGTGTTTCCTGCGTGACACATTTTTTTGTACCTTTTTCGAATATACTGAGATATTACAAATAAAGCAAATTACAAACTATGTATAGTATAGCCTAAACGTAAAAGTCAGTATTAATATTAATGCTAGTAACACACTTACCTTTCAGTAAGGGGCAAAATTCAAACGACAGTCCAGCGCTTTTCCCAGTAAACTGCCCCAAACACACTTCTAGATAGTATAAGGGACCGCCACACATTGCCAGAAACAAGAAAAATGGGATAAGGAATGCCCCGCCACCGTTTTGGCTGAAAATGTAAAACAGTACACACGTATGTTGAACCGCAAATTTCACGCCACCCATTTTTCACACGTGTGAAATTTGCGGCCCCATTTTTCACATAATTTGTGAAAAATGCGTTTTGCTCGTATACCCCCCTTCAAAGCCTGACGCATTTTTCACGCATTTTTGTATTTCCCTACAAACGAGTCCAACGACAATAAGACAGTGGCGTAACCATTGGGCATGTATTGTCGCCGGTGCCGACAACTTCGATACGTACTGTCGCCGGCGACAATATGTGCCGCTTGTTTCGGCATATATTGTTGCTGGCGACGATATGTACACCGTCGATAACATGTGCTGCTACACCCGGGATATTGAATGTCTGGGATATTTTGTCCCGATTGGCTGCTAGTCTGTCACCCTGGTCATCAATCTAGAACCGTTTGCATATTGGGTGTGTACATTTCTTAAGACAAGACCTTTCAAGATACCAAAACTTTTGATCTTATGACCGTCTCCTTGACCTTTGACTCACCATTTTTAAAAAAAGTTCTTTTGACTGATGAGGCGCAGGACCATCATAATTTGCGTATGTAGTTTTTGATACACACCATTTGTATGAATACAAAATATTTGACCGGCTGACCTCTGAATTGATCTTTGGCCTACTTAATTAAAAACCTTACCATTGGCTATCACTTTTGAACCATCGAAAATAGGGTTTTCAAACTTGGCACGTATCTTCCTTGTTTCAAGACCTTTTTACAGTACGTAGCGTACATCGTGCGTATATCTATCGTGCGTTAATCGTATATCATGTGTATATCTTTCGTGCGAATATGTTGTACATCTCACGGTTAATATAATGGGTACTATTTCCATTTTATGGGATATTTGATGAATACTTTTTGTAATATAGGTATTATCTAATGAAAGAAAGAGTTGTTCTTTACTTAAGGTAATGATAACGTAAGGAATCGTTCATAGCGTATCGTATAATGTGCGTATATGTATCGTACGTAAATAGTATATCATGCGTGATAATATCGTATATCGTGACAACAAATATGCTCACATATTTTGTATCGGACTTGACACGCAATGCATCTTTCGGCAATAATTTGAGAGCGGAGGAAAAATTCTTTCTCCAACCCTGCGCTATGTTTCCAGATCACAACTTTGTTTTAAAAGAGATCAACGCAGAAATGTAAACCGAAAGTAGAAGTTTATTTTAGAATGTTCAGCAATTTAGGAAAAACTTTGAAGAAACATTCCCGCATTGATTGTTTTGAAAATCCTTATATCCTTTCGACTCCTGTAGCGTAATAAAACGTATTGACGAATTTGGCGTTCTATAACTTGGATTTATCTGAAGCAAATTGTTTGAATAGTTAGGGTTATAATGACTGCAGTCTAGTCTGTAGAGTAGGCAAGTATGATGGTCGTAGGTATATAAATGGGCGTTTTGTCAGCAGCCAAAATCGGCTCAGACACGGGTTCTTTCGGCCCTGAAATAACGCACGCTACCCCTGCTACCTCTGCTCATGTCATGGCTGTTATGGCGCACCATACATTTGCAGCATCAAACCAATCGCATTATTTATTAGATCTAATGTCAATAGACACGACACGCGAAAAAATGGCACCAAAAGGTTTAAAAATGGGCCAAAAGATGCCTTCGGGTTTGTTTTCGCACAGTGCGTCATGAACTTTTGTGACCTTCTATAAATATACGCGTACTGCCTATCTGAATGGTTGTGCTTATCTGGCACCGAAACAATAACACAAGCAACGTTGTTGTACTGCCAGTTAACTGGCTTTTGTCTGACAGTACAATGATAGTTTACTGAAAGTAATTTGACACATCACTGAGAGTGAACTGACAGTAACCTGACAATCCAGTGATGGAAAATATCATACTTATTACATTGTTTTGTTTTACTATCATTTATAATAATAATGATAATAATAATAATAATAATAATAATAATAATAAATAATAGTAAAAATGATAATAATATTTATTTATTTATTTATTTGGCCACATCACAGCATTACAAAAATATCATCTTCATTAATTCATTAGTAAGACATATTACTAAAAGCTATTCTACCCTAGACTGTCAGTTTACTCTATTTAACCTTGTTTGCATTTCAGTATACTCTCAGTGCGCTGTCATTTCACTCTCAGTTTATTCTCAGTGCCCTGTCATATTTTATATATGTATATTTACAAAACATTCTTATCATCTACGTCGGTTTTACACTCGGTAATTGGATAAAGTATATATTACTAAAGTACAGTCGGCACTCATTAGCTTGAGCACTTTGCGAACATCAATACGTTCGACTTTAAAGACCCCGAGATAGATGATCTTTCTACACACAATACACGGGTACTACATTACTTTTTAATTTTCTTTTTGGTCAAATACACATGCATCATTTGCATTGTTGAAAATAAAAACAGAATCCCAAGCAGTTTATATACAGACCAGACGCCGAGTCGCTCTGCATCTGGTCTGGATCAGAAATGCTTGCAATTCAAATAACAGCTCAATTTGCAGGGACTTTCGTGGATTTCGGCATAAGCAGAAGTTCAACTTAACCGAGTTCGAGATAACGAGAGTCGACATTAGGGGACATTACTGTCATAAACATAATTCAGGGACAAAGCTACCCTATCCGATACTAATTCAATGTCCTGATGGCTGTTTAAGATCTCTCGTGCATAAGAATGTCAACAATAGCTAAACCATCTATTGACATATCTGTGAAAAATGCGTTGGTATTAGTAGGTCTTCAGAAAAGGGGGTTAAAGAGGGCCCGAAATTTTCACAGCAGGGTGTTGTGAAAAATGGGGCCCCATTTTTCACATATGCGAAAAATGGGGCCGCAAATTTCACGCGTGTGAAAAATGCGTCAACCCATTTTTCACACGTGTGAAAAATGGGTGGCGTGAAATTTGCGGTTCAACACACGTATTTGGAATCAGGAGATATTTCAACTTTCTGGTCTCCAATGTTAGCATACATAACGATTCAGTGATCTATGTAATAAACCTACCTACCCGTAGTCTGGTATCTTAGTACATTGACCCAGCATAAAAGAACTTCAATATCGTATAATGAAACATGCATTTTCACAGGGCCTAAATGCGATGCTAAAACAGGGTAACTAAAGTAGAACCTGTCCTAAGCGGTCATTCACTTATGGAACATAGGAGTCTTGATAGGCACCAGGTTGCTTCATGCAGGGCAAAAGTAATACATAAAGTTACTATAGGAGTGTTCTGCATTAGGTTTGACATGTATAAATCGATCTCCTGCCTTACATACCCATAATTAGACCTCTTTATGATGGCCGCTTAAGACAGGTTTTACTGCAATTACAATTGTATTAACGTATAGGTGCGCTTCCCCACAAACATACTGCGCAAACTCAAAAGACGTCTTTACCTGCATAGTATCGGGAAGCGCCACACACTTCCTATTCCAACTGTGTAGCCAACAATGGCTAGGAAAAACTCGGCCTTGTTGCCCCATGTGTCTCTCCTCGGTTCGTTGCTGTTATTGCTTGTATCATCCTGCTGCTCTGAGTTGTCGACTTGAAATGTTTGAAGCTCTTCTGTCGTCATCTGAAATTACAAGACTATTCTTCTTGCATGTGCATGGAAGATAAGAATTTAACCTCTAGCCTGCTAAACAAATTAGGTCTACACAATCTTTCAATCACTACACTTTCAAAATTCAAGATATAATCAATGTGTCTACCAAAATGCAATCAGGGTGCCAAGCCATTTAAATTCTGATGAAATGCCGAATTACTTGGTGTCTCATCTGGATCAAAATTGTTTGCAAAGGTAATCATTCATCAACCCGTAGCAGACCAAATGTTAAAAGTGTTCATTTGCAAGATGGCTGCATTTAATCAACCAATGTTCGTATGGAATTAAATATATTTGTGCCATGTGCTAATAGTTATCTCCGCTTAGTTCAATAACAAGCAACAATTAACCTTTATCAGTGTCATGTCTGCTCAAATTCGGATCTGGGGTAAGATCTCCGTTTTTCCAAATCATTCAGCAGCTTGGATCCTGATCAGCCGCAGAGCTACCAAGCTGTCTCATTGGGGTCCAAGCTATTTGCAAATAACATTTAGGACGTTTTGCTGGGTCACGTGACGACTCAAAGTCATGTGACACCCACTGACCCCATCCAGGTAATTAATCAATTGCTCTAAATTAATGGATTATTTACTATAAAAATGGACAGTCCAGAGCAAGAGAAAAACCTTCATTGTTGTATTCTTTGCCAACATGGACGCGAAGTCCTCAAAACATTCCGACAAGGAGAGAAACTACACGAAAAACAAGCTCGATGGAAAAATCACCTACATTTCAACATCCGCTGTCGTCATGACAACATCACTCCGACTAGCTTGAAATTGAAAACATCAGTACGTGGTTTCGCAGCTCAAATAGTCATTAATAAATTCTGAAGGGAGGTGATCCCCCGAACGCAAAAATTGCAACACAAAAAGAGAAAATTGCAGACTCGGTTTTATTGAGTTTGTTCATGAGCAGTAATTGAAAGTGCAACACTGCTCACGCCCACTAACACCGGCTTAAGCGGTATTAAATATTCAGAACAAGAAGTACTGAAATTCTAGATTTCGAAGGATCAGAAGGTATAACAACACTGATAAGTCAAACAGCAACTGTTACAAGTAATATTAAAGCAAACGGAATTTACTCTCACAGGATATCGCATACATTGAATAAATTCTGAAAGCGAAACTATCACCGGATATGTGGTCGAAAACCAAACTAGCTTTCACGCATGCGCACGAGAGGTCTTTCGCAACATGTAAACAACGCCAGTGCAACAAATAGTCTTTTAGTGAAGAGGAATGGTTTTAATTCGAAGGAAGTGAGAGGTAAGCAGACCTCCAAATGGGTAGTAAACCTATCAGACAGGAAATGAGAGGCAGACGAACACTGTACTCCAAAAAGGTATGAACTCTTGTGTTACCCCTCCCAAAATTCCCACTGACGAAGTTATATCATCTGCTGAAACAGCATTTAGCCAACTGTCAAATAAGGCAGAAGCAGACAGTTTAAGAGCAGACGTTGTGAACGTTCTGAAAAACAGTAAACCCCCGAAAAGCAATGACAAATAAGGAAAGAGTTAGGCAAATACAAGGACACAGTTATTCTCCCTGCAGACAAAGGTTGTACTACAGTTTTTATCAATCGACCAGAATATGATACAAACTGACAAATCCACCTATGTCCCGCTCAAGTGTGACCTCACCAAGTCTATAAAAAATTAATATCCAAACTCTCAAAGACCTTCAAAAAGACAACCAAATGGATGAAAAACTTTACAAGAGACTGTATCCCACCTCTGAATCAGTCCCCAAATTATATGGCCTTCCCAAAATACACAAGAATAGTGTCCCCTCCGAACTAATGTGTCAAGTACAGGAAGCGTCATGTACCAGGTCTCCAAATATTTAGCCACATTAATTGGTTCCATAGTTGGCAAGACAGAACACCACATTGTAATTAGTGTCGACTTCGATCAGAAGATCAGTGAACTGGAAGTACCTCCCACAAACAATCTCGTGTCATACGATATGTCGGCTCTGTACACTAGCATCCCGATGAAGCAAGCTATGATAGTAATGAAACAAAAACAGGAACAAGAAGTAAACTACACAACAGGACTACGCTTACAGTAAGCAGTATTTGTGACCTCCTGGAAATGGAAATGGCCTTGAACAGCACCTATTTTATTCATAATGGACAATATTTCCAACAGAAATAAGGGGCAGCCATGGGGTCACCAGTTTCTCCCATTGTAGCAAACCTCTACATGGAACATTTTGAGAAAGAGGCATTGGACACAGCCAAAGAATCCCAACCTCCACGTGGTTTAGATATGTGGATGATACCATGACCAAACTGCATGAGTACCACATAGAAGAGTTCTCTAATCACTTAAACTCCATTGACAAGCACATCAAATTCACTTCAGAGAGTGAGGAGGATGGCAAAATTCCATTTCCTGACACATGTGTCCATATCAAGAATGACGGGTCCACTAAAGTCAGAGTCTACAGGAAGTCTACTTACACTGACCAATATTTAAATGTTGGCTCAAATCATCACCTAGGGCACAATAGATCTGTGGTAAGAACGTTGTTCCACCGAGCTGATGAATTAGTCACTGAGAACTCAGACAGAAAGAAGGAAAAAAACATGTCAAATGTGCACTACGGGCAAATGGCTACCCTGAGTGGATGTTCACAATTCCTAACAAACATAACAAAGACAAGAAACAACACCAGCAAGACAAAAACACGCCAAATGTCGACATCCCTATATTCAAGGCACCTCAGAAACTTTACACAGACTTTTCAAACAACATGGGGTAAACATGTACCATCGTCCATTCAACCCGATTCGCTCCCAAATAACACACGTGAAAGGCAAGACGGGCAAAATGAAGAAATGTGGCGTGGTGTATTATGTGAAGTGCGAGCAATGCAAACATGACAGGTAGACCTATAGAAACAAGAATGAAAGAGCATGTGTCTAGAGTCAATTCAGCATTACATGAACATTGTGAAGCCACTGGTCACCACATTCACCCTCGTACCACCAATGTCTTGACGTCAGAGGATATGCATCTCAAACATAGGGTGAAATAAGCCACACTAATAAAACAGCGGCGACCATCACTCAACCGGGACGAGGGATTGGAACTGCCAGCAGTGTATGACCCTCTCCTTGTGTTACGTGACGACTCAAAGTGATGTGACACCCACTGACCACATATCAGTGTGATGACGAAGGCTTTGCGATAAAGCCGAAATATCCAGGTAATAAATCAATTGCTCGAGAATTTCATGATATTTCATCAATGTCCCTATTAAACATTATTCCTGCTTAGAAGTAGGTTTCATGACATTTTGTTGTAACAAGCATTCCTATAATCATGCATGTTAGACTGTATATGTCGACTTAGTACATGCATACAGTACTTGCGTTGGCCGATTACCTCATTTGTGTTTTATCTTCAACATGTTCCTGCACACATGTGTGCTTCAGAGATCAGTTTAGTTATATTAGGGTAATTCTTATGACCTATGTGCTATAGCTATGTCTATACTTCTTTATTGTCTTCGATTTTCTCTATTTTTACGAAATAACGTGGTTTCATTTACTCTTTTATTTTCCGAATCTATTCAAACTCTATCGAACCTTAGCTAATGGAACATGTTCCCCTGTTCTACAGAATAATCGAGTATGATAATTTTTGAATTTGCTTTAGAACAGTCTCCCCACCTTAATAAGATCATGTCTTATTAACTAATTATATAGCCAATAAGATCTGGTGATACTAAGGCAAGATATAAAAATTACAAAACTAGTAAACTTCTATCCATTTAACAGAACTCACTAGATCTTCTTAGATCTACTGTCAACACTTGAACTATAAAAATAATCTCCTTTCTAGAAGATATTAACAAAAGGTCTATGAAACACCTTTTTCTAAAACTCAATACTTGTTTTCTATCAACTGGATTCTAATTCAAGAAAGACTACTCTTGTCAAATGTATGCTTTGCACAATTTTGGTAATTAAAGAGTTACTTCCCTTAGACCATTAATGCTCTATTGCTGTATCTCTACTTATTTCAGTTTCAACTCTCCAACTTTTAAGCTATTGTCATAAAACATGTAGAAATTAATAATCAAAATATGACACTGTTGTTATTGAACAGTAAGATAAATCACCAATCATTGTACATCCTGATCAAATCAGCTTCTTTAAACAGTCTGATCTGGGTTTACACTGGCTCTCTAAACAACACAATTTTCCATTTACACAAGAAATGAAAATAACCACTTGTAACTTCTTATTAACAACCACTTCATGAAAATAAAACTTCAAGTACATTTATCAGCTAGTAAAACTTGACTTAATACTTGAACTGACCTTCTATCTATCTGTGAATTTATTATTGTAATTCCCAAGCTCTGTATAAAATAAAATGCTTATACTGTTTACTCAAATACTCAATTCCTCAAACAATTTTAAAATTAAAACAACCAGTAATTAATAATTTCACAGATAGAATAACAGTATGCAACTTTCCATACTGTTTAAGGTATGTTTGCCTTACACACACTCAACTTCTGAAACTTTTTTCCCCTAATACCAACTTGTTTATAAACAGGTTGATACCAAATAAACATTTCAGGAATAAGCTTCAAATGAGTATCCAGTTTATATGTACATATTTTCCAAATGAGTATTTCAAGCAAATAATTTTATGGTCTGCTCATTAGTATGAATGTACCATAGAGTGCAAAATACACAGTTTTGAAACTTATCTCAGAAAATTCTGACCATCAACCACTTTCATAATATCTTTCTAAACATAAACTTGTACATATACAATGTTGGAGTGTCTCCAATGAGTCTTGAATGTATGTTGCCTGTACGCTATATGTAGTTTTCGCGAATCAATTAACTGCCAGTCTCTAAATTTTTGGCGAAGATGGATACGACAATGTTTTACACAATTTTGGAGTGATTATTATGCCCTCAGACTCACACTTTTGTAGTCACACTGTAATACTAAATTATTCTGCCGACATCAATATTCTTCTAACACCTGAATTTTCTGAAATACTGATATTTTATGATATTTTGCAATTAGCTCAGGGCTTATTATGACCCTTTATCACAGAGCTAAATGCAGAACACTATTCTTCACAGTCTAATGGACAAAGCCTTGTAATTGGTCTGTCGATTTTCTTTCCCCTAACCAGAACGGTTGCTGATCGAATGTGTCCGTCGATACCGTGATACACATTTGTAATGCGCCCTAATGGCCACTGACCTCTCGGTGTATCTGGAGAAACTACAATCACTATGTCTCCGACTCGCAACTCGCGTTGTTCGTGGAACCATTTCTTCCGCGATGTCAGGTTTGGCAGCCATTCCTTAAGCCATCGCTGCAAGAAATGCCGCATGAGTTCTTGTACTCGCCCCCATCTGTTCAGTGGATGGAATGTTGTAGTGTCCACTGACTGGGGAGCGAATTCACCACCCATCTGCCCACACAGAAAATGATTGGGCGTGAGCGGTACACAGTCTGCTGAGTTCGACGATTGGTAAGTCAACGGTCTGGAGTTGATCAATGACTCGGCTCCGACGAAAGCTGTTGACAGCTCTTCAACTGTTACGTCTGCTCCTTGTAGAATTCTGTAGACAGCGCGTTTTGCTGCCTTGATCATAATCACATTTGCTCCTTCCAGTGCGGCGCCAACGGTGGGTTGAACTGCCATTTGATGCCTTTATCAGCAGCAGTCCTTATAATATGCTGCTCATCGAGAGCCTTCACAAGTGACTTTATCTCTTTATCGGCGCCCACAAAGTTAGTGCCATTGTCACTAATGACTTTTTCCGGAAGTCCACGCCTACTGATCATTCTGTAGAACGCGTTAAGAAATGATCTAGTTTCTAGGCTGTACGTCATTTCAAGATGAACGACCCTAGTAGCTAAACATGTAAACAAACAGAGATATCTTTTTTGACGACTCTTGCCTCTTCCCGGTATTGTCAAAAATGGTCCACCATAGTCAACTGCCACATTTGCAATTGCTTTCATAGGCCTACCCAATCTGCCGTTAATGGTGCCATAATCTGATTCATTGGCTTAGCCTTTTGTCTTTTACATTCAGCACATTCATTTTCAACTTCGCGTATAACTTCCCTAGCATGAATGATGCAATACTTTGATGACAGATTTGACAGAATATAGTTTGTGCCTGCATGTTTACACTTATCATAACTAGATTTTACAATTAGCTTTGTGATCCATGAATGCCGAGGTAGAATGATGGGGTGACGACAGTCAAATGAAATTAATTCTGCATACTGCAGTCTGGAATTACTTCTGATAATTCCTTTCTTTCGGAATCCAACACAGGATTTAACGGGATGAGTTTGCTACATTTTGGGAGTGGGTTTCCTTTTAGAAGGTCTTTGTACTCACTTAATTAATCTTTCTTCACTCTCTTTCAGTTCATCACAAGTCAATTCTCCTACCTTTCTGAGCTCTTGTCTTACACTACAGTTTTCAATAAACCTAAGAACCCATGCTGTTACCCTTTTTAGTCTCTCCCAGCTTGAATACCTTAATGGATCTAGTCTCCACATGTCTAATTTTTTCATCATTTTTGTTCTTCACCCTGTCTATGCTTGACTAATTGTAACTGTTATCAACTCTTTTGAAATGTTCAATCTCAGATTTCTTAATTTCATCTTGCTCAGTCTTTTTACTGTTTATAATTGTTTTTGGCCATTCACTTTCACACTTTTTAAGAAATTCTGGACCTTCCCACCAGAACTGGTCTTCAAGCAGCTGGTCAACTTTAACACCCCGTGAAACCAGGTCTGCCGGATTACTCTCTCCTGGCACATGCCGCCATTGACTAGGACTGGTTATTCTCTGTATCTCTGCTACTCGGTTTGCTACAAATGGCTTGAACACACGACTCTGGTTTCTCAGCCAATATATCACATCCATGCTGTCTGTCCAGAATGTGCTTTTACTAATGTCTAGTTCTAATGCGTCTGTTATCGCCACTGTTAGTTCTAAATTGAGAAGTGCCGCCATCAGTTCTAGTCTTGGAATACTGATTGCTGTCACTGGCGCGACTTTGCTCTTTGCTGCGATCAATCTCACTGAAACTTCACCATTTTCATGTTCGTTTCTACTGTATACTGCTGAACCATAAGCTCTTACTGAAGCATCACTGAACGAATGAATAGTCATTTCTTTCACCCCTGACTCGCCTTTTAGACACCTGGGAACTCTGATCTGCTAAACTTTGATAAGATCTTCAAACCAACATGTGATTTTTGTCATTGCTTCTGTTTCTATTCTCTGATCCCAGTCGATACCTGACAACCAAATGTCTTGCATTATGAGTTTTGCTCTTATTATGATTGGTGCTAATAGCCCCAGTGGGTCAAAGATAGTCGCTATCCTTCGCAAGTACTCGCGCTTTGTCATTTGTCTCTTTGCATCAACTAAATTGATCTCAAATTTGAAATTGTCACATTCTGCTTCCCATAATACACCTAGTGTTTTGATCTTTGGGAGTTCAGCCTTGGTCAAATCGACTCTTAGAGCTCTATCGACTAGTGGTATGTGCTCTAAAATATTCTTTGAATTTGACATCCATTTATGGGGTACCATTCCGGCCTTTTTCCACAACCTCATAAGTTCCTCATATAGTTCTATTGCTTGATTCTCAGTCCATACTATCATCCATGTATGTAGACTTGAGAACTGTCTCTGATGCGTGAGGGTAGTCATATTTGTACAGTTTTGCATTGTGTTGTGATACGAACTGTGCCAAAAATGGTGATGACGACACTCCAAATACTAGACGTGTGAACTCATACTCTTTTGGCTCCTCATCTGGTGTCGTTCGCCAGAGAAATCGATGAAATCTTCTTTCTGGAGGGATTATGCCCACTCTCAAGTACATTTCTTGAATGTCACATGCTATTGTAACACAATGTTTTCTGAATCTCATGTGTACATCAACTAAACTATTCTGCAGCTTTGGCCCTTGTTCATTCTGACAACCGGAAAATGCGGTAAAAAACATTGTTTCTCTTCTATTTTGCGTTTTACTGTCTTTTCAACATAGCCCTTTTCAATGTAGCCTTCAATTGTACTGTTGTATATTTCTTTCACAACAGGATCTTACTCTAGCCTCTTTTCTGTGCTTTCTAGACGTTTGTTTTGGCCATTTCATAATTGTATGGCAACTCAATTTTCACTTGTTTCCAAGGTAACTCTACCTCATATCGACCCTCTGTGAAATTTATTGACTTTTCTGCTTTTTGAAGTATACTGGTCTTTCAGCGAAATGTTGCTTGCTTTTGCTACCTTTTCTACCTACCAAAACCTCTCTATCATCTGAGATGTATTAAACGTAAACAGACTAGTGACGTTTGAATCATTTTGGGCCAACGCAGGTCCAACCAAGTGGTGTTAACCTTGCCACGGGTTCACCCTTCTCTCCTTGGATTTCTCCCAACGATCTGTGGAGTTCCACATAGTCCAAACCTATCAGCAAGTCCACTTTGTTCCTGTTTACTAATTTTGGGAAATTTACATCTTGTAGATGTGGCCACCTTTTTGAGTTCTTTTGCCAGTCAATTGCCTTCAGCCGACCAGTAACATTTTTGGTTGTTTGTGCTTCCATATTCATGATGACTGCACGACTCTCACTCTGAATTCGAAAGCTAACACAGGATGTTTGAAATTGCTTCCCATTCATCACATTCACCTTGACCCAGCACTTTTCACCCGAAAGTCCCAGCTCTGCTGCTACATCTTCGTTGACATATGACTTTGTACTTCCATCGTCCAATAATGCATTTACTCTAATTTCTTTGCCGGATACCTTCAGAATTATTACAGGGACAGTTCTTAATGCTATGTGGTTTGCACTTTTACACTGCATGGTTTGTGACGACTGTAAAGGTGTAAATGCTTCTGCATTAGCATTTAATTCACTGTGAAGCAGCCTGTTATGGGTTTTTTTCCACAACCATTCACTCCAAATTTGCCCTGGAACTTGCACTTACTGCCTAGATGATTTGTCTTGAGGCATCAAAAGCATAATCTTGCCTCTTTTGCTCTTTTCAATCTTTCTTCTACAGTCATGTCTTTAAAAACAGGACAGTTCCAGATCTTGCTTTCTGACTCTTTTGTGTGTCATTTGATAGGCCATGTATTGTCTCATTTGCCCGAACAGCATATTCGGTTTCCTGATTCACCCACTTTTGCGGGGTCTCAACTGACTCATTAAGATCTTTTTCATGTACTTGCCTGTTATACCTGGTCAACATGGTTTGCGGCAGTTTCTTTAAAAGTCGATGATATAGTGAACCATCTTTTAAATCTTCATCATGGTTCACTTCTTTTAGGTTAATAACTGCAATGTCCAACAAGTCTGCAAATTTTTCCAGCTCTTTTACACTTTCATTTCTTAGAGGAGTGAAATGTTCCAGTTCGTCCAGAAATCTATTTACAACTCTGGCAACGCCACCATACTTCCTTTCTAATCGTAACTTTGCAGCTTCATACGCTGCTTCAGGATGTCCTAAGTTTTCAATGCATTTCAGAGCATCCGCTTTCAAGTACTGCCTAAGCTGCAAGAGTTTATATTCTGAAGTGGCAGGAGCATTATCTATACATACCATGAATGTAGCTTTCCATGACTCATATTTAGTTTTGTCATCGTAGAATGTGGGTATACTTACACTTTTCATATGCTTCCACAGGTCTCCTCCCAGATCACTATGCACTGAATCGTCACCTTTTTTGCTGACTAACCTTGCAGCTTTATCATCCTCAAAATATGATTTAACATCACCCATTGCCACTCTATACTCTATTTCTATTTCATTCATTTCTTCCGTCACGGCGTCTGCACTGGTTTCGTCCCCGGCGGTCATATACTCGTCTGAAAGGTTCTCCATAACTGCCAAAGATCTTTCCAGTACATCGCCTAACTTTTCACTTCGAGATTTGATGTTAGACCGTTCTGCGTCTTCATCATGAATAAGATTCGTCAATTGATTCTTGAATCTTGTAACAACTGCTTTTGTACGTGATTTTGTCATTTTTAACGTACGTACATGATTTGCAGTCTCCGACTGTTCCGCCCGAACCGTTTCACCCACAGGTGCTTCTTCTGTTGACATTTTTGCCGATTGTGCTAGTAATACGAATAAACAACCTCGCTCTGCTACCAATTTGTGCTATAGCTATGTCTATACTTCTTTGTCTTCTATTTTCTCTATTTTTACGAAATAACTTCACAACACGTGGTTTCATTTACTCTTTTATTTTCCGAATCTATTCAAACTCTATCGCACCTTAGCTAATGGAACATGTTCCCAGTTCTATTGTTCTACATAATAATCGAGTATGATAATTTTTGAATTTGCTTCAGAACAATCTGTTTGATTTCAATCTTTTGTTTGGTCTGTTACATCTATCAGGACAATTTCAGGACCCGTCTGATCTGGGTCTACTCTGTTTGCAATGGCGTTAAAGGACGTCTGTATGATTTGCGCTATTTTAATGTTTATACATCATCTGCTGTTTGTATGGTATGTCAGAAATAGATTTATGTTTGTTAAATAACGGTTGTTCTACGTCATATTGTAAATGTTTACAAGAGGTTCCCGGTGATCGTATATCGCTCACAGTTGATAAACTACGTATGATGATGACAAAGTCTTAGCATGCCAATTCCCTTAATGGCAGTAAGTATATACGGTCCATGTTTATCTTGGTCACGACCATATGGGTATGCACATTGCTAATAAACATCTTTAGTCAGGGTGGGAAAGATGCACTAGGTTAAATGACACATTGTTCGCATAAGGGTTTCTGAATAAGCGAATAACCAAACCTGATTGAACGTTTATCATCAAGCACAATACAGTCTGATTCGACAAGAAGGTGATCAAGTAGAAACATGATTGTATAACATTTTCTTTGCTCATCGTAGTCGTTTTTAAAACTCTCGATTGATCGTCTGATCTAAAAGATACTGCCATTTGAACTAGACCCTGTCTGAATACGTTAAAGATCAAAGATCAAAGTTTATTAAAGAATAAACTAACCAAGACTTAAAACTTTATTTTCGGAAAACTTAAACGCCAATAACTATAGACGAACTTATCAAACTATATGAGTTATATACTTATCGAAAGTATTACGGCTGAATGTATTAACCGATTTGCTCCCACGATCCCATATATGGGACGTAAGCAAACATGTCACAATTACATGCATTTCATTAATATTCATGAAATAATTATTTCGTACATTAATATTCATGGCGTAAAGGGTTAATAAGAATAGCTGCTGCGAACAACAAATTCACTGGTTTGATACAAAACTGAATTTGAGGCCAAGACACATGGAAACAGATCATTATGGTCACTCTGTTCTCGGGGCTACCTGCTCAAGGTTGGTTATGATATTTTAGGATCAGAATGTACGCCATAGCTGTCTTATCATTGATCATAACGAATGTGAAAGCCGCTATTTAGAACAACAGTTTGTATAATTGCAGCCATTTTAAACGCTCACGTACAAAAGTATCAAGCGTGATACTATATGCTCTACGGTGAGTAATCCATCCGAAAGTATTGAGGGAGATCATGCGTTACCTTATTATATACACATACCAAGTGAAAAATGACATATAATACAGACATGATTTGTAGATACATTTCAATTCGTCGATGAGATGTCGGGGTATATCAGTTGAAAGTGCTAGGTATCATTAGCATGTTATGCAGACTGGTGTCTTTTTGATATCCGATCTGTTACAATTGTCCCTTTATGTCTGATTCGTTCAAACTTTCGGTAAATTATTGGCCGGTGCCGAACCGCTTGAATCGTGATTAGATTGAGAGAGAGAGATACATACACAAACAGAGAGAGAGACATAGAAAAAGACACACATGCAGACAAATAGACAGAAAGACAGACATATAGACAGACGAGGAGACATACGGAGACAGAGGCATAGATAAGTAAAGATACAGCGAGGGACAGAGAAACCCAGAGACAATGGGATGGAGAGGCACAGTTAGAGACAGACAGAGTCAGAGATGGAGGAAGAAACAGACAAGGACAGAGACAGCAACAGAGACAAGTACACAGAATACAGCTTACCGTTGGCTTAATGCATTCAACCTGCCTGTGAATTTTCCTCTAAAGAATAAAGAACAGGCGGCCCCGAAACGATGTTATGCCTTGTTCATTCCGACGTCCTTAATGACTAAAATGTTTACTCGCTTTGATGGTGTACATATAGAAATCCCCCGACAGATTGGTAAGTCATCCGTGCACCAGTAGTAAACAGAGACAGTGAACAGAGGCAAGAGCACATGGTATAGAGTTAATGTATCCATGCCTATAAAACAATTTAGTTGAGTCTGAGTTCGTTCTCAAGTTTTTGATTGGTCCGATTTGAGTCTTTGACCAATCAAAAGTTTGAGAACAAACTCAGACTCAACTAAAACGCTTTATAAGTATGTTCCCAGATACTAAATTCGCAATTTCAGCACCAAGAGACGTTTCTAACGAGTGGTTACGTCACAGGGTTTCTTGGAGAAATAAAGGAATTATTCTTGAAAATATTTCAAATTACGCATCATATCTGGACCTCTGATTGTAAATATCTGGTAACTGTTCTCAAAATAACAGGTAAACCTTTATACAACAATCATCCACAGAGTGTCAGATACTACCTCGTGTTTATAGAATGTCATAGTATAAGTCATGTAAGTCATAATCTAAGTTATGTATAAATCTACGCATGTATATAGAGTGTCATAGTCTACCTCATGTATATAGAGTGTTACGGTCTGCCTCATGTATATGCAGTGTCATAGTCTACCTCATGTACTTAGAGTGCAATAGTCTACTTCATGTATATAGAGTGTTATAGTCTAGCTCATATATATAGAGTTTCATAGTCTACCGTATGTATATAGATCGTCATAGTATACTTAGCCTACCCCTTTATTTAGAGTGCCATAGAATACCTTATGTTTATAGAGTGGCATAGTCTATCTCATGTATTTAGGATGCCATATTCTACCTCATGTATACAGAGTGTCTTAGTCTACCTTATATAGAGTGTCATAGTCTACCTCATGCATATAGAGCGGCATAGTCTACCTCATGTATATATAGTGTCATAGTCTACCCCAAGTATATAGTTTGTCATAGTCTACCTTATGTATATAGTGTGTCATAGTCTACCTGAGACTACCTCAAGTATGTAATGCGCCATATTCTACTTTACGCATATAGTGTGTCATACTCTAACTCATGTATATAGGATGTCATAGCCTACGTTATGTATGTAGCGTGGCATAGTCTACCTCTTGTATACATACAGAGTGTCAAAATCTACGTTATGTATATAAATTATATAATCTATATCATGTATGGAGAATGTCATAGTCTACCCTATGTGTGTAGTGTAGCATAGTCTACCTTATATTTATAGAGTGTCATAGTCTACCTTACGTAAAAAAACAAATTAATTAAGTTATTATCCAATCAGTAACAAGTATCTGTTTTATCACGTAATTAATGTAAGTGAAATCGTTAGGTGAAATCAAACAAACCAATTAATCTATTTGTGTTGATAACAGTATCCTACATGTATGTAGAGTGTGGCTGTCTGCCTCGTGTATAAAGAGTGTCAAAGTCTACCTCATGTATGTAGAGTGTGACTATCTGCCTCGTGTATAAAGAGAGTCAAAGTCTACCTCATGTATGTAGAGTGACTGTCTGCCTCGTGTATAAAGAGTGTCAAAATCTACCTCATGTATGTAGAGTATGACTGTCTGCCTCGTGTATAAAGAGTGTCAAAGTCTACCGCATGTATGTAGAGTGTGACTATCTGCCTCGTGTATAAAGAGTGTCAAAGTCTACCACATGCATGTAGAGTGTCAAAGTGTACGTCGTGTTTATAGCGTGTCGTTTTGATTTTTATACTTTAACCAATAAATTAAAAATGTCTAATAATAACCCTTTGCTGAAGGTTCTAGTTTCATAAACCAGACAACCCTTACCACATATAAACGACGTTTGGCACCTTTGCAAAGAGGGACACTTCAGATCAGAAGCTTCTTGGGCTGCTGTCTGATCAGGGCCTGGGCTCTGTTGGCTTATGCAATAAGATAATCCAATCCTGAAGTTTCTGTCAAAGCCAAACATTTGCTTGTTAATGTGAGACATACTTTAATATAATATTCATGAGAATAATGTTTTATCTGTAAGCCAACCCATTTCCTTAGTTTCCAGATCAAACAGAACAAAGACATATAGTGTAATCATGAAACCAGCCCTGATTTAAACAGTCATAGTTTGTTTATACTTTTATCTACACTGTTTGTTAAGCTAGGTGGACTTTGGGATACGTATGAGGTTAGGACGTCCGTGAAAGGTTGAAAACCCCAGTGGTGGTTTTGCCACTGACCGTTCCAAGGCGGTACTCTCTTTGTCACCCTTGCTTTTATGTTTGTTTGGTGTCTGTGTCTTTGTACCTGTGCGTTTGTTTATGTTTGTTCTGTGTTGTTATGTCTGTGTACATGTGTGCTTTTGTTCATGTTTAAAAAAGTGTGTGTGCGTGCGCGCGAGTGTGTGTGTGTGGTTGTGTTTGTGTGTTACTTGCTTTCTATCGGTGTTTTGATGGTGGTTGCGTTTTGTGTGTGTCTTTTCCTGCTTTACTAAACTACCTTTTCATTTATACAGACCTGGGTACATTCTGTCGGTCATTAAACACACGAGTTCAGTGCCATTACTGCGAGAACAGAAAATGTAGCAGTATATTGGTAGCGTTAGGATTTTTTCCAGCTCCTCAAACTTACGGTGTTTACAGTTATATTGCAGTCGTGTAAGATAGTTTGGTTAATATGTTCTCTTAATCTATCGCATCGCTGTTCGCTTTTACAAATATCTTGGATCCATATTAATGTAATATAGTAATGGCGAAATTAAAGAAACCTCAATAAACAAACTAAAAATAAACGTAACTGGATCTCCGAAGTTACCAAATTGAAAGAAGCAATTCCGAATGCCTGAAAAACCATTTTGAAATCGGAATCATCCACCAAAACACAAGTAAAAATTAACAGGAATTCAGTTTTCGGTGAAAATTGTAACATTACAAAATTAAATAACAAAGATATAAGGAAAAAGTTGATTGCAAACAAATTTGAAAGTCCTTATATACACAAGTTATGGGAAGATAAACTGAAACTAGATGTTCAGTGGTATATATGCAGTTTATCACAAAAATGTTTATATCGACAACAGAATAAAAGAGCTTAAATTTAAACTTATCCATAAAATAGTTCCAACCAATGAAAACCTTTTTACGTGGAAACTAATACATAGACCATTCTGTGAACATTGCTATGATTTAATCTCTTTCAGTATATATGTATGCATGTTGATTTGCTCTATACATACATGCTTACTATATGCTTTCCTTGTATTTGTTATGTTTTTATGATTGTTACAAACTGTAAATAAACGGACTACCAGTAGGTAGTTCCAAAGAGAAAACATATCTTGGATCCATATGAGATTTTCGACAACAGCAGAACCTGTTAAGTAGTCACTCATTTTTTTAATCATAGGAGTATTAAAAAGCAGGTGGTAGTTAAATGCATGGCTAAGTAATGCAAATACAAACTCATATACGAGCTTGTTGCATTATTTTTTACCTGCATTAAGCTACCACCTGTCATACAGACGCGTAATTGCACCTTTTTATATGGCTGCTTAAGACATGTGCTACTGTATCTCGGTTTCTAGTCTGGGCCCAAGTGGATGTTTAAAACACCAACTGCATTACTACCAAGTATATTAAATAAATTGTTTGTAAAAGTACTTGATACTGATGAATGCTTATTAAGACTGAATACATTGAAAATGATTTTCGTTCCTGTAGGATTATTTTAATTGCAGACTTTTTTGTATTTGCAATAAACGTGATTTTAAGCTGAACATTGATCCCGATTCCCAACTGGATGTCACCATTGCTTAGCTTCGGACTTAATTATCAGTGTTGTTTTATGTTTTGGTCCTTCGGGATCATTAGTTTCGATGTTATTAGTTTTGAAAATGAAATTGAATACCGCTTAAGCCGGTGTTACGGGACGTGGGTAGTGTTGCACTTTAAGTTATTGCTTATGAACAGACTAAATAAAATCGAGTCTGCAGCCCGTGAAAGGTCGAAAATTAGTCGGGTCGTTACTTGGGGGTCACTTGATTTCAATACTTTTATCCTCATGTTTCACAACAAAATGTATGGAAATGTTAATGTAATTTTAAACAAAATAGAAGTCTTCAAAATCGTATTCATCCTGCAAATGTAAGTTTCACTTGATTTATTTTGCTTTGAATTACATGTCCATGCGTTTTGCAGTGGAAAATAGGATAAAGGTATATGACGCCCAAGTGATGTCATGACTAATTTAGAATTTTCATTGGTTAAAATTGATATTGAACTTTTTTGTAGTAAAATATGCTTGTTAAGTCAATGTCGTCATGTGACTTTTGTCACTGACCGTTCCAAGGCGGTACTTCCATCTTCCTCCTATTGAATGTTTGTTTTGTCTTTGTGCGTCTCTTGTTGTTTTTTCTACCCATGTACATTTGCTGTTTCCTTGTGTTGCTGTTCGGGCGAGTGTTTGTTCTGTATGTGGTATTTCCTGCATGACTCATTTTTGTACTTTTAACTCCATGAGTCTACATACACTGATAACACACCACGAGTGCATGTGAGTTTGGATGTGTTTGTTTTTACCATTTCCGTTCAGTTAAGTACTTTAGCAATTTTTATTTCAAAACGGACTGACATCGAAAATCGCAAAATGAAGCCCGTTTTGAAATAATCATTTCAAAGTGCGACGTTATCGGGTCCTACAAAGGTAAAATACTCCAATAGGGTTGGTGACATTGAAGTAAGCAATTCTTACTGTAATCACTTATTGGACAGAACACAGTTAGCTATTATATGCTTCAGAGACCTTCCGACCTTGCCGTGGTTCTGGGGCTTAATTGTCACAGGGGGTGTTTTTGTTTATTTGACGGAGATTATCCCCTCTGCCAAGAACTAAAAGGAAGGCAGGTCGGTGGTTTTGATCCCATGCACTACTTTGCAGCGCATGAGATTAGCCGAAATCATCTTCCTGATGTCATCCATCATGTCTTCTCACCATTCATCGGCGCTATATGACCTATTCAGTGTCGCAGTGCCGTAAAACACAACTCACACACTCACTCACTCAAAAATGTTATTATTTGCAGGGATATCAGTCCTCACTGTATAATGAAATATCGTAGGGCTAATGCCTATAAAGCTTTAACAATAATCAGTCCCCTGTGTGAAACCAATACCTGAAAGCTATGTTTACCTGGCCAGGGAATATGTGTAAAACCGAAGGAAAAACTCAGTGCTTACATGTAATCGCTCGTGGATTTTAGGGGCCATATGGGAGTTCAGGGTACACTTCAGACCCCTAAGATTTAAAGCGTTTAAACACAGCATGATATCAACCTTTTTAAGCCTGGAGAAAAGAAGGAAATTTGATCTTTCGTACACATAGACATTATTTACTTTGAATATACCCGGCACAAACAGTCTGCAAGAAGTTATGAAGTTTATGGGTATTATTTCATCTTTCATAGTCACATGTTATATAAAATGAAATAATCGAGTCAAAGACCTTCCGAATATGAGTTAAGAACTCAAACGTTCTAACGTGTTCTATACACACTATTCTTTATAAAACTGCATCAGATATAAACTTAAGCAGACAGTATTTTTTCACAACAGGATTAATTTTATAAAAGACGTATGCCAGAACTAGACGACTTGACTGGCTAGACGCCGTATCGTGTTGATGCTGGGAGCTGGTCTGGGTAAACGCAATGCCCGAATACAGTAAAATCCCTCTAAACCGGACGATCAATTTAAAATTGATAATGGAATTATTTCTTCTAAATATATAATAAAAGAGATGATTTTGATTTTAATATTGTAAATTTCCCTCATCTTGACGGAGATGTTCCCCGTGCCCCATCTTACGGGGTTTATATATCAAAACCCCTGAAAAAGATATAGTCACGGAACATGTAAAAATGTGCAATACTAACTAAACTTGAAAATGAACAGTATAACATTTCTTGATTGAGCTCTTACGATTTCTCTACGCTCTATACTACTCTACCTCACCATCTTATAAAGGATAAACTGATTAAATTGATAGAAAAAAACGTTGCCAGAGAAAATAAAATGTTCCTTGCTTGTAATGTTCAACGTTCATTCTTTTCGGATTCTGAAGTTGAAAATTACACAATGTGGACTTGTCTTGATGTTTGTAGATCTTTAACATTTCTTTTAGATAACATATTTGTGCGCTATGGGGATACCATATATCGTCAAGTTGTTGGTATATCTATGGGAACAAATTGTGCCCCTCTTGTTGCAGATTTGTTTTTATATTGCTATGAGAAGGATTTCATGCTTAGTTTAAAACCTGATACACAATCTGACATTGTTAGTGCTTTTAATTAACCGTCTAGGTATTTAGACGATATTTTGAATTTGGATAATCCTTATTTTGAAAATCTGGTTTCTTCTATTTACCCAAAAGAACTTACTTTAAACAAAGCGAACCCATATGACATTCAGGCTTCTTAGATTTGAATCTTTCCATCACTAATGATAAAGTTTCGTCTAAAATATACGATAAAAGGGAAGATTTCGATTTCAAAATTGTTAATTATCCTTTTCTAGATGGAGATGTTCCCCGGTCTACATCTTATAGGGTTTACATTTCTCATCTTATTCGCTTTGCCCGAGCCTGTTCTTTGCTAGTAGATTTTAATAGTCGTAATTTAATTATAACTCATAAACCCTTACTTTTGTTTGTCTTGTGTCTTTGTGCTTGTGTTTTGTTCATGTTTGTCTCTGGTGCTCGTGTATTTGTTGGTGTTTTATGTGTTCTTCTCGTGTGTTTGCGTGTGTTTGGTTGTGTGTGTGTGTGGCATGCTGTCTATTGATGTGTTAAATGCGTCTTGTATGTGACTTTCTACTGTATTTTTCTACTACTTTTTCATGTATTCGTTTTGCTAGAGCTTGTTCATCTATTGACGATTTTAACAGTCGAAATCTCATTTTAACTGAAAAGCTGCTTAAGCAAGGGCATATATACCATAAACTAAGAAAAACTTTCTCTAAATTTTACTATCGAAATCTCTCACTTATTGGCAAGTACCAATGTAATCTCAAGGCACTTCTGCGACACGGTATTTCACATCCTGAATTTTATGGTGATGTGATTTACAAACTTCGTAAAATTATTGGACATACCCATTTTCCCACTTTGTTAATCAAATATGTTAAAAAAAACACATTAAAAAGGGATATGATCCTATAGTACTACAACATACAGTACAGGCCCCGCGGATTTTTTGTTTTCCGTTTTACCAGCGCGGACAAAATTAATTGAGCGCGGGTTTCCAGCACGGACATTTTTTATGGATCATCGCGGACAAACTCTGTGTCCACCACGGACCGAAATTTACCCTACGGGATATTACCGCCGCGGAGCCATCGCTGTCCGTGCTGATATCGGCGTGGATTGCGAGGCATCACCGCGGACACTACCTTTATGATTGGCAGTCGTTTAACCGATTTAGGTATAAATTATTTTGCTAAGTTTTATACAAAAGCTTACATGTATATATAAATACACATGTGCATTTTTTTCAACTGAAGAAACACATACTGAATATAATGTCAGATCTAGAATTCAAAATGAAGTTAGATAGCATACGTAAATAGATAGCCTTCACCCAAAACCCGATACTGAAACGGTTTCTTTCTGTTTAAACTACAATTTATAGTCAGATTTTAACGATTACCAGACTGTAAATGCTCGAGAAAAAGAAATTGATACAAAATATCAGCAGCAATTTTTTTTACATTCTGATTTTCAGAAAAAGCGTAGCGCAGAGATTATAGATGTCAGGAGCACTCGGTCATCTTTGTTTCGACCCCACGCGCGTATTAACCATTTCCCTGTTCTATATTTGTCCCAAGTTTCAATACAAATGTACCTACTGAATATTCATGGACAAAATAGTGATAATGAATTATGGAAGGCGGCGCATTGTAGACATTTTAGGAATGCAAATAAACAGATATATCAAATTCTATTAGCAAAGTGAGTAGAACCTGATCAGACGGTTCCTCTAGGAGCGGTCTGATCTAGGTATATTCTCTTAGCAAATGCGTGAATACACGTTTATATGAGGGAAAGGGTAGAAGGGTGGAGAGTTGTATCTCGGGAAAACCATTATTTGTTTACTTCTTGAAATACTTCTTTTTGAAATCCTAACACTTTACTCCATAGTTTCTGTTCAGTATTGATGACAATTGTTTGCTTAAAACCTGCTGAATGGGACCATTTTGCGTTTTTCTCAGCCTGCTTTAAGCTACCGTCTACTGTGATATAGAAATATTTCTTATGGCGCATACTAATGAATGTATCAAGTGGAACTATTTTTGAGTGCAGGCATAGATTAGCGCACTATAATGAGCACCTATGGAGTAAAGGGTTGAATTTGGGTATCATTCGAAGAAGAGATGCAAACAGTTGATTAAATAATTAATAAGTTCGAAACGCATCTACACTAATACACTAATACTACGCATCTACACTAATATTCTATACTGTTACAGCTATTCTTGTTTGACCGACAATGTAGTGCAGCTACAAGATTTAAGTTGATATCAGAATTAAGATGAAAACTATTGTAGCTTATTGTATTATAATTTATTTTGAAACGGCGCAAAGCAGTCGCCAGCATAAATCAATACTCTGTATAAAATAGCCACCTGAAATAACAGATAGCCAAATATTGGTATGTCGTTGTCTTTCAGATGAGTTCAAAGCTGCGATCGTAATGTTATTCATTTAAGTCATATTAACCCTTTTCATACTAGTAGCATATAGTGACGCAATTTAAAAACAGTGCAGACCCAGATCAGACAGCTCTTAGAGGCTGTATGATCAGGGTGTGCATTGGTTTCTTATAGGATCTGTCAAGCATAAATTGCCAGAGACAGAGACAGATAGAGACAGAGACAGACAGTCAGAGAGGGAGTGAAAGATGTGGAAGAGACGAACGGAGAGAGTGAGTGAGAGGGAGAGAGAGAGAGAGAGAGAGGAGAGAGAGAGACAGAGAGAGACAGAGAGACAGAGACAGAGAGACAGACAGACAGACAGAGACAGAAACAGACAGACAGACAGAGAGAGAGGGAGAGAGAGAGAGAGAGAGAGAGAGAGAGACGGGGAGAGAAAGATGTTGACGTCCCTTCTGGCCTTGTGATTGCGTATCATTGCAAATGTTTACTTGGGGGAGAGGACTTCTTAGAAACAACAACAATTGTACAGAGAGAGGGACAAGAACGTGAGAAAATATATTATGAGCTTATTAATTATATATCAGACAATAACAAAGTCTAAAATATGATAAATATTTCATTTTAATACAGTGCCCCTGTATTGATTCACAGGTGCTCGTAGCATGCTATGTCTGCACGACAACAACAGAAAAAAACTCAATATAACTGGTCTATAAGGCATTGTCCCGGCCTGATAGCATAATACTTCCATGTAAAATAACATTGACTGGTTTTAAACCGAAAGTCAAACCCTCACCGACATCAATTTCAAGCTTATAGAGATTGTTTTATTTAACCCTTTCCCTGTTCTATGTTTATTCAAAATTTCAATACCTACTGAATATTCATGGACAAAAATAGTTACAAATGAAATATGGAAGGGGGAACATTGCAGCTATTTTACAAAGCAAATAAATATATCTATCAAATTCTATTAGCAAACAGAGCAGACCCTGATCAGACGACTCCTCTAAGAGCCGTCTGATCTCGGTCTTCTCTGTTTGAAATTGCGTGAAAACACGTTCATATGAGGGAAAGGGTTAAAGTACAATATGAATAAATTTTGGATACAAAATACCCATTCATTCTATATTTAATATTTTGGGAAATATAGATGGCCGTTCATCAATTATGAAGCGCAATATCAATTATTGGTGATTGACACGCCTATAGGTGACAGTTGATTGGATTGTCTTTTTCAATGGGTGGGTCTTAATGATACTGAACCAATGAGCTGTGACATCTTGATAGTCGCAAAAGAGCGGAAATACCCGATAAGACTTTCATTAAAGTTGTCGGAACTTTATTGATGACCAAATAATTAACACAATGATGATCATAAATCACTGACCCCCTGCGCTGAAACACCAGGGTAGTTTCCATACATTGTAGACCACGCAAAGCGAGCATTGTTTTAATGTATGACCAAAGCATTTGACCCTCATTATACTGAATTATCGACCGCTTCAAAAATGTAGTCTGCAAAATAAATGAAATAAGCATTGCTTTATTTCGTTGAAAACAAACAGAATCAAAGTACTGACAGTACTGAATGTTTCGGACATAATATATATTTATTATATTGATTGTTTGCTGTGGATTTCTGAAAATCATGTCAGTAGTTTGGAAGACATTTAAAGAATTGTTTCATGAACATGTCACACACAGTGCGATTCCAATAGCTCAACTTGCCAGTTTGTGCCAATAGAGCCAAAATTGATGTTTAATGTAGTATAGAGCCATCACTGCATTATTTGAAAGTAAGGGTCATACTTCTGCTACTATCTGGTGGACCATAACAGTAATTAGCAAGCATCATTCACTTATCCATATATACACTTCCACCAATTTTAGACATATTCCTTATGATTCTAAATACCCTACACAATAATTGCCAAATATACTGTGGGGTGATATTAACAATATGACAAATTATAAAGTAACACATATATTTCAACTTAGCATGGCAGGATACAACAGGGAAAATAAAATTAACTAGAAAATTGTTTCTGATGCACCACTCCCCCTAACAATAGTGTCTCTATATCAAGCACTTTTGACTATGTGTTATACAGTGAATAAAATTTCAGAGTCCCATAACTCTGGTAAAATGGTCAGAGCAATAATTACATTCTTTAAGAAAATCTTCACATTAAGGTTGACAGCTTATCATGGGTGAAAATTTGAAGTAAAACCTCCCATTGGTATATGGGTTGTTAGACACATAATATTGTTTCACTTTATATTATATAGTGAAGACGATTTCAGGGTTCCATATCGGGTACAATTTGTCTGAGCAAAATAAGCCTTTCTGTGCTTTTGTAAACAGAAAAGATCCTTAATAGTTTATCCATGCCTATACCTTGTCTTTTTGTGTGATTGTGTTGTATTTTCTTACTTCTTCCTGAGGAGACTGCGAGTGTGAGTCTGTTCAGGGTCAATTTGTGAGTCTGTGCTGCAAACAATACATACCCCGATCAGTTACCACAACTGGCCAGGGTCTTTGCTATTTGCAGCATCATATATGTAACAAGTATATCAATAAATGATATAATTAAAAATAAATTATAGTCATACATGCAAATTACAGTTAGTGCTGTAGTAAACACTACAGACCCTGATCAGTAACCGGCGTCATAGAAATAAATGATATGAATTAGAAATAAATTACATACATTACTATAAGATACTATAAGACACTATAAGATACTATAAGCCTGACACGTAAATCAATAAATGATGAAATGTATATAAATTAAAAGATAAAAAAGTGCTTTGTCTCATTTGGTTGCCTTTCTCCTTTTTTTCACTTTAATGATTTTTTAATAATATAAAGGATACAAAAACCCTTGTTTCCTTTTAATAGTAATTGTTAATACTACCGTCCAAGCTACTTAAACAATAAAGGCTGGCAAAGTGGGACACCCTGTTTGGATTCAGATCTATTACCAAGTAACTGTCTGACCAAAATCTAAACTGTTTACAACTTGTGACAATTTTGCCTTAGGTCAAAATGCCTAAAACTGATCTTTTAGAAATTCAAATGATGACAAACCTGAAGCAGACGATATTACAGATTTCTACAGCTTGCTTAATCCTTATAATGCTGAGTGATGTTTCGTTTGCAACAATTGACGTCTGCTTCAATTCTTCAATAAACTTTCTTTCATTTTATGCAAAAATATGATCAAGATGACAAACAGTTTGGATCCTGATGAGACGGAATTATGTGGCCTCTCATCTGGATCCAAACTGTTTGCATAGGTAATCACAGTTTCGCCGCTAGCGTGCAAAGAGTTAAGCGTATGACCTCTAGAGATTTTAGCATGATGTAACAGTTGCCCTGCACTACTGACCACCAGTGCGCTGTAACCTTTATACTGTAAAGGACGTAAAGAACAGAAGAAGTCTATTTAACCCTTAATTTCCCCATATAAACTTGTTTTCATGCATCTGCAAATAGATTCGACCCAGATCAGACAGCTCGCTCCCATAGATTCAGGGTCTGCTCTGTTTGCTAATGGATCCACCTTCCATATTTCATTATAAATATTTTGTAAGATTCCGGAACCGGATTGTAAGCCAAGCACTGCACATGCGCGTATTCTCTTAGGGGGATTCCCGCTAGGTAGCGCTCGTGCAATAGGGTTTTCCGCCATAGTTTGAGTCGCAATCCATTTTATAAGGATTTCGGCAAAAGCCGAAACCCTAAAAATGGGGGCAACGGTCCGGGGCAAGTGTCCGGGGGACAAATGTCCGTAAACCGAAATACCGATATCATGAATATTTATTAAATTTATTTTTAAAATAGCATATGTACTGGGGCTGTTTAGGTATCAGACCGTCGTCCTTCCAAAAGCCTTGTATGGCTGTGAACTGTGGTCAGATTTAAGCAAAGATAATATTTTGACACTTGAAATTGCTCACCGTTTCTGTGTAAAGTGGATCCAGTGCTTGCCAAAATTTAGTAGGACAGATATTGTGTTAACCTCTCTAGGCATGCTATCAATTGAGGCCGAAATTGATAAAAGGAAATTGATATTTTTCGGACAGTTATGCAGAATGGACAGTGATTATATTGTTAAGAAGCTATTCAGTCACAGACTCTGCTATTACTTTAATTTTTGCAGTAAAATTACAGGTTTCATACCTGACATACATCGAATATGTGGCAAATATGGACTGCTTAAAGTCCTTGATAAGTACTATAGGACTGGAATTTTCCCTTCAAAGTCCATTTGGAAGACAATAGTCAACAATAACATTAAAATAATGCAACTGTCCTTAGCACAGTCTCGCATTTTATCTGATGACATACTCAAGGAGTATCTATTTATTCAGTCTTGTAAGGAGATCAGACCTATTCAATTCTGGTTGTTAAGTAAATTGGATCGTAATTTTCTAGAATTTTCACAGGCTGCTGTGAGATTTACCCATTTACTTTTCGCTAGGCCATTTGTTTCTCGCTGTAAACGATGCAACAAATTAACAGATGAACTCGCAATTCACATGGCGCTGTTCTGTGAGCATACTGCTTGTGCAAGGTCCAGATTGTGGAGTAATATCCACTGTATCTTTGGCAACGATGTATTTCACAAACTTATCTCGTGTACCCCACGTATGCAACTGGTCCATCTTTTGTCTGGACTACGTCATTTCTTGTATTCTGATCTAGACACAACCTGTCTACGAGTTGTTGGAGCATTTTGTTGTAATATACAACATTTTGGCTACAGGAAATAGGGCACTTTTTGTTGCTTGAGATAAGCTGAACATTTGTTCTAACTGAAATAATCAATGTATTAACATGTCAGTATATGTTGTATATCTCAGTTTAAACTTCGGAATCGGTAATATAATGTTTATTCTAATCCACAGTAGTCGTGGTATTGTAGTTCCTGCCAATGGGAAGTATTGTATGCATTAACTTTATAGTCAAGCTTGTGTTGGTTTTAACTCTTTCCTTTACATAACGATACGTTCATGTCTGTTAAACAGAATAAACTCAGGCCAGACGTTTCCAACAGGAGTCGTCCGATCAGGTCACAATGCATGTTTATGTGATTGCATAGATTTGATCCGTCAGCTTAGTCGTTTGTCCTGGACAAAACGGAGTGTTTGTCGGATCAAATCATGCTGAAATAATTTTCAGTAAGGAAAGGGTTAAGGACGTTTGCCGTCACTCTGTGTTTCGTTTCGACAGAGTAATGGCACATGGCGTCTATACTGTAGTCATAGCACATCGTCATCAGCACTCATAGTCATCATCACTTTCATCATTATCATTGTAAATCGTCGCATTCATGTTTTGTTCAGTGTCATTGTACTGTAAATAACATTTGTGATCGTACTTGTTTACTGTGTTTGTATGTGAAATATTTCTATGCTCTCCTGATCTGGAGGAAATAAAGATTATTATTATATTATATTGCTAATGGATCCACCTTCCATATTTCATTATAAATATTTTGTAAGATTCCGGAACCGGATTGTAAGCCAAGCACTGCACATGCGCGTATTCTCTTAGGGGGATTCCCGCTAGGTAGCGCTCGTGCAATAGGGTTTTCCGCCATAGTTTGAGTCGCAATCCATTTTATAAGGATTTCGGCAAAAGCCGAAACCCTAAAAATGGGGGCAACGGTCCGGGGCAAGTGTCCGGGGGACAAATGTCCGTAAACCGAAATACCGATATCATGAATATTTATTAAATTTATTTTTAAAATAGCATATGTACTGGGGCTGTTTAGGTATTGGAACAAAACAATAAAGTTAGATCCAACATAAATTCATAAGCAAACAGAGAATACCCTGATCAGACGGTTTCTATAAGAGCCATCGTATCCGTGTCTACTCTGTTTGCAAGCACGTGAAAAGCGTCGATGCTCTCAGAATTTTTACTTCTGTTGCCGGATCTTTAGCGGAATTCGTAACCTAAAGTTTGGTTGTCGGTGGTTTTCAACCATTTCCCTGTTGAATATTTATGTCAGAAAAGATGACACCATAATATTTATAAGTTGATTTTTATAATGGTGTAGGTACACGGTCCATGACTTTTCTTGGTACTGGTAGAAGATGCAGAGTCAGATCTGATATAATTTCATAAGTAAACACAGCTGGTCCCGATCATACGGCTCCAATAGGCGCCTTCAGGTCTTGGTCTACTCTGTTTGCAATGGCATGGAAACTGTTTATATATGGTGAAGGGATAAGCAAACAGAGCAGACCCTGGTCAAACAGCTTCTATTTGAGAAATCTGATCTGAGTCTTATCATTTAAGAGTTTTAAATAAATAAACATATTTTATTGAATTGTATAACTATGAAAACATTCTTGTTATTCTGTCACTTTGTGCTGATTAACCCTTTCCCTGTTCAGTATTCATGTAAGAAATAATGCTATCATGAATATTTATAAGCTAATGTTTTGAATGGCAATTGTAGACAAGATTGTTTTGATGCTGGTAGAAACTGTAGAGTCGGGCCTATTACAATTCCATAAATAAACTGAGCAGACCTAGATCATGCGTATGATATGGGACTACGCTGTTTGCAAATGCTTGAAAACACTTTTATATTAGAGAAAGTTTTGTATTTTAAGGTGGAATGGCCCGTCATTGTTTAACTGTATATCCCATTCATTATATAAGACCTAAATTAGCTATATGATTTTGAATAATAAACAGTGAAGACCCTGGTCAGATGGTTGCTTTTAGAGCCATCTTGTCTGGGTCTACAGTTTTCAAATGTCAGTACTTTTATTTCCCGCATTTAACAATACAAACTATTTGTTTTAAATACTGAAAATTAATTGTGTTAGACAGTTGGAGTCTATATTATTATATTACTTACTCTGCCTAAATATACTGTAATTTACTAGCTAGACATAAAAAAAATAGTAACGATCAAAGGTGCCAGATGGTCAGTAAATCCCCTAATTTCTCAGCAGGGGGCCACACAACTGCCGTCTATCACACACTGTCAACAAAGTTATGAATGATTTCGTAACAGGAATGCGTGTAATGAAACCGAACTACCTAAGAATGTGCCAATTGTCTAAAGTTATGATTTGTTAAACAGCTTCCCGAAAAATAGAAGATAACTATGCTTTGACTAATTAGATCTATGGCTAAACATAATTAAACCCTAACGATTTAAAACAGTTATATTATTGCGAATTCTAGTTCTAAAGACAGTTTAGATTGATATGATCTAGATCTATTCTAAAATACTTTTACTAGATCTGATACGGTACTTTACAGTAGCCAGAAATAAGACATTTTACAACACATAAATGAACGCCGTGAGACTGTACATGTACATCTTAATATCTAGATCTTATTAAAACAAAACGAGATTTAAAATTCTAAATACTGTTGATCTAAATCATACGACGTGTGTATCACAATAGCCCCTCACTACAAAAGCTCCTCATACATAAGCCCCTCACTACAAAAGCCCCTCTTGCAAAAGCCCCTCACCAAAATGGTCAAGGTTTACAAAAGCCCCTCACAAAAACAATACTAACATTAATTGAACTAACTTTATGTGTTTTGTTAAGTGTACTTTTAAAAGGAGTGTGCTAGTTACCTTACTTAACGAATCTTTATAAGCTTGTCATTGAGAAAATAGGGTAGATCCAGATCAGATAGCTCAGTATTTTAATTTTGGTCTACTCTGTTTGAAATTTAAGGAAGTTAAGGAATTAGAAAATGGAAAAAAGTTTGTGTTTATGTTAATTGGGGTAATATTATAATAATTTATAAACGATATGGTTAATATTGCATCATTCATAGCTATTGAATCTATAACTGTCACAAAGCAAACATGGTTGAACCAGATCATATAGCTTTAGATTTGATTTGGGTCTACCCTGTTTGAAATAAATAAAAGGAATATCCTCCTTGTGATCTACTATGTTTACTTTTATAAGTATAGAGTGTGCTAATTACCTTACTTAATGAATCTTTATAAACTTGTCATTCAGCAAACAGGGTAGATCCAGATCAGATAGCTGTAATTTTGATTTTGGTCTACTTTGTCCAAATATTTGGAGTATAATGATTAATTAACAAAATTAGTGAGGGTTTATGTAAGTCTTGGCCATTTTAGTGAGGGGCTTTTGATCGAGGGCTTTTTGTAGGGAGGGGCTTTCTTTTGTATGAGGAGCTTTTGAAGAGTGTACCCCTATTCGGCATATCAAGCATGTCCAACAAATAAATAAGAATGTCTCCCATTTAAAAAAAAGGCCAGATCATGGGATATTTATTCCAAAGTTCAGCTGGAAATTATAGGGCGTTCCCGAAGGCCGATATATTCACGCTTCTTGGTGTATCTACCCTTCGGTATACGGACATTTTCCCTCTAGGACATTTGTCCTCCTATTTGGGCATGGGACATTTGCCACCTACTGTTTTGGCTTGGGCGGACATTTGTCCCCGATATTTTTGACACGGCTGACACTTGTCCCCTTTAATTTTTATTTTGTTTTACTTGCTCTACTTGCTCGCGAAGGATAAAAAGAAAATACCTACATTATTCTAAAAACAGATGGTTGATTACACAGGAAATCGGTAATGCAGAAAGAGTAAGGAGCTTTCTAAATTACTCCAATTCTGCAATTAGCTGTCATCTGTTTTAAACAAACGTCAAATCAACATTTTTAAAGAATGGTTGTTAACAATCGCCCCTCAACCGATAATCTTTCTAAACCGATAATGGAGTTACATGTATCCTGTGGTTAGTTGCCACCTTTTTTAAATGACAGCCAATTCAACTGTATTGAATTGTTATTTTACTTCGCTACTTCTACAATCAGGTCATTTTCTCGGTATGGTCACAGGGTTCGTTTTATAAGGGTTTGCTGTAATTTTGTTATTATCAGGGGCAGTTACATTTTTAACTCATCGAATATTAGACCACCGGCTTACTTTAAAACTAGCAATTGGCATTTTAATTAAGAAATATCCTTTTAAAAAGAAAAAAAGTTGGCGTATGAGAGACATATTTTGCTGTACGTATTTATTAATATATGATAGCTACAGTATAACCTCTGCAAAGCAACACTCTTTGGGATATGAACTTCTGTATTGTCGTTGTAGAGAGGTTGTTGCTCACCGGAGTTTCATGGCAAATCACTCTCAAGAGACACCCCAGTAAGGAACACCTGGGATCTTTTGAATACAGGTGGCTGCTTAATGCAGGACAAACGTACTTTTATCCTGCATTAATCTGCCAACTGCCTTAAAACAGACATTTTATTTGTATCGATGTGGAGAGGTTCCACTGTAAGTTTTGGGGATTCATTTAAAGTGTTGTTGAAAGGAGGTGTTTGCTGTGCAGAGGGCCGTTATGGAAAGGTTTACTGTATGCTATAAACCAATTCACTGTCATTATGACGTAATAATCCGTCTAACATAGTCACTGCCAAATCATTGTCTGCTTAAATGTTTAATCTACTTTTCTTTATAAAAACTTGGAATTTTATGATAGTTTTTACTTAACCCTTTCCTCCATAAATACTCCTTTCTACGCCTCTGTAAAAGTCACCTGTTGAAACCAATGTGATAAAAAGAGCATTTGCTCCTACATGTATAGGAGCATATGCTCTATTTATCACAATGGGTTCAAATTCTAAAAACAATAATTTCATCTACTTAATACTCCTTTTCGGTAGATTTATTCAAAGAGGTTGGATCCAAATAGAGCCTACATGTATGGAGGAATGGGTTTTAAGAAACTTTAATATGAGTGTTAAATGGTTTGGATCCTTATCAGACACGGCGTCTGATCAGGATCCAAACTGTTTGCAAACATTAGAGGAGTTTTCAAGTTTGACATGGAAGGGTTTAATAGTAAATACAACTTACAATCGGAAAATTGTGACCTATTTCCAAATAAGGAATTGGTCATGGAATTTAAGCAGGCGACACTTTGGTTTAGACATATCCGTTGAACGAAAGAATGTGGGTGTACGAGGTCCGTGGTTTGAGGTTAAGATAAATCACGTACATGTACGCTTCTTTAATAACATTGATTAATTTAATTCGTATGCCCCTTCACTCCCAGAATTCGGTTGCCATGACATTAACAACAGTTTAGATCCAGAACAGACGCCCAATATCTCATTATCAAACAATAACCAAAACTGATTTACACCTATATCTACGTTTTTAGAAAAAATGGATTATCTTTTTTCATCCATAGGATACAGGTACATCATGTCAGTGAATCGATTGAACAACATCTAAATATGCAGTACATGTGCATCAAGCAGAAAGACAAAACATGTACACAGGTAGATTTTTACACAGTAAAATATTAAGCATAAGCATAATAAAACAACCATACAAGTATTATTCGAATGACTATTGAAACTGGTGAAAACGTACATTTTAAGCTGCCGGACCAAGACTAAATAATGGAGATAACTTCTAACTTTACAACTCACCTGGCTGAATTGATATTAGATGTATTTAGTAAATAAAATCCCTCAATTCTTTCGTCTGCCAGCACAATATTTACATAGATCTATACAGGAATCATAAGAAGACCAGTGAAGACTTTTCTCATAACAGAATCAATTCAAAGGTTTTGTTTGTCGTTTCCAGTAGATTTCTGATAATTAAAATTTAGACTGATGTGAAACTGAAAACAAAATCGATTAGGAATTAGAATCGGAACCTAATAATTCACTAACAATGTGCACAAACGTATGCAAACTTGATACAACTTATTCAACCTAGTAACTTATTGTGTGTGTGTGTTTTTTGTGTTTAACGGGTGTTCCGTGTTTCAATATAAAAAATATTTCGTTTTGAACAACAAATAATTGAAATAGAAAGCATACTAGAATATCGCACCCATATTTTGCAGAAACGAATCAGACAATTCATGGCCAGATTATATTCCAGTACAATCAAACGCGCCAAAAATAATGGATGTATTAATTTGTGTTTGCCGAATGCAGAACAGTTTCGGTTTGGAATTAGTCTCAACGAACCATTTCTCGAGTGTTTTATTTCATACATTTCATATCAATTTTGCACAATATGGATGGATATATTTGTATATACATGTAAAGTGAAAGATAGGCTGTGAAAATTAATCAAGGATATAAATATAAATCCAGGTAAGGTCCAGCGCGATCCGCAGTGGTACACCGTGGTCCACGATGACACCATCGCGACCTGCGGTGATAACGATCCCGCCCGGCGACGAGTACCCCTGGTGAGACACTATCGCGGACCCATCACAACCCGCGCTGGATTGCGGAAGACCGCATATCAGCGCGGACAAAAAAACCTTGTCCGCGTTGGATAAAATTGCGATGAGCCGCGGAAAACAAAAAGTCCGCGGGACTTGTACTGTACTGCATGTTTGGTTGTCAACCCTTTTACAGTTGGCAATCACGCTGGCCTCTTTGCATGTACGCCGACAAGAAAGGTTTAGTACTCTATGAAGGCGACCTCTTAAATCCAGAAACGGAAGGAGGACGTCGGATATCTGTACTATTTCGTTTTTGTCGTACCCTTTATAACTTTTCTACAGTTACTCTGTTTGCAGCTCAATCATTGAGTATACTAGCGATAGGTGGATACAGTTTGTTCATTTAAAAGTTTTCCTTATACATGCATTTTACCACTGTATTTGCCGTCGCGGTTGTTGTAGATTAGTCGGAGAGGGGATACGTTTATTTACACTGTTTGTCTTTTAGGGTGGGATGGAATAAGTGTGAGGTTGGGCGCCCATACATCGGTTTAACCCCCAGTGACCTTTGTCACTGACCGTTCCAAGGCGGTACTTCCATCTACCCCCTATTGTATGTTTGTTTTGTCTTTGTGCGGCTCTTGATGTTTTTTTTTATAGTTATGTACATTTGCTGTTTCATTGTGTTGCTGTTCGGGCTACTGTTTGTTCTGTATGTGGTGTTTCCTGCATGACTCATTTTTGTACTTTTAGTAAAAATACCGGTCCTGGGATAGGTGGAAGCTTTATAAAGGATGAAAGTCACACAGAACCCTTATCTAGGAGCTTTCTGCACGGTTTCCATCATGCATGAAGCAACCACATGCCTAAGAGTATCCGACTACAGTAAAATCCCTCTAAATTCCTCTAGACCGGACGTTTAATTCATCATGCATGAAGCAGCCACCTGCCTAGGAGTATCTACATTATTATCTACTAGAATTCCGGGTTAGATGGGTTTAACTAGATACGTTTCTGACTGATCCCCTCATGTCTTCTATACCCAACAACGAGTTATACACTAGACCTATGTTCTTAATGGGGTGTATCGGAATGAAATTAATAAATTGTAATACATTGCTGTGTTTGTCTTCGTCTCAGTATAATACTTACTCATTTTAACCCTATATATCTCTTGAATATTCATGGCATTTGTACTTAAAGTATGAATAATAATTAACTGATTTTTATAATGGCGTAAAAAATATAATTTTGACCTTGGCAGAAACTAAATCTAGATGTATACAATTCCATAAACAAACAGCCCAGACCCTTACAGAACAGATCAGAACAATCATTTTATTCAGTCACATATTACAAAACGTACATTTTGTAATAACATGTGAAGCAAAACATAATCAAATGATTTCTAAGGCAGTGGGACATTAGACTCGTTAGTAAGAGATTCCGATATTAAAAGGTTAGATGTTATTCAGCAATTTTTCAGCAATGGAGGGGAAGGTGGTAAATTACTGTAATGCTAAACTAGATTATCTTACCACAATGTCACAATAAATACCAATAATAGTTTTAAATAAGTACACCAATGCTGCTTATCGACTATGCAAGTCAGTTCCTTTTTAAAAGAAAAGAACAGAAAACTGGACCGCCCGTAGCCATGTCTGTCTGTTCCCTTTTTCCGAGAGAAAGAGAGCTGTCAATTAAATATTTAGCCCTGACCCACTATCGTGGGAATTTAAGATGTCCGCAAGGGGCAGCACGTGCCAGTGGTAAATAATGAAGTTGACAGACTGAAAGTACAGTATAGCCCACCACAACCGGTCACTCACATAACGACTTGTAGCTACCTCAAAAACGTAACCAGTCCAAATCGGGAAGAGAGTCAAGCGAGGCATACCATTCGGAATGTTCCACTTTACTAGGATCTCGCTCCAGGCGACGAATTGTGCCAGGTATAATCGGTTAGTAATTTCCGTTCCGGAATGGGTAGGCTCCGCTGTACTTCATTCAGTAAATACCAAACATAACACGTGATCTCAGTTGAAGAATACAAATGTGTAACACATGATAACAGTATACTTGTAAGGTTTTAACGGCAGTATTGTCCTGTTTTAATGACCTGTCAAATGTGAATATTCCTACGTCACTGAAAGAATATATTTAGCTTGGGTAAAACCTGTGTTTCAAACGTGTTTCACAAGATTCACAATAAATGTACAAGTACTCGAATGAGTCAAGTAGGAAAGTTTTTATTAGCGGAAACATTCGATATCAACCGAAGCTATATATGGCGTGTTCAGCAAGCGTATAATTATTTAAATTTGACAGGTTAATAAAACAGGACAATAGGTAAGTACGAAATTTAATAAAAAACAACAACACAGAAACACAATTGTTTTCAGTAATAAATACCAGTACAATTTATATTGTTTAAAAATCTGTCGATGTAATTCTATTGGGAGCTATCCAGTGTTACGTGAAAAAGTCACATAGCAGTGTTGCGAGCAGCAGGCCCTGTCCGCCATGCAGTCCTTTCTGCTTGCCAGTCACGGTGTGTCGGTCGCAACACTGTATGTCAAAAACAATAATAGCAATAACAGAAATGGGAATAACAGTGACAGAACGGTGATATCAACAAAGCAGAGAATGAAATCATCAAAATGATATTATATTCCAGATCAATGCATGCAATGTGAACTGCATGTAAAATTAATTTATATTGTTTACTACAGAAGCCGTCTGAACAGTGTATTCTGTGTTTGCAAAGGCGTGAAAAGAACCTATCAGGTAAAGCTGGAACCCTTTCCTTCATATAAACGCTTTGTCACGCATTTGCAAACAGAGTAGGTCCAGATCAGACGGCTCCTATTGGAGCCGTGTAATCAGGGTCTGAACTGTTATCTTATGAAATTATAACAGACCTTACTCTACAGTTTTTTCTACAGTTTTTCTACCAATACCAAAATATCCTATGTACATATGGCATTATATAAATTATGGATAATAGATACTCATGATGGCATTAATATTTACATGAATATTCAACAGGTAAAGAGTTAATGTGCAAATATGATGTACACTCTCTTTATGGTAGATAAGTAATAACCATTACACCGTTATGAAATGATGACAGCTCAGAGTTGGATATGTTCAACAGAGGTCCAGATAAGACTGGTTAGATAAAATATGTGCCAGATAGAATTGAAATCCATCAATGCACACCAAAGTCCAGACAAAGTCTACGAAAAAAAAAGAAATGTGAAAGTATGCCCCCGATATGACCTTTGACCTTGATGTATGATATTGACCTTAATAAGTCGCCCCTAAAATGTTCGCTGACATAAATTGCATATGCATGTCAAGTTTGTGCAATGGCGAAAAAATCGCTCACGTTAAAGTTAGGGGCAAATTACTAAAAATCTGTAAGAAGGAGTCACTTTTGACCCCGGCAAGAAAATAAGAACCAATGTGTGGTCTCTAATAGTCTGATTGCTTATGTCCATTTTTAGGCAAAATCGTAACTGGGTGGATTAAAGTGCAATACTTGGTATATGAGTTGCATTTGCAGTCAATAATCAAAATAAATGGGGGTGCCCGACTTGGCTACCCTAATACTGTCAAAATCCATGATGGCGACCAAGATGGCTGCCATAACACCATGTGTTTGATAAAAACACCCATATTCGTCAGTTTCCCTGAATAGAATTGGCTCAAATTTGTAAAAGGAACACAAAGGTTGCATCTTAACGTATTTGGATCCATTAATTTGGACCATTAAATGTATGGTCTTATACAAAATAACTAATTTTCTAAACACTAAATGGATCCAAATATGATTTGATGCAACCCTTGTGTTCCTTTTACAAATTTGTAGACAATTTTATACAGGGAAACTGACAAATATTGGTGGTTTTATCAAACACATGTGTGCCCATGTATCAAAATGCGATTCTCGTGTTCACGCGCTGTTGTTGACGGTTTTAATTATACCTCTATAGGGCCTAACGTCAACAGTAGACACGAGTAACACAGCGTTTTAACAGTGCCCCGATAACAGTATAAAACGAATGAACAGCAAAAGAAATAGCGTATACATGTAGTTTTGGTTGTATTTTGAACAATTAAATGATCACAGGAAAACCGAAAAAAAGTTTTATGCAAGAATAGCGATAATGCACGTTTATTTCAGGCAATAACATCTGCAGTGTCCCTTGGGACTGTTGTTTCCCTATCCCTACGGGCTCGGGATAACAACAGCCCCTCGGGTCACTGCATATGTTATTGCCCAAAAACGTGTATTAACCATCTATTCTTACTTATCTCTGCTTTGATTGATTTTGCAACATTATTGTATAAGTAGTTATTTTCGTAAATAAATGTTCATGTATGAAACGACCGTGTAGACAGTCATTAGGTACATGGTACTACATTGTATATAGTTTTTACTTTTCAGATATCATTGTCGTTTTCAACTACGAATTACATTCGACTAACCTGACCTAAACTCTTAAATTAGTATTATTTATTATCTTTCGGACCGCGAATGTTCACAACAATCCTCTTCAACAGTGTCGGTGGTTGATCAAACTGCTCCACAATGTATTTCATTTGTGCCACGTTGTCATTTGGGAGCCATTTTGAAGAGGGTCGAAGGCTCTTCCGGATCCTCTGAAATATGGAACGTATCGTTTATTGGTCCAGATTTAAAAGTTCGCATAACGCAATCCAGCCTTATGAATTAGTATTCATATACATAACATTGACTAAATTCGAAACATCAGAGGAAAACACGTGACTGCATTGCTATACCGAAAAGGTATACTATCAAATAGCGTTTACATAGCAGCTCCATGGATCAAGTAACGAACCGTATAGAGCTACCGACACATATATTACCGGTGTATATATATATGGGTCAGTATAACCTATAACAAGTAAAGCTATCATGACCATCAACAACTTTACATCTTTGTTTTCTTGCTATTTCGTTTCTTCTTCTTCTTTTTATTTGTAATCGGCAGTACCCACACCATCAGCAGTAGTGCCCCGGTAACAGTAGTATCCACATCATCAGCAATAGTACAGACGTCAGCAGCATTAGTATACCCACATCATCAGCAATGGTACCCACACCATCAACAATAGTACCCACATCATCAGCAATAGTGTCCACATCACCAGCATTAGTACAGACGTCAGCACCAATAGTACCAACATCATCAGCAATAGTACACACATCAGCAGTGCTGGTGCTCAATAGTACCCACATCGTCATCAAGTGTAGCTACTTTTTGTACGGTTTTTGTTACTATTAAATATCGGGTTGGAAATAAAATGTTAAAAACATGATGAAGTCTATAATATTAGCTTTTTAGCTTTATTGGTCAGTGTTAGATGGTGTGTCTGAAAAGGATAATTACCTTCGAACGATAGAGCTAACGAAACGCAAGTTCTATGGGTGATGACGAGAACAACCGAGCCAACGAAAGTTCTAAGGATCGTGACGCGACCAAGAGCTAATGAAACGTAAGTTGTATGGTCAGGACACGACCCATAGAAATTTAGAGATATAGCAGTTTTAGAGGACATGCCGTTACTTGATGCAGTACAAAGCTGCTACAGAAAGCCCTGCATTAGCTTTGCTCTGAATTTAACTATCATATGCCTTAGGTGGTCAAACATTTGTCTCCTTCTTAGTGGTCACTTAACCCGTTAACCGACGCATATTGTAAGAAGAAATGACTGTGTAAATATTAATTAGCTGAATGATTAGAATGGGCCATGACAGATACAACAAAATCAGATCTTTATTATTTCATAAGTAAACTGAGCAGACCATGAACTGATCAAGTGCCCACTGTAGGAGCCATCTGATCTGGATTTATACTATTTGCAAATGCATGAAAAGGCGCATCTAACATGTAAGGGGTTGAGAGAGGCTTTTTTGTACTTTTTTAATATAGGGAGAAAAGCATAGTGAAGTTCCGTGGCAACTATTGCAAAGCGTTTGGACCCGGATGAGACGCCAAATACCTGGGTGTCGCAACAGGATACAAACGCTTTGACACTCTGGTTACCTTACGGCAATACGGCAAATGCATATCAATGTAGCCAAGTGCCAGCCAAATGTGTGATTCTCAGCTAAACTAGTGACATCTTTTGATTGAGGACCCATATCCAGCTTTCGCAAAAGGTAGGTTGAGATTATGTCGCGAAGTAATGACGATAAGTCATTAAGGTGACCAATTTCCTCTGGGAGGGGGGATACTGCGTTCAGTAGATATTTGAAATCGTTGGGGGAAATAAATATAGACCATAATGTACGTGTTGAAAATTCAAATTTCGTTTCAATTTTGGTTTCTCTTTGCTGTCGGAATGGTATCTAGTGATATTATTGATTATAGTTTCAAACCTTAAACTTTGCATAATTGATATACTTTCAGTTTTACAATTTCTTCAGATAACGGTTATCACTTCAATAATCTTAACAAAATTAGATGCTGAACAATTTTAACGTCTTTCTAATGAGGATCGAAAAACGTCGTATTTACTGTTTCATGACGTTCGTATATCCAGACATCATGTACTACGAACAGATGGCTAGTGTCAAAGTCAGCGATAGTTGCTAAATGTACAACAAATAACCATATTCTGAATAAAAGATTATATAAGTGTTCCATTTTTGACGTGGTGGTTAAGTTTAGTTGCACTGATGTCATGATTACATAAAACGGCTCATATAAAAAGTACACTTACCTCCATAAGAGGTCCTGTTTGATGGACAATGCTAACAACAGCCATCAGCACAACACCCATGACGGGAATCAGACTCATACAAATGCCTATTGCAATGGCGTAACTCTGGTATGCGTAACCGTCTCCGTAATTTGGCGAAGAATACCGGAAAACGCCGACGAAAAACAAGACCTGTTGATACACATATCATTATTTTCCATTTCTAAGAAGGTGACCTTACTTCATAAGTGTTACGTACTTCAGTAAACTTATCACTTGGATGTACAAAGGCAGATGTAGTTATACAGTGAATCAAGTGCGATTTAATAAAAGAAATTCAGCCATTTTAAGTTGTCATTCTTAGACAACGCGTTCATATAGATACATGTATATTCTGTTCCTTGTCTACAATATGTATTTATCTCTAATGTATTGCTCATTTTGAGGATGTCCTCTGGTCCGTCAAGGCTATGTATTTATTTCTCTAATGTATTGCTCATTTTGAGGATGGCCTATGGTCGGGTCTACACTATGTATTTATCTCTCTAATGTATTGCTTATTTTGAGGATGGCCTCTGTTTCGGGTCTATAATATGTATCTATCTCTCTAATGTATTGCTCATTTTGAGAATGTCCTTTGTTCCGGGTCCACACTATGTATTTATCTCTCTAATGTTTTGCTCATTTTGAGGATGTCCTCTAGTCTGTCTCTACATTATGTATTTATGTCTCTAGTTGGTATTGCTCATTTTGAAGATGCCCTCAGGTCCTGGTCTACATTGTGTATTTATGTCTCTAATGTAAATGCTCATTTTGAGTGTGCACTTTGATCCGGGTCATCAATATGTATTTATGTCTCTAATGTATTTTGAGGATGTTCTCTGTTCTCTGTTCCGGGTCTACAATATGTATTTATTTCTCTAATGTATTGCTCATTTTGAGGATGCCCTCTGGTCCTGGTCTACATTGTGCATTTATGTCTCTAATGTAAATGCTCATTTTGAGTGTACCATTTGGTCCGGGTCATCAATATGTATTTAGGTATCTAATGTATTGCTCATTTTGAGAATATCCTCTGTTCCGGGTCTACAATATGTATTTATCTCTCTAATGTATTTCTCATTCTGAGGATGTCCTCTAGTCTGTCTCTACATTATGTATTTATGTCTCTAGTTGGTATTGCTCATTTTGAGGATGCCCTCTGGTCCTGGTCTACATTGTGTATTTATATCAATGAATTGTTCATTTTGAGTGTGTACTTTGGTCCGGGTCATCAATATGTTTTAATGTCTTTAATGTATTGCTCATTTTGAGGCTGTTCCCTGATCCGTCTACACTATGTATTTATGTCTCTAATGTATTGCTCATTTTGAATATGTACTCTGGACTGGGTCTACACTATCTCTCTAAAAAGGGATCTAATATGGGATCGTGTGAGCAATGAGTTATAACTAATCTAACATTGCTAATTTGGTTAACGCTTAACCATTTACTCCATGAATATTTTTGTAATAAATAATACCAGTATGCATACATTTTCTTATAATGGCAAAGTGGCACATGACAGACACTATAGAATCAGGTCTATAAGAGTCTATAAGCAAACAGAAATATATTAGCCGTCTGATCAGGGCCTGTCCTGTTTTCTCCGACTACAAAGTCGTATTTATGGACTAAAAGGTGAAGATATAAACATTTCTGAAGTGAGTACAGCACACCCCCTCTAAACCGGAATTTATACAGACTTTTTAGCCAGATGGTTCCTGAATGCAGGGTTAAAATCATGTAAAAAACTCCCCTGGAAGCTTTTTGTATGAATTTTAGTCTGCATTTACCTGCCTCCTATCTGAAAGACTGGCACTGATACTAATTTTAATGTTTGGTTTAGAGGGGGTTCAATGTATATTGTCAGTATCACAGTATTTCCCCCATAAAATCTGCAAACATTTGGAGTGCCAAGTAATACCTATATTTGAACGGGATTCCTTTGTTTGAAACATTTGCTTTTGAGGTATGCTAATATATTATATTTTAACTCACAAATGCGAACGCTGGGATGATAATTGCCCATAAACAGCGCAGTACAAATGAAACATTCCGACCCATCATGAGTTTGATGTCATTGCTGAAACGATCCAGCCCTGCAATAAATAACACCAAGTTATACTGTACATGCATACTGTAAGCGGACTTTAATAAGAAAATAGTGACATCATGACTAATAATTAGCTAAATATTTATAATTTCAGGATGTTTACTTTTGAACATGGCAGAAACTATAAAAGCAGGTCAATATTTCATAGGCAACCAGAGCAGATCCTGATCAGACAGCTCCGTCAGTTAGTCGTCTGATCTGGGGTTATCTCATATTTTTATCCACTTACGACATTTAAAGGTGTACAAGTCAAATGTCGCTGTACAACTCAATTAACCAAAGCATGAGTTAAATGTACAAATATACAAAAGTGTCAAGTACCATATATCCAGGATATTCCAACGGACTCTAAGAATGAACCAACGATGAGTCCAAACATTGGAAAATACCAGTCTCCGAGCTGGAAGATGTACACGCCGCCCTATAGAAAATTAAAATAAGACAATATGGAAAAATAGCCAAACAGGGAGAGCCACACACGAAATGACACAGCACAAAACACCATCAAACAAGAAACGGTATAGCCACAAGACAAAACATAACAGGACGCATATCAAGACGAAAAACATTAAGCATATTAAATAACAAAATCGACCATAGGCTGAAAGCAGGAGTACCGCCTTGGAACGGTCAGTAACTAAAATAAGCTACTGGGGGACTTAAACCTGGTTTACGGGTACCCAACCTCGTCCTTATCCCACTTTCACCAAAGTCAAAATGTAAATAAAATTCCTCCTCCAGACAACTTCACAACATGAATAACGATGTCTGCCAAAATGAAATGACTTTAAAATAAACGTTAGAGGTAAACAAGCGACGTCATCATTTAAATGACGTCATAATTTAAAAGTACGGGAAAACTATATGAAACACTTCTACACCGACATTTTATAAAAAATAAATCGCAAGAAGATACAAACACTAGTGGATATTAGGTATGTACAACTGTTGTTTGAAATAGAATAAACTTGACATCGTAGACATGTACTTGATGACTATTCAGAGGTGTGGAGAAGTCATTTGGGGTACGACAGAACTGGGAAAATACAAATATCTAATTTCCTCCCTCCGTACACGGGTTTAAGAGGGAATCTTCACACAAGCAAAGAGGAAAGCACAATGACCAACTGTAAAGGGGTCGATCTCCAAGCATGTAGTGTGCTGCAATATAGAGGGGTCATATCCCTTTTTAATGAATTGTTTTATACGTTTGACAAACAAAGTATCAAACTATGTGTGTCCAATAATTTTTCGAAGTTTGTAAATGACATCACCGTAAAACTCCGGATGTGAAATACCTAACTTTAGAAAAGTACGTAAATTACAATTGTATTTGCTGATGAGTAGAACATTACGGTGGTAAAATTTTGAAAATGTTTTACGAAGTTTGTCATATCTGTAGCCTTGTTTTAGTAGTTTTTCAGTGATAATAAGGTTACGATTGTTAAAATCATCAACAGAAGAACAAGCTCTAGCAAAACGAATAAGCTGAGAAATGTATACACCGTAACATATAGCACGGGGAACATCCCCACCCAAATGAGGATAGTTAACTATATTAAAATTAAAGTCATCCCTTTTGTCATAAATTCCAGAAGAAATTGTTCCATTGTTTATAGATAAATTTAAATCTAAAAAGGCTGCAGATATGTCAGAACTATTTGCTTTATTAAGTTTATGGTTTATGGAATGTCTAATGAAATAAAATGTAATATAATAATTCGCCTTTCTTGCAAAATATTGATCAGGATCTGATCTGTTTGCTTATGGAAAACTTTAGGTCGGATTATAGAGTTTCTGTCATTGCTGAAATTTTCCATGTACATGTGTCAATACCAACCTGCAATTATTGAAATTCATGATGTCATTTTTCTTACATAAATTCATGTAGTAAAAGATTACATTTATCAGTATCTGTAGCTCTCTGTAACTGCCATGAAACGATGCACTTATAGTGGTAAAAGTTCGGTGAAATAAAAGTACAAACGGAAAATTTGAACCAAGGCGGTACTTCTATCTTCCCCCTATTATATGTTTGTTTTGTCTTTGTGCGTCTCTTGTTGTTTTTATAGTTATGTACATTTGCTGTTTCCTTGTGTTGCTGTTCGGGCGATTGTTTGTTCTGTATGTGGTGTTTCCTGCATGACTCATTTTTGTACGTTTCGTATCATACTAGTATGAATGACACATTTCGTAATTAAGTCAAGTCATTCCCCACTGTAAAAATTATTTCAGCTAAATATCTGATTAAATGCAATTTTGACCAAATTTGACCGAGCGTAAAACAATTTGGATCTTGATACGACACGGAGTTACTCGGCGTCTAATCTGGATCCAAGCTGTTTGCAAATGCGAGTCAAGTTGCGGATATCGAGATAAGGGTTAAATATTTGTAGGGTTATTACACTTTGATGCTGACTCGTAAATACGCCAATGCTTTTACATGACGATTTATGATGCAGAGTTCTAGATATGATGCGTAAATTTAAACATTTTCAAGAACAGCTCCTTTATTTCTCTACCAAACCCTATAGTGTGACAACTCTTTAGAATCGTCTCGGAGAGACGGTTCTAAAGAGTGGTCACAGTATATAGTTTAGTGGAGAATTGTCAAATTTAGTATTTGGATAAGCACCTTTAATTATCTGTAGCTCTGATCTTGTAATGAGAAATACACTAAGTAAGTATGAATATTCATAAAATGAACTATTATGATGGCATATGAACACAGGGAATTTCGGCCTAGGTTGACACCATAGAGTCAGTTTACTATTAATCTATAGTCAGGCAAAGCATACCCTGATCAGACAGATCCTACATGAGCTGTCGAACTGGGTATACTCTGTTTTCATAAGGTATGTTTCAAAAGTCGTCTACATCAGGTACATGCTTAAATGGACTTACATTCAACGCTAGTGGTAGCCCTGCGACAAAGAAGAAAGCCCCGGCAGCGATGTTGACCAAGACTCTCCTCGAGAGAAGTTGCCTTGGAAACAGATCTACGATGCCGCTGGTGACAGTCTCAAACATTCCAAACTGTAAAATAATAACTGTGTGTAAGAATCCTAACCAATATTTCTCTGCAACAGTTACATTCTGTTTCATGTCTCAAGGTTTACATCAATTATAACTCGTATCAAACACACGTTTAATCTGCATCAAACTTATAATATCATTACCGACATGAGTGGAAAAAAGTTCACATATATCACAAATTTGCTTTCACGATAGAAACAATCATTTTGTCTAATCCCCTATGAGATAACCCCATTATCAGTTTTTATCCCGATGAATTTCCGAGTAGGTCGACCTTATTGTATTTTGAAATGACTTCAGCTGAAATGAAAGCTGATGAAAGTAGTATACAATGTAGTGCGGACAGATGAGGAGACTCTGGAGATTGGGAGATTATGACGCAACTACGCTATGACGTCATCGCGTCACTAGGTCATCGCGGGAATGGCTCTCTACGTCATCGCGTCCCTACGTCATCGGTGTACCGTTATACGGGTCCTACCAGTTCCCCGGAAACCCGCGGAGTACCTATTAATATTAATTACCTTTTACCGTTAGATCAAACCTAACCGACGGTTAGAAGTAAGACCCTATACGGGTTGCCGATCGTTCCTACCTCGATCCACCTTAAAGCCGCTCTACATCGGTTAGGATCCTGATTATCCAACTCTCCCCTTCTCCGTTCCTTTAACTAAATCGGAATTTTATTAATTTGTTCGCATTACGACTCCGGGTAATTTGACACCGCTACTCTGCCCTTAACCTTAGTACTTTGAGCCACCGTTGAATAAATACGTATATACTTTATATCTTCCTACACGGAAAGAACGATCGTAATATCGAATCATTCGGATCGATACCGGATAACACGGTGGCGGCGGCGGTGGTGGTGGTGGTGGTGGTGGTGGTGGTGGTGGTGGTGGTGGTGGTCGTGGGGACAATTAAACAAAATTTGTTCTCACTTCAACGAAAAACTGTTCTTACTTAAACAAAAATTGTTCTCACTTAAACGAAATTTGTTCTTACTTAAACGAAAAATGTTATCACTTGAACAAAGAAATGTATCCGTTGAAACACTTTTTGTCAATTTACATTGAATTTGTGTATGGTAATTAAACAAAATTTGTTCTCACTTAAACGAAAAACTGTTCTTATTTAAAAAAATGTTCTCACTTAGCCGAAATTTGTTCTTACTTAAACGAAAAAAATTGTTATCACTTGAACAAAAAATGTATCCGTTGAAACAGTTTTTTGTCAATTTACATTTTAGGGCAATTAAACAACATTTGTTATCACTTAAACAAAATTTGTTCTCACTTAAACGAAATTTGTTCTTACTTAAACAAAAAATGATGATGGTGGTGGTGGTGGTGGTGGTGGTGATAGTGGTGGTGCTAGTGATGGTGGTGGTGGTGGTAGTGCTAGTGATGGTGGTGGTGGTGCTAGTGGTGGAGGTGGTGGTGGCTTTTAGCTGTCTGATCTTGGCTATTTGCCAAGGCGTGGAAATGTGATTATATGAAGGAAGGGACATATCGATTGTTGCTCGAATTTCGAAAATGTAGTTGGCCGATATTTCTAAATAATGTGCTCAGTCGCTAAAGGTCAAATCGACGGATCACAGCCCCACAAGCAATTTATTATACACGCCCCCTTTCACCTGACTGCAGTTAAGAATACAGTTGTTAATTAGGATAATAGCTAGCGTCACTCTGGAACTAATTAACTCGCTACCAGCCATTTATTATACACGCCCCGTACCGAAAAATGTATTCCGCGGCAAATCGGGTAGACCCAGATCAAACGGGTCCTGTAGTTTACGGCGAACCCGTCGAAAACCCCGAAAAAGTTAAAGGACACGCGCGTGCTTCGTCTAGCCCGATCAGCGACAGGTTGACATATAATTAACCCTTTAACTCGGCAGTCACCACGACCAACTTCGCGAATACCTCGGCGGCAGTTTGGATCCGGATGATAGGTAGGGCAGCTGGGAATCTGGTATCGATCCGAACGATTCGATATAACAAGCATTCCTTCCGTGTAGGAAGATATAAAGTATATACGTATGTATTCAACGGTGGCTCAAAGTACTAAGGTTAAGGCCGGAGTAGCAGAGTCCAATTATGCGGAATCGTAATGCGAGAAAATTAATAAAAAATCCGTATAGTTAAAGGAACGGAGAAGAGGAGAGTTGGATAATCGGATGCTAACCGATGTAGAGCAGCTTTAGGGTTGATCGAGGTAGGAACGATCGGCAACCCGTATATGGTCTTACTTCTAATCGTCGGTTAGGTTGGATCTAACGGTAAAAGGTAATTTCGCGGGTTTCCGGGGAACTGGTAGGACCCGTCTTACGGTATACAGATGAGGGAGGAACGCGATGACGTAGAGGGCCAATCCCGCGATGACCTAGTGACGCGATGACGTCATAGCGTCGTTGCGTCATAATCTCCCAATCTCTCGAGTCTCTTCATCTGTCCGCACCATATTACCATTGAAGTATAACAACCGAAACTACGATACATTTTGCAGAGGACGAATAGAGCTGAGTTTGCGAAAATACAATCAATGTTATTGAGGAGATAATCATTACACAATCATTACTCACCACAATCATTACTCACCACTCACCTGCTGTTCTAGCTGAAACGGTTTTGTTTTTGTACGGAATCTGTAGTCGTTCCGGTTTTTCCAATTCAAGTCGATTTAGGATTTTTATAGAAATAATTATTTCGTCGTTCCGACATTTTACATAGGTACAATAATTGTCACAATTTTCCTTTTGCTTTAAAAACTGTGATCCCAGATTCGGTTAACATTATTGGCATTATTATACAAAATATCCAAGACTGCGGATTTCTACCATTTTTATATACATGTCAATTCAAAATGCACACAATTCAGCAATAAAATGTCACTATACAAGTCACTCAAATACTAATTCACTTCTATGATACTATTACTGTATATTGTCTTTATCACCTTACACTAGAAATATATGTCTCTATATACTCTGTCACTTCTATGATACTGTACCGTGTACTACTACCTTTATCACTTCATATATTGTTAGTACACCAATATTACACTACTAGATAACAGCTATAATGTTTAGACCCACAATACTAATGAATACAAACACATTCCACACAGGAATTACATAGCACACAGGCCAAAGTCTATCTCCATTTCACACATGAAATGCTATGCCACATAGGGAAATGTCTTCATTTTCCACACAGGAAACTTTCAACTCCCCACACAGTAAAAGTTAATGTTACACACAGGCAGCTTCCAACTTCCCACACAGGAAAGTAAAATAGCATGTATTTACGTTATCAACGCATGTATTTTCCACACAGGAACCAGAATACAGACAATATAACCTACTCAGAATATCTGTACTTCTAACTGTATATGTGTATCTAGTCTGATATACTCTTGGTAGTCTAACAGCTCTGGCGTAGCTAGCTTGAACACTACTGGTTTACACAGACACAAACGACGTCGACGGACATGGTATCATGGACAGACATAAGGGACGTAGGTATACCAAGCACAAGACCGACCAACTCGACCAATATAGCCACCTACAACATAAGAAATTACGGACACTAACTACACTATCCAGAAATTAAAAGTATATCTAAAACAGACAGAAACAAATCCACGCGAAGTAAAAATACACTGAACCCTACTTTAACTACGGGACGGGACTGGGAAAACTTACATTGTTTCCACTTTCTTCATATAAGAGCTCCAATTTCCAATTTCTAATGTCTCTGTCTCATACATGTGCACAGCTAGGCTGTCTCAAGGCAAGTGACCACGCTTCCACCTACTACACACCAATCTAACACTGAGCCTCACTTCTACATGTACCTTACCTGTACAACCCGTCACAGTTGACTAGTTTGAACTGCAGGAGTAAACACACAACTGAACTGTGTTTATCCATCTACAACTAACCCACAGTAACAACTCAATATTCTACACAGATAACACCAAACTTGTGACAATAATAATGACTGAATATAAAACGTGAACCACTGATTTGTCATTCATTTTACCTTTATCTATATCCTTGACATCTGCAATTTGCGATATTCCTCCTTGAGAATTACTCCATGAACAAGGAATATTAAGCATCCTCTTATGAAAATAAGTTTCCTACTGCTTTGTAAATTTTCCCCATTCTTACATGTTTGTAACCACTATCTTGGATACTGACAAGACGCGGAGATAGTAAGTGTATCATATGGATCCAAAGTATTTGTAAAAGCGAACAATGTTGGCATTAGAAGGACGAGGGTTAATAGAGAACATACTTACTAAACTATCAAACACGACCGCAATAAGTGTCATAAAGAATAACACAGACCAAACATGAGGCAGAGGCATTCGACTCAAGGCTGTCGGGAATACGATAAACACGAGCCCAGTGCCTAAAATTAACAATATTGGATTATTCGATTAAGTGGTTTCAATGCTGATTGTGTAATACGGTATACGTTTAATGAATTGCATCACCGTTCAAAGATTTTATTATCCGTACTTCATTCTCTAGTTTGTTATATTTTCTGGTCCTTCGGTGTCATATGTATCGATGTTATTCGCTTTGAACATTAAATATCGCTTAAGCTGGTGATAGGGTAGAGTTGCACTTTTAATAACTGACTCAATAGTATGTAATGTTCTCATTTTGCGTTGCTGCTTTTGCCTTCGAATGATCTCCTACTTTCATAACTTATTTACATCACAACAGCAGTGCGTGTGTGGCGGCCAAAAAGTCGAAGGATCTCCTACTATCAGAACTTATTTATTACACCTCATGCGACTTTCCCATGTTAAAATTTCATGGCCCTACTCTGCATCTGTCTGTTCTGTTATATCACTGATAATGTATTTTAATATAATACACTTAAGGCATATATATCCATATATGCAGACATCGGTAGTAAAAACTAAACATACCAACCTGACTCTTTGGCCAATTCTTCCACTGACATGCCGGATTCGTTAGCCATAAAACCGATAATTGTAAACACGACAAGTCCATTATAAAAGGACGTGAAGCCACTGGATACCACACACCACATGGAACACCTGCAACAGATCGAAAATATGTTTTGTTTACAGTGGTTACTTATGCAAATTGTAAAATAAAACATAAAGTATTTGTTTGTTGATAGCACATTTACAAATGTTAATAAGTGTTTCAATGTTTGTATATCGTAGCCTTAAAACCTATACAATTAATAATAAAACACATAGCATCAGACATTATAACCAAATGCAAGTTTTTGTCAATATTTTATAAAGAAAGGCATTCAATAGTCAATACATAGTTCGGCTAAACGGTTCCATCTGATTTCTTTAAATGTTTTCATTCAATCCCTTTATCCTTATCATACGTCAATGGCGTTTACGAACATGCTTATATCCTTAAAAATTGAAGTATTCCTTTTGCAACTTTCAGATTTGATCTCGATGAAACCTTACCAGAATGACTTTTGATGAAATCTGTTGTAACTCGCCATGGTGATAACACCGCCCCATCCCGGCCCCAGGGAGTAGAACACTTGAATAGCTGCCTCAAGCCATACCTTACAGGAAGAAAACAATGATACAAGTAGACCACTCTGCAATCACCTTTGCTATTTGTTCCCTATGAACAATATTCAATAAAATAGGTCAGTTTCTCTGTAATAAAGACTTTAGAAATGTTGATTATATAATTTCCAAGCGAGATATAAACTACATGTTAAATGAACTACCCTGTGTGATTCGTTTCATTAAGTTCTGTACTCTACATTTCACTTGTAAGGAAGACTAAAGAAGGTTTTAAAAACCCTTGTATGTTATATGGATAATTGGTCCCATAAAATAAATTCACATTTTCACATTTAGTGAAACACCTATCAACCATTTAACCTATGTCGTATTTCTCGATTAAGTACACATTGCGTTTAAGTTTAGGAAATCTATGATTTGTATTTTATATGTATTTCCGCCATACCTTATCATGTTAATATCAAACGATCGAGGTTTTGGCGAGGAAGTAAGAAGGCAATACTCATACAACGTTTATCTACAACACACAAAACAACAACAAACATATTCCTGACAAAAATACATTACCTGTATGCTTAGCAGTTTGCTGAAATCTGGTCTCAAGTAAAAAACTATCCCTTCTCTAGCACCACCAAGCGTTAGACCCCTTACGAACATCACTGTCAGTAGAACGTATGGTAGAGTTGCCGTCACAAACACGACCTGTTAAACGGGTTGTACTTGTGTTGATGTATGTTACACAGGTTATCTGATCTTTATAAAATATTCTATAGCTAATGTAAATCAATAAAACACCTAAAACAGGAATTTTGATAAAGAAAAACCTATGTTTTCAGCAGGCGGGTGCTTAATGCAGGGTGAAAATCATGCAGAAAGTTCATCGTTTAGTTTTCTGCATGACTTTCAACCTGAATTAAGCTTCCATCTGTCCTAAAGAACAGTATTGATTAAAATGAATGTCCGGTTTAGAGGGGTTTGACTGTATTCCTGGCGTATTAAACGTTCAGTTGCTGCTCGGAATTTCAAGATATAGATGAAAGGAGCTTGTTGTTTGTTTTCAAAATAGGGACTGCATGTTTATTGCAATAATAATAATAAAAATAAATGTAAAAACAATAACTGAAAGCAAGATTATTGGGGTTATATATATTTATACTTCGAGTAAAGATATACTTTAATAAATTATATTTCAGAGAAAGCAACCCGTGAGTGACTCCTTTTGTTGATTTAGGAATGCGCATCACCAATGCACATTAATCCCTCAATATTAGTCTGTATTGCATAAACCGTTATTACAAAAGTTGCCTACCTTACCAAGAGAACGAACTCCCTTTATGACGGCCAATACTACAAGGACCCATGATATGAACAGGCAGACTACGAGGTGGAGTTGTAGAGACCCCATGTCCTCCAGGCCCGAGGAGCGACTTATTACCTTATAGCTGTCAATGATAAACAACGTCTCTTTAAATATTATATACAATATCCATTATAAACTCCTTTCACTTAATGCATATAAAGGTTTTTATATTTTAAGTCTGGCGGGACACCTTTATTTACACTTTTTGTTAAGCTAGAGTGATAAGTGAGATAAGTGTGAGGTTAGGAAATCCGTGAACCGGTTTAAACCCCTAGTTGTGGTTTTGCCACTGTCCGTTCCAAGGCGGTACTCTCTTTGTCACCCTTGCTTTTGTGTTTATTTTGTGTCTCGTGTATTTGTGGGTGTGTGTTTTGTTGTGTGGATGTGTTACTTGCTTTCTGCTGGTGTTTTGGTGTTGGCTGTATTATGTATGTGTCTTTTCCTGCTTGACTTAACTACTTTTTCATTTATTTAATTCACACGTCATACATGTCTATTCGCGAAGGGACATGATTGGTGTGCTAGAATCTTTCAGTACCCCAACGTCACCTCCCTTTGTTGACCAAAACATGACCCGGTAAAACGTTTTGCATGAGTGTTTAGGTTATTTTCGGAGCTACATGTATTCATTTACTGCAACATGTGTTTGTCTGAACGTGATGGAATTAAAACAGAGGGTAGCTTAATTCAGGACACAAGTAATGCCGACAATTTATATAGACGTTTTCTGCATTTCCGTTGTGCTGCATTAACCCTTCCCCTGGTATTGACGACGACTTTTGGCGACTCTGTAAAAGTCACTTTGTGAAACCATTGTTATAAATAGAGCATTTGCTCCTATAGGAGCAAATGCTCTATTTATCACAATGGTTTCAAACTACGAAATTATAAAATTTTCCTTTTCTCTAGTTAATGCTCCTTTTCGGTAGACTAATTGAAAGAGCGTATTTCTAAAAATAGCCTATGAGGGAATGGTTTAAGCAACCACGTGCCTTTAAATACTCTTATGCCATTACATTATGTGATCGCATTAGCGAGACTTTACTATACACTTTACGAATGTTAATATGCTTATGTCTATGGCTAATAATGCTCTATTAAACTATGAAATGAACACCTTGACCTCACGTTACGGATGAAACTGTCCGTTATCTGTACCAAGAGTGGATATTGTGAGTCGGGGTAGAGGCACATTCCCCTCCGTTTTAATAAATACTTACTTCCAAAACTCGTACGCAGAAGAACTATATTTCGCAGCAGATGTATTGATGTTGATAGAGCGGTTCCAAATTGTAGAAATATCTGGAACCAAAATCACATAACCTCGTGTTCATTTTTTGTATTTAATTCTATATGTAACACATGTGGATTACATGGATTTATGTCTTATATAACGCTGGCTTAGGTAAACAGACGGTTGGGATTTTCAAATGACCCCCTCTTGCTTCCCAAGCAAGTGCTTCTGATTGGTCAAATTACGTATTAAGTATGAGATAAATACACTATATAACTGTATGCTTTTGTAATAAAGGTCGATTTTCTTAATGTGAAAGGATAGGGGGTCGTTCTGCAAACACAAGACAACACATGATAGAAACATTAATAGTCTGAATTTTGCTTATGGTTAATTACTCATATATAGATTAAATGTTCCATCCGTTATAATAAAAAAGTTAAACTTTTTCACCACCTAAGTCGCCAGAGTGCGACCCAAAGGGATTACTGCAATGATTGAGTCTGTGGTTACCTATGCAAACCTTTTTGGAAGTTTGTGCATAAAATGACACAATATTGACAATGAAGATGATGATTGTGTTTGCAGAAGGAAATTATTTGGCACCATACGTGTTAAAGGAACCTATATAGCTGCATGTTTCTGTAAGGGATTTTAATACATTGAGATTGAATTATAAAGACACCTTGTAAAGTCAATCATATGGTATCTACAAGTATTTGTAATACAACGTGCCGTGGCGTACAATCCCAATATCATCTTCAATATATGACAGTTCCCGGCCGTTTAATAAGATCCGCATTCTATATCACATTAACTCATAACTAAACGACATCATAACAGACAGGTACAAACGTTAGTCTGTCAGCAAATAGTTTGGAAGTTTTTGAAAGGGAAATTAGTCTGCTGATAATGCATAATTGGTTTATGAAGTGGTGTGTTAAGTATTAAAACGATCGATACAGACTTCTCTCAACGCCATTCAAATAAGTGTTGGTATTTAACTCTTATCGTGTTCCTAAGCTTCTGTGTGCTTATTCAATAAAATAGTTTATTTACCTTGGCAGTTATCAGTATTCCAGTGCTCGTTGCATGAAGTCCATGGTAGAATTGTCAGGAAGGAAGAATAGAAGAAGTATAAAACCCACGCAAATATTCCAATGGCGTACCATAGCACCGTAATCGATAGTATCACTTGTAATAGGCCAAGACCTAAATAGTTATAATAGAACTTTCTTATAGCGACCATGGAATGAATATTGGGTTCTATAAGAGTATGTGGTTGCTTAACTTTTTATCTGATGAATATTCATATAGGAAATGATGACATCATAAATATTAATAAGATTATTTTTTATAATGTCTTATGAACACATGGAATTTCGGCTCAGGACGAAGCTGTAGAATCAGATCTATATTATACCACAGAGCAGATTTTGATCAGCAGGTTCCTATAGAAGCCGTCTGATCTGGGTCTACTCTGTTTGCAGATGCGACAAATGCGCTTACATAAGGGACAGGGTTAATACAAAGCGAAACGTATGCAGAAAGCTCCTAGGTGACCTCTCTGCATAACCTTTGTTTTGCAATCAGTTATCAACACTTTTAAAACCCCAACATTAGAATTAATTCAGATTGTTGGTGTAAACAAGTTCTATACATGGACAGTTATACATCTGTAAGTAAATATAGACCAAAGACACACATCAACGGATGTAATATTAAACACACCCCATCCCCTCATTCATACACAGTTTGACGTTTTGTAAAAGTCAGCCACTGTGATAAATAGAACATTTGCAAAACTACACAGTTCTAAAAGCCTACACAGTTCCAAAAGGTTGAATCTTAATAAAGCCTGTGAGGGAATGAGTTAACAGAATCACTTAAAATATGTTCATACATATTAATATCACAACAGACCAATCGTTGCTATCAGAATGTCTCAGAATCACATAAAATACATATAATTGCATAACAAAATGGTATCGTGTTGTAAATATACTCACAAACTAACAGAGACCACTACAGTACATAGTGTCACAATATGAATAGCCCTACAGATATGTATGGAATTTTATAACATTTTACCTGAAGAATATGCATGCATGTTTATAATGGTATATGCTCACTAGATATTTGCCATGACAGAGTGTGCATATCAAATAAACAAACGGAGCAGGACCTGGGAAAGGTTAAAATAGTATACATTACGGAAAATGAAATGGTTATTTCAAAAGCAAATTGTCCGTTCCGGGTAGAATGTGTCAGACTTTACATATATTTGCAACAAAAGTCAGACCACGTTCCAGGCGTTTAAAGCAAAGGTTTGGGCATTAGTTATGTGTTATATTGGACAATTCGCTTTAATGAAACCAGCTTCGAGCATACTAATATATTACAAAATGAATAAACCAAATTACACATTATGTATTGTATAAAAGTCAATATTAATGCTAGTAACACTTACCTTTCAGTAAGGGGCAAAATTCAAACGACAGCCCAGCGCTTTTCCCAGTGAACTGCCCCAAACACACTTCTAGATAGTATAAAGGACCGCCACACATTGCCAGAAACAAGAAAAACGGGATGAGGAATGCCCCACCACCGTTTCGGCTGAAAATGTAAAACAGTACACACGTATTTGGAATCAGGAGGTATTTCTAACTTCCCGGTCTCCAATGTTAGTATACATAACGATTCAGTGATCTAATTAATAAACCTACCTCCCCGTAGTCTGATACCTTTGTACATTGACCCAGCATAAAAGAAATTTAGTATCGTATAATGAAACATGCATTTTCACTGGGTCTAAAATGCCATGCTAAGACAGTATCCATGCTTATAAAACTTTTTAGTTGAGTCTGAGTTCGTTCTCAAGCTTTTGATTGGTCAGATTTGAGTTCTCAAGCTTTTGATTGGTCAGATTTGAGCCAAAGGCTCAAATCTGACCAATCAAAAACTTGAGAACGAGCTCAGGCTCAACTAAAAGTTTTATAAGCATTGACCCAGGGTAACTATAGTAGAACCATTCCTAAGCGGTCATTCACTTATGGAACATAGGAGTCCTTAAATGTCAGGTGGTTGCTTCATGCAGGGAAAAGGTAATACAGAAAGTTCCTATAGGAGCGTTCTGCATAAGGTTTGACATGTATAATTCTATTACCTGCCTTATAGACGCATAATTAGACCTCTTTCTGATGGCCGCTTAAGACAGGTTTTACTGCAATTACAATTATATTAACGTATAGGTCCGCTTCCCCACAAACACAATGCGCAAACTCAAAAGACGTTTTACCTGCATATTATCGGGAAGCGCCACACACTTCCTATTCCAACTGTGTAGCCAACAATGGCCAGGAAAAACTCGGCCTTGTTGCCCCATGTTCCTCTCCTTGGTTCGTTGCTGTTATTGCTTGTATCATCCTGATGCTCTGAATTGTCCACTCGAAATGTTTGAAGCTCTTCTGTCGTCATCTGAAATTACAAGACTATTCTTCTTGCATGTGCATGGAGGGTCAGAATTAAACCTCTAGCCTGCTAGACGAATTAGGTTTACACAATCTTTCAGTCACTACACTTTCAAAATTCAAGATATAATCAATGTATCTACCAAAATGCAATCAGGGTGTCAAACCATTTAGATTCTGATGAAATGCCGAATTACTGTATGTCTCATCTGGATCAAAATTGCTTGCAACGTTAATCATTCATCTGCCCGTAGCAGGCAAAAGGTTAAAATTGTCCATTTACAAGATGGCTGTATTTAATCAACCAATGTTCGTATGGAATGAAATATACGTGTGCCATGTGCTAATAGTTATCTCCGTTTAAACTTTATCAATGTCATGTCTGCTCAAATTCGGATCTGGGGTAAGATCTCCGTTTTTCCAAATCATTCAACAGCTTGGATCCTGATCAGCCGCATAGTTACCCAGCTGTCTCATTTGAAGCCAAGCTATTTTCAAATAACACTTTGGACGCTTTGCTGTGTAAGTACAGAATTCGTGAAAACTCGAGAATTTCATGATATTTCATCAATTAAACATTATTCCTGTTTAGAAGTAGATTTCATGACATTTTGTTGTAACAAACATTCCTATAACCATGTATGTTAGACTGTACCTGTCGACTTAATCCATGTATGCAGTACTTGCGTTGGCCTCATTTGTTTTTAATCTTCAACATGTTCCTGCACATCTCATTTGAAGCCAAGCTATATTCAGATAACACTTAGGACGCTTTGCTGTGTAAGTACAGAATACGTGAAAACTCGAGAATTTCATGATATTTCATCAATGCCCTTATTAAACATTATTCCTGTTTAGAAGTAGATTTCATGACATTTTGTTGTAACAAACATTCCTATAACCATGTATGTTAGACTGTACCTGTCGACTTAATACATGTATGCAGTACTTGCGTTGGCCTCATTTGTTTTTAATCTTCAACATGTTCCTGCACATCTCATTTGAAGCCAAGCTATATTCAGATAACACTTAGGACGCTTTGCTGTGTAAGTACAGAATACGTGAAAACTCGAGAATTTCATGATATTTCATCAATACCCTTATTAAACATTATTCCTGTTTAGAAGTAGATTTCATGACATTTTGTTGTAACAAACATTCCTATAACCATGTATGTTAGACTGTACCTGTCGACTTAATACATGTATGCAGTACTTGCGTTGGCCTCATTTGTTTTTAATCTTCAACATGTTCCTGCACACATGGGTGCTTCAGAGATCAGTTTAGTTATATTAGGGTAATTCTTATGACCTGTTTGATTTCAATCTTTTTTTTGGTCTGTTAAATCTATCAGGACAATTTCAGGACCCGTCTGATCTGGGTCTACTCTGTTTGCAAATGCGTTAAAGGACGTCTGTATGATTTGCGCTATTTTAATGTTAATAAATCATCTGCTGTTTGTATGGTATGTAAGAACTTTATTTATGTTTGTAAAATAACACTTGTTCTACGCCATGTTGTAAATGTTTACAAGAGGTTCTTGGTGGTCGTATATCGCTCCCAGTTGATAAACTACGTATGATGGTGACAGTCTTAGCATGCCAATTCCCTTAACAATTATGGCAGTAAGTATATACGGTCCATGTTTCTCTGCACGACCATATATGTATACACATTCCTAATAAACATCTTTAGTCAGGGTGGGAAAGATGCACTGGGTTAAATGACATATTGTTCGCACAAGGGTTTCTGAATAAGCGAATAAACAAACCTGATTGAAATTTTATCATCAAGCACAATACAATCTGAATCGAGACGAAGGTGATCAAGTAGAAACATGATTGTATAACATTTTCTTTGCTCATCGTAGTCGTTTTTAAAACTCTAGATTGATCGTCTGATCTAAAAGATAAAGCCATTTGAACAAGACCCTGTTTGATTACGTTAAAGATCAAAGGCACTAGAATAAACTAACAAGACTAAAATACGTTAACTTTATTTTCGGAAAACTTAAACGCCATTAACTATAGGCGCACTTATCAAAATATATGAGTTATACTTATCGAAAGTACTACGGCTGAATATGAGCACGACCAAATTAATTACAAGAGATTGATAACTGATATAGACACATGAATCATTCCCAAGCAGTGTAGACCCAGTTCATACATATCATAGAGCGTCGTCTGCTTTCTTTTCTTTTCAAACACTATACATCTGAGATAGGGCATTACGTTATTTATGTCGTGGACAAGTGAATATTCAGACGTCGATATCATGTTATAGTTATTTTAGAAAGTTAAGCTATAAGGAAGTCGATTGAAACAGCCGTTTAGCGTTCTCTGGTTTTTGAAATCTTGCCTTATTGGTACATATACATTACAAGTTATATTGTATAGACATGCCTCTCGGTTTTTAGCCTCATCGCATGCGTGGTTTAGGTGGAGGATTGGGGACTGACTACATCAGACACCTGTCACACCGGTTCAGCAGGTGCAAGTTGTGCCAGAATTGGCACAACTCATACTGCAAACGTCGAATATATTCAGAGGTTACCAAATTCTCAGTTTCAAACATTGAACAATATAGATTAAATACCAACGAGAAAATGTTCAGCAAAACAATCCCTTTTCAAATCAACATAATTCTTGTTGAAGTATTTTGTTGTCAAAACGTTAGAGATGATTTCACCATTTCCTCCATAAATACGTCTTTCGACTCCTTTGCAAACAGTGAATACCTAGATCAGACGGCTCTTATGGGGTCTGTTCTGTTTGCTTATGATATAAAATAGAGCTGATTCTACAGTTTCTGCCATGGTCAAACTTTGCTGTGTCCATGTACAATTATAAGAACTGATCTTATTAATATTCACGATGTCGTTATTTATTCATGATTATTCATGAAGTAAATGATTAATCCCTTTACTTAAATAGTCATGCAAGTTTTTGCTCATATTGAATGGTGGATTAAATTAAAGTTTGTATTACAATAAGAAAAAGAAAAGAAAATGCATTGCAGTGCTAAACGGCAGATAATTATTTATGTTACACATACACAAACACCACAAAAGCTTAACCCTTTCGCTGCCAATGCCGGATCTGTGATTACCTATGCAAACAGTTTGGATCAGATGAGACGCCGAGTAACTCGGCGTCTCATCAGGATCCAAACTGTTTGTTACTGTTACTATGTTTATGAAACAAAAATTAAGAACATCAAAAGAATGAAAATTTGTAGCAGACGACAAAGTTAGCAGACGACAGAGTTTGGCAGCGAAAGGGTTAATTATATACCTGTTGTTTTATATGGGTCTTATCTGTTTGCAAAGGTGTTCGGTAGCAGTAGACAGTAGACCAGCAAAATATTCGAATTGGCCCCGCCCAATTTTCTTAATTCTAGTCATTGTCAGTGTTTGAAAGCAATTTTAATGATAACAACAAAAAAGACAGGAAGTTATGTGTCGGAATTAAGTTTTGTGACTTGTTTTCAATAAACTGGGCCCAAAGGTCATGACCTTTCATAGTGTAAGCATGTATAGAGGATAGAATACGAAACAAATGGTATCGGCTAATTCCACCAAATTTACAGCGGACATTTTGAATGAGATAAGAAATCAATGAAATAGTGAAAATTCTGAAGGGAGGTGAAGAAAAACCTGGTTAACCCCATTGTCCCTGTTGTTTATTTTAAAGCTGCTATGATATGGGTTCACGGCATGCTGTGTTTTGGAGCATAGCAATGTCTTGGCAGTTTCAAAAATACCTCAAATGTACAAAACTCATTTGTTTATATGCTGAAAAGTAGTATATCGCAAGAAAACCTATCCAATAAACGATGTAAAGTGTCCTGTTGGCAATATAATCTCAGTTAAGAATGAAAACCGTGTACAGTGGTAAATACATGAAAATGGAATTAATAAGTGCACTGGTGTGTTAAAATTGTACACGCTATTCGTTAGGCAGACTATAAATACAGGCAGTGTGCTATCAGCTCGTTTTACTGAAATACAGAGTAGATAGTTCAATGTATGTCTTGCATTTAGAATCAAGAGACACACATTTGATTACAATGCATAAAAATGGTTATAGACATAAATACATGCATTATTGTGCGTATATAAATGTAATAAAAGAAACAAGCATAAACATGCATCAAACTGCAGCTTGAGTGATATATAATTTCAACAAAATACGTAAGTCTGTTCCAGCAATTTTATAATTACAGATTCTACATTTAGGTAGTAAATAGTAATGCGCAATGTATTTTAACCCATTAAAGGCCATAGGCTATTTTTAGATACAACCTCTTTGAATTAATCTACCAAAAAGGAGCATTAATTAGAGAAAATGATTGTTCTTAGAATTTTGTAGTTTGAAGCCATTGTGACAAATAGAGCATTTGCTCCTATAGCCGTGAAAAGTCGTCAATAAGAGGGAAAATGTTAAAATGAGATCAGAGGGCTCAAGAAGGAGCCTCCCACTGATTAGGGTCTGCTCTGTTTGCTGAACCCTACTACAGTAAAACATCTCTATAACAGCAGCTAAATGACAGTAAAACCTCTCTATAATGGCCTTTAAATTACAGTTAAACCTCTCTAGTTGGCTGCTTAAAGCAAGGTGAAAGTAAAACAGAACGCTTTAAGCAGCCACCTGCACTAAATACCAGCTAATTAACTCAAATTAGTGGCCGTTATTGTGATGTTTTACTGTATTTCGATGGCATATGCCAGCAAATATTTCGTTTGCTGTCCTGCAAAATGAACAAGATGTGTTTGTGAAAAAATATGGCCCCGACCGTTGACTCTGAAAGTAGTAGGGTTCGGCCCGCACGACAGAATGCCTGGCGCTACTGGCGCTGTCACGTAACCTATGACGTCACAATAGGGAGGGTATCCTATGACTGCCTAAGAACAATAAGGAGGGCGTCACGCTCAATGACCGTGACCTTACAATAGACTTGCACAATAAGGAGGGTATCCTATGACTGCCTAAGAACAATGAGGAGGGTGTCACGCTCAGTGACCGTAACGTAACAATAGTCTAGAACAATAGGGGTGATATCCTATGACTGCCTAACAACAGCTGGTGACCTAAAACTATAGAGGTCACGCTGGCCAACACACAATCCATAGAATGCACGGTGTTAGGTACATCAAAAAATTTCCACGACGTCATCGATCTATTTTAGGAAGAGTATCTATGGTATAAATATCGTGACTCCACCCCTTTCCCACACTGTGTAATACAGCAATTATTCTATACACATTATTATTATATCGATCAAAATGGAAGCGATGGATATAGCGGACGCTGTTCAAGCCAAACGGAAAGATCTGATGTTCTATCACGACCAGGTGGCCACCTTCAAATTCTGGCCAAATCAGCTAAAACCCGACAAGTACCAGTTATAAAAAAATTGATTTTTTACACGGGGCAATTTGATAAAGTTTCGTGTTGCGGTTTATCCGTCTACGCATGGGAGCAGAAAGACGACCCGTTTCAGGAACACCTTCGCATGTCCCCTTCTTGCGGTTTCGTAAAAATGGTCGGTAGCGGTCAGGAAGACCACCAGTCCGACGTCGTTAAATCAAATCATCACACGTTCCAGACCAAACAGCATACCCCTGGATTTCGGTTTCAGTCACCCATACCTTCCAATTTATTTGTGAAACAAACCACACCCTCCTCATTCGAAGGTTTCGGATTCAAGTGAGAAGAATACCAATCATATAGAACAACCGTAGACCGATCATAATGTTGACACTATTACTGTTGTGTCATTAACACGTAGCCTACTACCTAATAGCTTACCATCGAATGCACTTTGAGGTCGCGGAAGCCGTAACTCATTTAGAGAGATGCGTAGATAGATTTATAAAAGAACGTGACTCTGTTGACGTCATCGGGGGTTAACACCTAAACGCTTTAGGTTAATATCGATATCTGACTTAGAGAAGTGTGAGGTTAGGACGTCCGTAAACCGGTTTAAACCCCCAGTGGTGTTTTTGCTACTGACCGTGCCAAGGCGGTACTCTCTTTGTCACCCTTCCTTTTGTTTGCCTTGCGTCTTTGTGCTTGTGATTTGTTCATGTGTGGAACGTTTGTCCCTGGTTCTTGTGTGTCTTTTGGTGTTTTCTGTGTTCATTTCGTGTGTGTGTGTGCGTTTGGGTGTGTGGTTGTGTGTGTGTGTGTGTGTGTGTGTGTGTGTCATGCTGTCTTTCGGTGTTTTGGTGGTGGTTGCGTCTTGCATGTGGCTTTGTCTGCTTGACTTTACTACTTTTCCATTTAACCGGATATTTATTTTTTAGAAAGTGACGTTATCCAATCAGAAGTGGTATACGCTGGCTACATAAATAGGGCGCTGGCATACCTCTCCTCACTTCGTCTAAAGCAGCGGAAAGAGACGTATGCCAGATAAAACCGTCAGATTCGACAGCGTGGTACGCCGTGTCTATTACATCATCCCCGAAGGAAACCGACTTCGCCTTATACCCCGAACAAGGGCAAAACATCGTCCAGAACCCAAACAGATTTCCACCGAAACGTCTTCTCAACATCGACCTAGTATACAAACCAGATTATTACCATGGCTTCCCGAAACCAAATAACCGACTCAATTTCTCAAGACGGTATCGACGCTCATTACCTTCAGCCGATCGGGAAAGGGGTCTACCTTTTCGACAGCGTGTTCAAAGGACTCACCTACATTCACGTGAGGAAGCTCATAGACGAAAAGTTAACGAATTGTATATGAGTTTACTTTTCGTGGATATCGCTGTGAGAGAGATGGAGCAAAATCAAGACACTTTCTATCGGAGACACCTCGGAGGGAATTGATACGTGACTGTTCAAACGGGATTCAACTTCGTGGATATTCGGAAATTCTGGTTACCCGAAGGCGCTAGCGAAATATGCGCCACCAGACGAGGGGTATCGCTATCATTTCCTCAGTATAAAGAGCTGAGAAACGGACTAATGAACCTAGATAGTTTTGTTCCCGAACTGAGGAATATCGTGCCATGTTATTCCGATCCTAACCACGACGTCCCAAACTGCGAGGAATGTACTCCTTAATAACTTGAGAAATATACATTTATTTCGCTTATAATTTATATCGCAGTAACTATTAGTCACGTGATGTCTGGTAATATATTTGTTATAACATTCTTATTTATTATCATTTCTGTCGGAGTACTCAAAAGGTTCGTGTCCATTAAAATGACGCAAAGACAGCTAGACCTTTCTCAATATCGGTTAACCTACGACGAGTTTCAAAGCGTAGATTTTTCGTAAAAAGAAGTGACTTGCCAATTGAACGACAGATTTTCTATCATCGTAAAACGACAAAGACATTCTGTCCAGTTATTTATAAAAAGTGGAAGGAGACGTTTAAAAATGCCATTCGACGTTTTTGAGGATCTGTGCCACTCTCACCTTAGCGTAACTTATTTGAAACATTTCATGGAAGAAAACTAAGAGGACGGATACGAAGACGCTAGCGATGAAATCCAAAATATATAGACTCACTAGCGAATTCATTCGCTTAAAAAACAACTTTTAGGTTGCCTTAGATTATACCGATGTTGTAAAATTGCCTAATACCAAGTTGTTCTAATAAAATATATGAAACGCATCTACGATTTGTTTTCACATTTTCAACCTTATTTCATTATCTTTCTAGGTGATGCTTAACGGGCTAAAGCTTTTCACCGAGAAAAAAAACCAAAAAAAAAACCCACAACAACAAACAATTCGTACCATTTTATCTTTTATTTCCATACACACACACATACGTACAATTCAATTATTAATTATCATATATATCAATATACAATTTCTCAAAATATCGCTACCAATATTTACACAAGGATGTACACGTTTGTCCCTTTTCACCGGACAGACACTCCCAATATGCCCGCGATACGATACGGGAAACGTAAGAGTCATTAGCCTTAGTATTGGTCGAATCGAATAAGTTTACAAATTCTTCAAGCGTATGCCCAGTGAGTACTTTACGCAAAAACAGTACACAATATAGTCCGCATACGGTAGAATCGTCGTTTTGTATTTGCGTTTTAGACATTCTAACCGATTTTGCCTCTCTGTTTAACCATTTTTGAAAAAAGCCACTATTTTCCCTCGGGAGTCTTCCGTAACTGTCAAAGAATAGAATATGTCCTAATCCATCGTCATAAAAAGCGCACCAATGTTCTCCCGGTAATAAATGTCCTTGGGTATTAGCGATGAAACCGTAGGGATGTTTGACAACTCCCATTGGAAGTTGATCCGCCGCGTAGACACCCGTCACTCGATCCCGTAATACCGGATCGCAATCGATCATACATTCCAACTGAGGCTGATACATTTTATTGTAGTAAAACTTCTCGTTCTTGGTTGATTTCGAAATAATCCGGTCCTTCGCTGTATACGACGCAGCTCATTGGTTCTGAAAAGAAATAAAAAGGCCAAAATTATTCCCAGGTCATAAGGCACAGTTTGAGAAAGGCTATCAATTTTCCCCCAAAATATAGTTTAATCGGTAATCAAATCTAAACTCACCAGATAAAGCCGACTTGAACTGTACTTCCAATCTGACATTCCCCTTCTTGATCAGAGACATAAACTCCCCGTGATGGGAAAAGTCGGGTTCCAACTGGAAGGCAAACAGCGTGCTGCCGTTTATAAAGTGATTTTTGTCTATTCCGTTGCCTTCGTCCTGTCGCCATATTCCCGTGCTCAGTAACAGATTGGTGTAAGCTCTCATGACGGTGGAGCTCTTCGTAAAGTCCATTTGAGAGGGTTACCTCCAACCGGAAGACCGTCAGCGTACACGGCTATGTGTTTGATCTCGCAGTTTTCGAAATTAAACGGATTGGTGTTATAGTCTCCGTTTATCGCTTTGCTTTTAACGAACCCTAGAATCACTTTCTCGGGTTTTTTCCCTTGACATAAGTTTTCCCAGTTGAACGATGTACTCCCCGTAGCGATACTTTGAGAACGACACTCCACCTTAGTATAGGAGTACAGGGCATTTTGCTTCTCTAAGATTTTAGAGTGTCCGTAGATAACCGCCGGGTTCACTCTGATTTTTTTGGCCAAGAAGTAAATATCTTCGATGTCGACTTTAAACTCTTTTGAGTTATCCAAGGCGAGCAAACAAAAGTTGTCGGCGCTTCTGTACAGCTTTATTTTGACATCGACTTGATTCAGGAGATACCTGTCCATGGAGAACAAATCGTGAAACAAAGGACCCTGAAAATCTAAGGTGTTGGACGTTTTAACCCAAGTAGCCCTGGTAAACAGACCGCTATTGGTTCCCGAGGGATCCGTGACTCCCGGAGTATCCGCGTCGTCCATGGCCCAACCCTGAGTTTGAATCTGACTGGAAAGAGCATCCTGTCCGTTGTTGAGTAATGTTTGAATATAAGCTCGGTATGGGTTGTAGTTGCAGGCAATGCTAGTTTTGTTTTGTAGCGTCACCTCGGATGAGCTGAACATAGATTGTAGAAACAAATTCGCCGGCCCTACTTTTTCCGTCGTTAATGCCCCTCCATCTCCTTTAACCACTTTGACTTTGACGTAAATTTGCGAATTCTTCAGGTCTACGTAATCCATTGAGTTTTGTCCGCTAATTCGAAATTCGAATGGCCCCTCTGAAGACACCTGAGATAATGGTCGGATCTCTTCGTAATACACATCTGAAACACTGGTTTGAGTCGCTGGCAAATCGAACAAGGCCAGCTCCGATACTAATCCCTCCTTAAAGGCTTCCTCGTTAAACACGGACATGTTATTCGATGACGAAAATGTCTTTGTAGGCACCTTTCGCTTTGGGTCTGACTATAGACGTTGTCTTTGTTCTTTTACCGCTTTCTTTCTTAGCGTCTTTTGCCTTGCGTTTCCATCCCCGTTCTACTGTAGACTGAAAAGCTTTGGCTACGTCATTCGGATTTATACCTTCTCTTTTCAGTTCGGATTTGGCTTGTGCCGCCGTTTGTTCGGCCGGCAAGACCGCTATTACGGGACGCGGCGTTGATTGGTCCACAGTAATGACATGCGGTCGCCTTCCCCTTCCAGTCTGAGACAACTGAGTTTGACCGGTACTCACGCTCTCGAAAAAGTCTAGCCATTTTTGCGGATTGGGCACGTAAAGCTTCATAATTCTTAAAAGAAAGGATACTGTTTGAAGTGAAGCGTTAGGTACACTGGTTTGATCAACTCTGTGGCATCCTTGTCATGTTCCCGCTTTATATAGATTTCGAATTCGCGTAGTTCTTGTTTCTTGACGGGGACGTAAAACGGAGTGTCAAACGTGTAGTCCCATTTGCCTTTTCCACTTTTTTCCAGGCGCCTTAGAAGCGACCGTTCTTCTCCGTATACGATACTCTCTTTGCACAAGTCCGTGAAAACGTAAAGACCCTCGTCCGCTTTACTGGTGGATTTTCCCTTTTCCGTGGCGTGAAATTGCACTAGGGCCACTTTCCATTTACCGTAGAAATATAGAGGTAACTGTAAGTGTACTTTGAATTTATACGTCCTATTATCGTCAAAGTACTCGTGGCTCTCGTCGCTCTTGACGTAGATGTACCTATCAGTGTTCATGTTTTAAAAACCTTATTACCGGATTCAAAATAATCGGTAGTAGATTTCGATGTTTCTTCAAAAGTCGTTGTTGTTGCTGTCGACTGACGTCTTTGGATACCAAACGTCTAATAATGCCTCTGTACTGAAGCAGTTTAGCTTTATCTCGATTCTGAACCGGACAAGTTCCTTTCAGTACGTTAAATATAGCTTCTAGTACGGCTTTCAGTTGGGGTTCCGATAAAGTCTGCAACAGGACCGCCCGCTGTTTATCCGTGGATTGAGCCAGTAATTCGAACAGAGGTAAATATTTCTGAACCATGGCTTTCGAAGGGAGGAGACCTTATGACGCAGTTTTATCCGAACTTAAACTTTTAAAATCCTCGTCATTGATCCACGTGTCTTATTTCGAAAGCCAACCTTTCCAGCGCACCAGGTAACGCTTTTTCCCGCCACGTTTCGTCGATCGTATCACCTTCTCTATCAAGTAGGAGTCTTGCTCGTAAGCTTTCTGCAGTTGATTTTGATAGAAGGTACCGGAAATTTCTTCTCCCGCGTAGTCTTTTATCTTATACTGCGGAATATATTCCGTCATAAACCTTCGGTTGATGACAAACAGCTCTCTGGACCAGCGTTCGTCGTATTCTCGTTGAAAGGCTCTGCGCGAATGAGACACTCGCACCAAATCTCCTACTTTAAACTTAAAGCGTTCGGTTATAAGTGAAGCCTTTTTGGGAGTGGGCTTCGCTAGAGTATTGTACTGGAGTTGCCACAAGTCCGCCGAGTCTTCGGGTTTCACGCTTTGCGGAGTTCTTTTAATGGAGCGATGATACGTAGTGTTGTAACTGTTCGTAATATCAGCCAAATGGTCTACCCACCTATGCGTTTCGTGACGCGTCATATAACGTACGAGTCGTCCCTTTATCGATTTGATCGCCCTTTCCGCGTAAGAAGCTTTGACTAAGTTGCGCGTGATGAAATTATCCCACTCCTTCTTTCTTTAACAATAGTTTGACGTCCTTATTGGCAAATTCCGTCCCGGGATCGCTTCTTATACGCGACGGTTTTCTCCCCTGACTTAAGATTTTATCTAAAGCTTTGACCATTTCTTTCCCAGTTCTTCCACGCAACGCCACCGTCCACACGAATTTGGATAAAATATCCACGGCTAATAGGAAGTAGGCGTAGCCGTCGTTTTGTTTCTTGTAATATTCCATGTTGGCCGTGTCCAAGTCCCATTGGTAATCTACTTCAGGAACTACCACTCTTCTACGCTTAAATATTTCTCTTCCTTCTCGATGCACGGCGTAATCTTCTTGTTTTAGAAGCCATTCGCGAATTTTCTTTCTGCTGAGCACGAATTTACCTTCTTTTCTTACCGCTCGAAACAACTTGTCCACTCCCCCGTAAGCGCCAGCGTGCTTAGGGTCGAAGTAAACGCTTTTCAGATAGTCTTCGTACTTTACAGCCGGAGCCATTTCACTTTCCGAGTATCTTTCCCTTTTCTTTTCACCGGACTGCCCGGAGGTGGTGGAATAATGCCACGACCGGTCTGCACTCTTCGGGAGCTGGATAACAAACTAAGAGGAACGTTGGTCTCTTTCAATTTATTCGAAAATTTATCGAGTCCGATCGGATGAAGATCTTTATAATCTTTGATCTGTACTTTCGCGAGATCCACGATATTAGAGCTCGGTATTTTTTCCCCTTCTATCTCGATTTCTCCCTTTTCGTTCCACGTCACGTGAGGTGAAATGTACGACAACAACGACCTTGCCCTACTTTGCAAACGTTTAGGAAATGATGACACCACTCTCTCTATATCTTTGGAAACCGCGACTTCTGTTTCCGGTTCCTCAACTTCCACCGGTGGCGTGAATCGTTCCGACTCATTTTCTCGTTCAGTATTCGTCTCGTCAGGGGTTTCGTTCATGCGTTTAGCCGACACGAGTCGTTGATATCGGTCGTAGGGTAGCAATACCATTTTCTGCATGTTGACGCGTTGAGCGCTTCTAAAGGTATGAGTTCTATCGGTCCCCGAAATTTCGTTTTATTTATGACGATAAATAATAGTGTCTTCGCCCGGAAATACCTTGGTTCTTACTCGATATTCCTCCTGTCCGGAAGGAGAGAAATCCAAAACGAGATAACCGTAAGGATAGGACGTAGCGTCTTTATAAGCGTCCATGAGAAAACCTCCTTTCCCTAGGAAAGCCTGGCGACCTAAACACTGGAGTTGAGAAATGTCTCTGGGATTTTTCATGAGGCCTAATACGTGTGTATTCAAGTTGATCGTGCGGCTGTGTTTACCTTTACAATACAGGTTCTGATTGAGATATAACAGACTCAAGTGGCGATGGTGCATGCCTTTGACGAATAATAAATTTTCCATTTCCGGCGATGACGTCACACTTTCCATCAAGTCGTCTAAAACCACTAGATTGCATATGATTTCGTCGGTTATATCGGTTAATTCTTCTTCAGAAGGTAAACCGTTATGAAAGGTGATAAAGGGCAAATCTCGTTCCATAACTTCGAACAAAGGTTGGTATATGCCGTAGCAATAAAATACTTTTTGCGGCGGGTTGATAAACATTTCGTTTTTGTGCCTTAAGAGACGAAATAACCAGGTGGTCTTACCACTGCACGTAGCCCCAGTCACCGAAATAGAAGTACATTCGGGGAAGGGAAACATTTTGGAAATGAGGAGAAGACCTAAAATCAACTCATTTTATACGGCGTTATGAGAAAGGTCTGACAAGACGCTATAATAGATACGATTAGATTTCGAATCGATAATTAAATAGTCAATTCAAATTTACAAACTTTTATTTACAATACGCATTTCCAATATGATTCAATCGTTTTACAAAATTATTAAAATAAAAAAAAAAAAAAACCAACACACAAAAAGAAAAAACCCTACACAAACTAAAAACAAACCGAAAAAAAAAATAAAAAAATAAATAAAAAATATATATATATATATAAAAAAAAATAAAAAAAAAATATTTACACTCTTCCAAACCTAAACACATTTCTAAAACTATTTCGCTATATAAAGTCGCTGTCTCATATTTTTTCACTATGTCTCGATTTTCAGTCACAGTTCATGTCCGGTTATCGGAGTTACTGGAGGAGGTTTAACAACTCTTCCTCCGATATTTCGTCTATCAAGTCTTTCACCTTCTCTACTTTCGTTTGTCCTTTCTTGGGGCATAGAAGTAGGTCTAAGGGTACAGTGTGGATTCCGTCATCCAAGACTCTTCGTTTACAATAAAAGTAAGAAAACCCGCACTGAGTCTGATTATAACTATATATTCCGTTATTTCTCATGCGGAACCCTTTGTTATGACCCGAGGTGGGTTTTCCCGTACGCAAGACCCCTTTAAAGATAGCTAATGGTTTCTCGATTAAACGCTTAGACACACCTTTCGAACTAAATTTAAACTCTACGGTGGTCCTCAGTGGAAGTTGTAGTCGCTTATGCCGTAGTTTTCTGGCTTTTCTGATCAAACGGGCAGCGGCTACCTGCATCTGGGTTAAAGAACGCACCATTTGCCCCAGCAGGGAGTCCATGTCGGCGTCCACGATACACACGGGTTCGGTATAGCCCGTTACGTTAGAGCAGACGCTCACGCTGATAGGTACGTGCTTTTGGGTCCACTCCAGTTTCTCCGTGGTGTCCCCTTCTAATTTCAGGAGCATAGATTCGAAGTCGAAAACGGCGAACCAGGGGAAAGTCCGCTCGTCTTCGGGTACGTGAATCCCGACGAACTCTTCTAGACGCTCGAAGATGATCTGCCGCTCTTTGTAACCCCCCCCCCCCGGGATAGTCGAAGAGCGTCGTTTTATCACAGATTTTGGCGTGTTGCTTGAAGTGACTCAAATGATCAAACATCCGGTCGCAAAGCTGGCACTGAAATTTCTTCGCGTAAGTGGCAAAGTCGGTGACGTAAGAGCAGTGGTTTTGGTGTTGGTTGACGTACATTGTCTCCGCGTACCGTTCCGACGATTTAAATATTTGAAGGACGACGCCATTTTCTTCCAAAGAGTACATTTGTACATTCAGTTCGAAACACTGGAGGTCTCGCAATTGCATACCATTAAATCCGGTGGGAGGGGTAACCTGAACGGTGGTGCGACCCCCGAAGAAATCTACATATTCTTGTCGGTTATGCACCTTTTCCGACTGATTATACAAGTCTAGGACTTTGTCCCTGTCCACGGATACGTATCGTCGTAGACACAGACACCGGAAGAGACATAAGTTGTCTGCATAATGATTGAATGTTACGGGGTCCTTATCTAAGGGAACGATAACTTTAGAATGCCTAATATGATCAGGCAAGGGTTTGTCGTCTACGGCGCCCAACGAGAAATTGGTATTATAGACTTTGACACGAATGTTGGTCAAGAGCACCAGCCGCCAAATCGTATCGGGTCTATTTTTAGCCATTTCCGCCAAAATGTCGAGCTCTTTGATCGTCTTCAACACTTTGGCGATATCTTGTCTCCTGGTTACGAGGATAGGAACGTCGAACACGTTGACGTTGTCGTAGGGCCGAAAATATCGAAATCGACCCGTCTCCACGTGACGCATAATAAACCCGAAGGATAAATTCACTTTGAAGGCGTGCTACTGTCGGTCGTAGATGCCCTGTAAGGCCTCGCCGATGTCTTCAATGGTCATACCGGGGAACATGCCCTTAACGGCTTACCTGCAGGTGCTCTGACTTCAGCAAAGTCATTGAGTACATATTTGACGGATTGTCACAGTTATTATGCTATGTTTTACATGTTGTCCTGTGTTCACCGTCGTCTATGTTGTGGGTAAGTCCAGCGGGGATACCTTTATTTACAATATTTGTTAAGCTAGGGTGACTTTGAGAGAAGTGTGAGGTTAGGACGTCCGTAAACCGGTTTAAACCCCAGTGGTGTTTTTGCTACTGACCGTGCCAAGGCGGTACTCTCTTTGTCACCATTCCTTTTGTTTGCCTTGTCTCTTTGTGCTTGTGATTTGTTCATGTGTGGAACGTTTGTCTCTGGTTCTTGTGTGTCTTTTTGGTGTTTTCTGTGTTCATTTCGTGTGTGTGTGTGTGTGCGCGCGTTTGGGTGTGTGGTTGTGTGTGTGTGTGTGTGTCATGCTGTCTATCGGTGTTTTGGTGGTGGCTGCGTCTTGCATGTGGCTTTGCCTGCTTGACTTTACTACTTTTCCATGAGAATATTATAGATGGACTCTACGGGTCCTTCTCGGTACCGCTCTAATATAAGGGCGCGATTAGACCGGTAACACTCCCGAAGTCCTTCATCTACGGACCCATCGTCATTGACCCAAGGTTCTTGACCTCGCTGAAAGGGATCTGGGTGAATTCCCGCGCCGACTTGATAATGCGTTCGTACGTGATGGGCGTGCAGAGCTTGTCTGTCTCGAAACTGGGCAGGACACCGTCGACAGTTATAGGTTTCTGGAGTCGTTCGACCCCCTTGGTGCTCTTTGGTATTGTGGACTCGAAGTTGATTCGGATGCTGAAACTCGGCTTCGCATTGCCGACAATGATAGGAAGATGGCCCGGGTTTCGGACATTATCGTTTGGCTGGCGGTGCGGCGTTGGCGGGCTTCCCAGATCTCTTTTGAATCTTATGTTTAATTTTCCGGTGAAACTCGAGTTCCCGGGCGGTCTTTAGAATATCTGGACACTGGTCGCAGGGAAAAGTAACGATGCCCTGGCAGATGGATTCGTGCTGACGGAGATTAGTGTGTCTCGAAAAGGATTTGTGGCATTTGGGACAGCCGTAGCTTAGATTCTGGTGGGCCGATTTGACGTGTCGCTCCAGGTTTCTTTTTTGCGCAAAAGTCCTCGGGCACTGGTCGCAAGCGAAGCTCCTCGGACCTTTCTGGACGGCGGTTTGTATCTCTTTCCTGAAACGTTATAAAATATTTGTGCGTTAAACTTTAATAATAATAATAATATAACAAATTAAAACAAAAGTAAAATAAATAAATACATTAAAAAATAGTAATAATAAAAATAATTGATACTAATTAATAATTATAATAAAAAATATATATGACAAAACTTACGGCGGAGGTCGATTGCGAGTTTTCTCCGGAGATTTCAGTAGCTCTAGTAGATTATCCGCCTCTGCGGACGTCCATGCTCGAGGAGTGGCGGTACTAGTTTCCCGCAGGATAAGTTGTTGTAATGCATCTCGTGTCTCGGGATGATATTGAATATTATTCTCGATCGCGAAACTGAAAAACTGGTCCGCCGACACACCTTCCTCCAATAGAGCTTTGATGAGGTCTTCCATAATTCGGTAGTCTACCAATTTAACCAGTCAGTGGCGTTACAGGTTGGGCAACGTAACGCACCGAGTTGATTGTAATGATCCTCCCTCAGGTAACACGGTTGGACTCAAGTTTAAGAGAAGCTCATACACACTTTTATAGCAGAAACCATAAATATGACGCCATTCTAAAGTTGGTAACTCCATCAGAAGTCGTTCCGAGCCCCGAAACATCAACTATATTTCAAATAGATAATCGCAGGTGGGTATAGGACATAGCGGGACATGGTTAGGAGTAGAAAGAAATAACACCAGAGTAGATCCAACCAAGAATAAGCGAGATATAGCGATTCTAAGTTTTGTGACCTAGAAAATCACTCACGCTTGACCGACCTAATAGGACGCGAAATGTGGTCCTGGTTCAGAAAAAATTAAACCCCGACTAGATCCGAGGGAGTTAGGGCGATTTTAAGTTTTCCCACCATTTTATGGACGGCATTTATGACCGCCATTTTGAAATTAAAAGATCGTATATCTCGAAAACTCTTCCGCGTAGATATACGAAAGTATATATCTTCCGAATCGTCTCGTCGGGATCTAAACGATGACAGTACTTTTAATCCGATCTATTTTTCGACGAAATTTGATGGTTTGTCTCTTTAAAAAAAGTGTAGGGTACATGTCCTTAAATAATGTAATACGGTTTCGTACTAAAACGTCGATAACTCTAAAACCGTTGAACCTAGATATATAAAAGTATGTATTTTCGGAATCGTTCCCACGAGATCTAAACGATGGATCTATTTTTATTCCAATCTATTTTTTGAAGCATTTTGGTGGAAATACCCCTTTAATAGACTAATACATGTATGCAGAAAACCATTGTTCTCAGCTCTCTTTCTACTAAGATTATATTTACCTATGTCAAATTATATTTACCTTGGGAGCTTGATTGATCTTCTAAACTGACTGGAACAGATACATTGGCGGCATTGAGGGGTGTAGAATGTAGAAGAGGTGAAGAGATGTCTTCGTTGAAATTAGAAGAGACGGTGGACAGATCTGCCTCTATCAAAATAGAAATAGTAGATCTAACGGAATGACATTAGCCAATATTTAAATTTCGCTTAGTAGGCACCCTTTAACATGTTGCCTTATATAAACGTATTTCCACGTATCGGCAAACAGACAATACCCAGATCAGAGGAACCGTCTGATCAGGGTCTGCACTGTTTTTTAATGAAATTTAATAATATTTTACGAAACTTTCTCAATTTATTTCAATGTTGTACCTTCCATTATAACTATTTTCGTCTATGAATATTGAGTATGTATTAAACATTTGGAATAAATAAAGAACAGGGAAGGATTAATGTCAAATTTTGAATGGAAATTTACTCAGATTATGGAATTCTTCCAGTTGTAAAAAGTCGTGCTCAAATTGATCGATTTGATTTAAATCTTCGGTTGTATAGCACCCTTAAAAGCTCATATCTGAAAACAGGAACAATTGACTATCAAAAACAACAAACGACCCCGGTCAACGACCTCTGATATGTGGGTATTTCATTTCAACCCTAAAACAATAGACTAAAACTGATGAAATATTGTAAGCAAAGGTTGCCATGCCAATCTAGTTAGGGACCAATGCTTCGATCAATTTCAAATCTTGGATTGCCATAGTTCTCTGTGACTTGGAGCAATAAGAAACACAAAAAAACAGCAAACACCAAACAACAACATGTCTGCGGTAAGTTATTTTCTTTTTCTTAACTTGCTTAGTATGGGGTAGAAAAAAAACTATTGTAGGATCACCCTGTATACTAAATAATTTAACGATAAGTCGCTAATTATATTTTAATATGTGTCATAGTAATTTAAGAAATTTGGCGCTCAATACGAGTGGTCGATTCCATGCTTGGTAATTTACGCTCAGTGAATTCTTCCATGCTTATATATTGGATTAGTTTATGTTCGATCTGGGGGTGTTTTGTTTCATATTGAAATTCCTATCAGCAAACACTGTAGACTCTAATCACGCACCGCATGATGTCATATATGGGAATGTGGGTCCACGTGGGTTAATTAATATGCAAGTTTAATGTACCTACATTATTGAGTTATATTAAAGGATAGTTTGCGAGCTTATGTGTGTTGGAAATAAGTAGTTTAGAACCATATCTTATTTCTCTTAGTTCTAATTTAATAGATATCCCTTTTCAGGTTATGTTACAGCGCGCTTTGTTAGACCTATTAACATTATCTAGTCTTATTATTAATAATATTATTATTTTATAATATATATATATGCGTGTCTGTCTGTGTGCGTGCGTGCGATAAGATTAGGCTTTTAAATTTTTATACGCTAAGAATGCGCGACATACGTTTCAACAGATCATCAGGCGCAAATCTTTACAAGAACTTTATTAAAGGATATGTTAAGCCTTATAAGAAAGAAATCTAATGTGATTCTTTTGGTTATCTTTTTCAGACACAGGAGAAAGAGACTCCAGTCCGTCCAACTGAGGGCGAACCCGAAGTAAGTTTCATTATTAAAACTTTATCTTAGTGGAGGGGGATTGTAGTACTATTATTCTGAAAGTGAAAAGCAAAGCTAACAATGCAGAAAGAGAAAATTACAGTCTGGGTTTTATTTTATAAAGCGGGATCTACGGAATTGTGACTGAAGAGTATACTAAAATACCGAATCTTGTTTATTGTTTGTAAGGTTTAAGTTCTAGTTTCCCACGGATTATACAAAAGTTATTTTGTTTTCTTACAGTCTAAAGTGAGGAGAGTGCTCTTTGAAGGAGAGCAACAGAAAAATACTCAACCCTAGCCCCGGCCCCAGCAAGAACCAAGAGATATCGCCTGGCACGCAGGTGTAGTGAGAATTGTGAGTACATCTTTATTATTATTATTATTATATTTTAAACTTTAGTGTCGGAGATTATGTGTTATTCTGTACTGTCGTTTGATAAGTTTTAGGTGTATTGCGATCATGGTAGATCTTTCCCGTATTATATTTGAACCTCCCGTTTTATTCTAGGTACATATAAAGAGGGAGTTGAGACAACTCAGGGAGGCCATGGCGAGAGACCACACCAGGAATATGGCCAGGATACAAGCCCTGAGTGTGGCAATTGACAATATCATTGAGGAATTCTAATTTGTGTTGCTTTATGATGTAATGCCTCAATACTAATAGTATATATATATCTGTCTATCTGTCTATCTATCTATCTATCTGTCTATCTATCTATCTATCTATCTATCTATCTATCTATCTATCTATCTATCTATCTATCTATCTATCTATCTATCTATCTATCTATCTATCTATCTATCTATCTATCTATCTAGCTATATATCTACCTATCTGTCTATCTATCTATCTATCTATATATTTATCTATCTATCTATATATCTGTCTATCTATCTATCTATCTATCTATCTATCTATCTATCTATCTATCTATCTATCTATCTATCTATCTATCTATCTATCTATCTATCTATCTCTATCTATCTATCTATCTATCTATCTATCTATCTATCTATCTATCTATCTATCTATCTATCTATCTATCTATCTATCTATCTATCTATCTATCTATCTGTCTGTCTATCTGTCTATATATCAATCTGAACTCATGGTAAGCTATAGTTAGGGCTGAACGCCAACCTGTTGTAACTACAGTCTGTAATATCTATAAAATGTTGTCAATTGTCTTCTCCTTTTATTCTGAAACCACTCTCTTCATTCCTTTCTTCCTTAATTCATGATCATAGTGATGAACATTTTAGATACTGACGAGATGCCGACTTACTCGGCTTCTCATCTGGATCCAAACTGTTTGCGAAAATCACAGGAGCCGTTTGATAAGGGTCTGCTCTGTTTGCTTATGTAATTTGATAGCTCAGTTTCTTTACTTTCTAAAATGGCTACACTTTTCCACCTTACATATTTTATTATCCCTTTATTATAACTATTTTGGCCATGAATATTCTGTAGGTATTAAAACTTGGAATAAACAAACAACAGGGGAAGGGTTAAGAAAAGTGTTTTTTTTTAAAATACTGTCTGTAGATTACATCGAATCCTCCCATGGGAGTAATCTGTACGACTTCGTTATGCCTTTCAACCATGTCTATGACATAATGAATGTTAATTATTTACCCCTCCTCACATATAAACGCATTTTTAAGCATTTGCAAACAGAGTAGACCCGGATCAGACGGTTCTAGTAGGAGCCGTCAGATTAGGGTCTGCTCTGTTTGGTTTTTGACAGGACATAGATATGAGTCTACATTTCGTGTCAAAGCAAAAGCGAATCCTTTGAAATGGTTACAAGGTTCAGAAAATACGTATTCATGATAACATGTACCTTATATGAATATTGAACAGGGAAAGGGTTGACCCCTTCCGTGACACAATGACGGGTCTATGAGATCACATGCAAACAGTTTGGATCCAGATGAGACGCCGAGTAACTCGGCCTCTCATCAGGATCCAAACTGTTTGTTACTGTTACTATGTTTTTGAAACAAAAATGAAGAAAATAAAAAAAATGAAATTTATAGCAGACGACAGGGTAGTTTGGCAGCGAAAGGGTTAATTAATTGATAACCTTTTTATGTTATAACGTCATGAACAAGAGAACGTTTATAATGGCAGAACATGTATCTAACTATATCTATGCTATTTCATAAGTAAACGGAGGGGAGCCTGATCAGACGGCTCCTACATGTACAGCAGCCGTCTACAGTGTCTACTTTGTTTGCAAAGGTACCAGAATGCGTCTCTATTGAGTAAAGTGTTAATCTCGTATTGGTCTAGACTATCTATAATGATACTTATTTGTGTGTTTGAATAACACGGTTCTTGCTTATTCTTCATTTTGTTTTTCAAAAATACAAGTAGTGTATCAAATTATTAGGACCATTTGACGACAAACTAGTCTGGGTCCATTTTACCAGAGTATTAAAGGATTAGGATCCTAAGATGACCAACTGTTCTAGCTCCAGTGTGCCAGCGTATCAAAGGTTTAGGATCTTTAGACGATTAACTATTCTGGACCCAGTCTGTTTTGTATAATTATCGTGAATTCATAACCAAGACTCACAGTATACGATTACCAAAGCCAACAGCATTGTGAATAATTCGGTAACGAAATACTGAACAAAGAAACTTTCTACATTTGTCTAATCCATCTCGTGCTGAAAACACGCACAGTTGAACGTCGATGTCTCAAACTCCAGGGGACTATTCAAATTAGTTCGAGATAACAGAAGTTCGAGTTATACGCTTTCTAATCTGAACAAAGTTTCGAATTCACAACTTAATACAGGTTTAAAGTAATGTTGAAAGCTCCTGCAGGAGCTTTCAGCATTACTTTAAACCTGTATTAAGCTGTCAGATGTGTTTCTAGCTATCTGTAGCGATTCAAATTAGAGCAATTCTGAATTGAACATTTTGAAAGGTCTGAACGTTTTTTCGAGTTACCCCGAAGTTTCAGTCTTTTGAAAAACTACTGAAAGAATGTGAATAGTTTGAATCCTGATGAAACGCAGAATTACTCGGTGTCTCATCTGGGTCTAGGCTGTTCGCATTTGGCGGTTAGGTCACCTTACGCAGGGCAAGAGTTATGGAATGGGGACATATATTTTAAGACCCCGATTGCCTCATTTCCTAAACTTCTGTTAAACCAGCCTCAAGCGAACACTATAAAGAAGTTTCATTATGTTGCTGTTATTGTTTTGACGATAGGCGGTATCTTAATGCTGGATACAAGTAATAAAGAAAGCTCCCAAAGGGAGTTTAATGCATTACATTTGCCACACAGTACATGTATACAGCTATCTACTTTAACTACTACATGTACATGTAGTTGTTTAAACCTTTCCCCGTCTGTGGTTTTGTTTTTTCAATTTTCAATACCTACTGAATATTCATGGACAAAATAGTTATAATGAAATAGGAAAGTGATAAATTGTAGTCATCTTAGATAGTAGGTAAAGAAACATATCTTTCAAAAAGAGCAGGCCCTGATCTGACGGCTCATATAGGGTCTACTCTGTTTGCAAATCCGAGGAAACACGTTTATATGAAGGATAGCGTTAACCCTTTACCCCATAAACAGGCATTTATACGAATGTGCAGGGGTAGACCCATATCCGACAGATCCTATATGAGCCGTCAGATCAGGGTCTACTCTGTTTGCAAATCCGAGAAAACACGTTTTTATGAAGGAAAGCGTAAACCCTTTACTCCATAAACAGGCATTTATACGAATGTGCAGAGGTAGACCCAGATCCGACGGCTCCTATATGAGCCGTCAGATCAGGGTCTACTCTGTTTGCTTAGGGTATGATATAAATATGATTCTACTTTTTCTGACATCGTCAAAATTCAGACGTTCCATAAGCGACATTAATCTAATTATTATTCATGGCGTCATTATTTCTTACATGAATATCCATGGAGTAACGGGTTTAAACTAATTCTTCTGCATGTCCTAGTGGATGCGACCTCCTACAAACAAACACTTGAATGTGATCGTGACAAGTGTCGGAGTAGGGGTAGAATGGTTTTCAAAACAATGCCAAAGATAAATCGGACAATATAATTTCACTCTATTTTTTCTATTTTTGAACAGTGTGACAATACATTTTTGTTAATATAATTGGTCATTATACCAGACTTGTATAGGTTTAAGTTATCTTCTGACTTCGTGCACCGGGATATATGAAAAGATCTTTGTCCATATTCCTAAAATCATCTTTAATTACACGTATCTTTGATTCTTTACAAATATGAATTTCTTTCTATTGTTTCCATTATAACAAAACTGGGCTTTGTGACGCAGTGTGAAGGTGATTTTCAGAAACCTGCTGCTAAAACATGATGCCAGCTCACACTCCATTGTATTGTAATTATTGCAGATATTATTAACTATTTCCTCTGTACAATAAATACAAAAGACATTGTCATGCATTTGCAAACCCAGTAGATCCAGATCAGACGGTTTCTATAGAGTTCGTCTCATCTAGCTCTGTACTGTTTGCTTATGGAATTATAACAGATATGGCAATGCGGTTTCTATTAATCCCCCCGGCCAAACACACACAAACAAATTATGTTCTATATCCAGCATACATATTCAAGAGGGAAGAGTTAAGTGAATATCAATTAAGTAAGCTGGATCCTGGTGAGACGCAGAGTTTAATCCAATCCCTTTCCAAATATCGAGATTAATAAGCTAAAGGTAAAATATTGCAAGCGCTGGCAACATTTCTAATGTAATAATTGCCACTTGTTTTAATTGTCAGCATAGAAAAGTTAAATAATTTTCTTCTTAAAATAGCTGTTACTTGGGTCATGATAATTATAACACAAAGTGTTACATTTTGTTCGATTGAAAAACCCAGCCTTATTTAAACTACATACTTAACAACAAAACAAATATCTATCGGCATATTAACAAAGGGATCACAGAAACAAATTATACATAAGTAGGGTATGACGACTTTGCCGAGTTTTGAACAAACCTATACCTTATTACACTGAGAAAGAATTAATGGCTCCTTACCTCTTTCCCGTTTTCGTGCATTTGCAAACACAGCAGACCCAGATCAGACAGCTCCTATGGGAGCCGTCTGATCAGGGTCTGCTCTGTTTGCTGATGACATGATAAAGATATGACTACAGTTTTTGTCAAACCAAATATATGACTTTGAAATTTTACATATAAACGCATTTTCATGCATTTGCAAACAGAATATAGAATGTTTTTTTGTTCAGTATTTCGTTACCGAATTATTCAAAATACTGCTGACTTTGGTAATCTTATACTTTGAGACTTACCAATGATTTCACGATAATTATACGAAACAAACTAGAATCAGAGTAATTCACCGCCTAAGGATCCTAAACCTTTGATACTCTAATAAAATGGATCCAGAGCAGTTGGCCGTATAATGACCGAATCCTTTGACACGCTGGTAAGCTGGATACAGTTGAGCTATTGAAAACAAAAGGGAAGAATAAACAAGAACAACGTTACCCGAACATACAAATCAGTATCATTATTGATATTTTAGACCGAAAAGGGATTAACCCTTTACTCAATATAGACACTGTTTGACGCATTTGCAAACAAATCAGACCCAGATCAGACGGCTCCTATAGGAGCCGTCTGATCGGGGTCTGCTCTGTTTGATTATGACATGATATAGATCTGACAACAGCTTTTGCCAAGGGGAAATTCGACTATAACAATTTATATTTTAAAATTCAGCCAATAAGTATCTCTGATGTCATTATTCCTTACATGAATACTGAACAGGGAATAGGCTACCCCTTTACTCCATAGATATTCGTCTACGAAATAATGTACAATAAAAATCCTCTAATGCGACCATTTAATGAACAAATATGGCTGTCTTCATAAGCAGGTGGTTGCTTAGTGCAGGACGAAAGTTATGCAGAAAGCTCCTTTAGGAGATTTCTGCCTAACCTTGGTCCTGCTTTAAGCAACCACCTGCCTTTGCCACTGTTAATTATGCCCCTGTTTGGTGGTCGCATTAGAAGTGTTTTACTGTATGTAAGAATATCAAGTACCTTAATGTTTATAATGCCATATTAATTAACAAGATAAGATTTGATAATAGAAGCAACTCTAGAATCAGATCTATCAGATAGAGCAAGCAGTGATCAAACGGCCAATGCAGGAGCCGTCTGATCTGGGATACTCTGTTTGCAAAGGTGTAGAAAGGTGTAATTATAGAGTAAATAATTACATTAGGATCTCTAGCAATTTTGACTACTCACGATTCAAACATTTAAGAAAATAATGACCCATTGTCAAATAGCTTGGATCCTGATTAGACGTCAAGTTGCTAGGCAACATGCATTTAAGGAATCAGTATTCATTCTTTAACTTGTTATTGCCTCACTGACCGACCATATCAGAACGAGCCCTCGAAGGGGACCGAATTTTCCACTGTAGAACACGGAATCGGTTAGGTTATTTGAAATGTGTTATCAAATCAGTATTTATAAATGTTCGACACAAACCATCTTATAGTTGTTTGAAACCATGTCAGGATGCTGGGTGATGTCCCAATGACAAGACCCAGCTTCAGACCTTTTTAAATATTTCGGGCGTTCCGTGAGGTGACAATGTCTTGAGCCAAACACAGCACAATGTTTAAAACTATAAAATTGATGTGGCTGGGCTATGCTAGCCGGTGATGAATATATGGTGTTCTGAGGCTACTTTGCCTGAGACGAACACAATGAAAACATGAAATTATATACAAACACCTATGTTATGGTGATCAACAATACCTCAGCTTTGGGGCCAACAATTAAACAATAAACTATAACTGTGAACAACTACTACAGCCCCAAGCCAGCGAGACGGCTGGTCGATGCCTCAACTTCAAAATGGTGCTTGGAACAAAATCCGCAAGCTATGTCATGAACTGTATAAATGTGAGCTATATAACCCTAGACTATGCGAGTTGAGACCCTAAGCATCAAACCCTGTTGAAACCTGTGGTTTGATGCTATCTCAACACTACTGTGACTTCAAACCTACGTATCAGACCCTATGTCTCAAAGCATGTATGTAACCCTACGCTCTGAAACCTATCTTGAGCAGTGTATGAAACCTGCTTCAAGAAGCTTATAAAACTAACGCTTTGAAGCATGCCTGCAGTATGTTCCGAGCCCGGCTCGAAAACACTGCCTCAAAAAGACGGCTTCAAAAAGACAGCCTCAAAAAGACGGTCTCAGGCAGACGGTTCAGCAACGCTCCGAACCCTGAGCACGGTCTTCAGCAAACCGAATATAACCCCAGGCTATATCAGTCTGAGCAACACTATCTCAATGCCTCAGCTAATCTGAGACCGCTATGAAATAGCAGTATAATATTATTAAAAGCTGGTTGGACCGTCTAAACGTGCAATTTTCATGCCCAAAGAGAGAACTCAGAGGACATTTACTTAGCCCATTCAAAGAACAGGTAACTGCACAATTACGTAGCCCAAGCAGACAAAATATTCGCCAGCCTTTAACCTTAATGAGTGCAATACTCCATCAGTCAAAAACCAACGATATAGCTTCTATACATAAGTATATAAAGCCGTCACTGAAAGTTCTATGAATATTCAGCGCCCTGATCACAAAATAACCAGCAGTGATCGTTGAATAAGCTTGCGCCAGTCTCAGCATTTGTATACAGCTTCCATTAGTTTGAGATACTTCAGCAAATTAGCATATAAACATATTTCATTCATATTAATTATTCCGATTGACCAACCGCCTCACTCATTTGAATATATACACAGTACTAATTTTTATAAGATATAAAACAAACAAAAATGAAGTTTAAAAGTGAACTTACTTTGATAAACAACAAATTAATGAAATCTAACTAACAGTTAAAAAGGGAGATAATCCTGTATAAACAAAACTACAAATAACGCATATCGCTTACCTAGCGATATACTACAGGTTTTCTTGACAACAGCCCCCTTCTCAAGAAAACGCTCTACTGTTTTCAACTAATACAAGAAAATCTATTACTCTATTGACGGCTCAGGTAGTCAGCACATACATTGTCTGAGCCCTTGATTACTTGAACCTTGAACTGATAATTTTGTAGGAACAGACCCCATCTCATGATCCTACCACTCTCTATCTTGCATTTCTGTATGTATGACAATGGTGCATGATCTGTCTGGAGTATGAACTCCGCACCATACAGGTACTTCTGAAATTTTCTAATTCCGAAAATGATGGCTAGGCACTCACGCTCTATGACGGAGTAGTTCTTCTCCCTCTGTAGCAGCTTTTTGCTAGCATATGCTATGGGGAACAAGCCGTCTTCAAACTCTTGCATCAAGGCTGCTCCAACTCCACTGTCTGAGGCATCTGTTTGTAAAACAAAGGGCCTCTTGAAGTCTGGTAGCCTGAGGATGGGTGAGCGAGTTAACATGTCCTTGAGCGTATTGAAAGCCTGTTCATGTTCATCCATCCAAACAACTGTGTTTGGCTTTCCTTTCTTAGTCAGGTCTGTGAGGGGAGACGCAACATCGGCAAATGCTGGGATAAACTTCCTGTAGTATCCCGCCAAGCCCAAGAATGCTCGTACTTGCCTTTTGGTCTTGGGTCTATCTGCATTCTTGATCTTATGAAGCTTTTCTTGCTCCATCTGCAGCATACCTTTGCCAACTACATGTCCTGTGAATGAAATGTTTTCATATCCAATCATGCATTTGGACGGTCTTATGGTCAAGCCGGCGTCTCGCACCCTTGTAAAAACTTCTCTCAACATTCTGAGATGTGGCCCCCAGGACTGGGTATGGCCCATGATATCATCGACATAGTTGTCGGCATCACTGCAACCATGCAGCAGTTTGCGCATCATCCTGTTGAACGTGCTTCCCGAGTTTACCATGCCAAAAGGCATCTTCTTAAACTGGTAACTTCCATCTGGAGTCGTGAAAGCCGTCATATGCTTTGACTTATCTTCAACAGGTATCTGCCAGTAACCCTTGCTCAAGTCAATCTTAGTGAAGAATTTATCTTCCTTCAAGCTTGACATGATGTCCTCAGGGTTACCCATGGGTTCTGTGTCAAATTTTGTAACCATGTTGAGCCTTCTGAAATCAATACAGAACCTATTTGTGCCGTCTTTCTTTTTCACCAACACAATTGGTGAGTTGTAATCTGATTGTGCTGGCTCTATCACTCAAGCATCAAGTATGTTCTGAACCTCATCAGAAACTTCTTTTCTCTTTGCATATGGTATGGGGTATGGTCGAACCCTAACCGGTGTCTTGCTGGTGAGCTCTATCTTATGCTCCTCCAGCTCAGTTGTTCCAGGCTTCTCTGTGAAAATGTTCTGGAATTCTTCAAGCAACCTGAGCACATCGTGCCGTTGCTCACGTGTCAAGCTTTCTGACACCATGACATCTTTGTATGTCTCAGAACTGGTCAAGCCTGCCAGCTCTATCAAACTTTCATCATCTACAACCCCATCATCTTCACTGTGTTCAGCTTCTATGATCGCCATGCATGAAACAACATCCTCGAGCTCCCTCTCTTCGTATTTCTTCAAGAGGTTGATGTGGTATGTACCAACCCTGTCACCAACTTGGACCTTGTAGTCCATTCTGTTAACTACATCAACGACTTCAAACGGCCCCTTCCACTGCAGAGTCAGTTTGTTGTGCGAAGTAGGCAACAGAAGCAAAACTTTGTCTCCTTTCACGAGCCTCCTGTTCCTGGCTGACTTGTCATAGTGGTGCTTGTACACGCACTGGGCATCGTTCAGACTTTCACGGGCTATCTTGCAAGTGTCCTCAAGTCTGTGTCTCAGGTCAAGCACATATTGGTATGTGGTCATGACTTCTGGTGTTTCTCTCTCAGTCCAGAGTTCCTTCAGCACTTGCATGGGACCTCGAACAGTGCGACCATACATGAGCTCAAACGGCGAGAAACCCGTTGAAGCTTGTGGGACCTCTCTGTAGGCGAACAACACAGCAGATAAATATCTGTCCCAATCCTTGGGTCGCTCCTGGCACATTTTCTTGAGCATGCTCTTCAAAATGCCATTCATCCGCTCACACCATCCATTACACTTGGGATTGTATGGTGTAGTAAAGAGTTGTTTCAGAGATATTAGTCGACAAACCTCCCTCATCAAGTCTGAGGTGAACTGACTTCCTTTGTCACTGAGTATCTCAGATGGGAACCCAACTCTTGAAAATACGTCGGGCAGTGCTTCAGCCACCCGCTCTGTCTCGATATTTGGCAAGGCCACATCCTCGGGGTACTTTGTAGCATAATCAACTACAGTGAGTATATATCTATTCCCTTTCTCAGATACAGGCGTTATGGGACCAATAAGATCAACGGCAACCCGATGAAATTGTGTATCCATAATTGGCATCTCTCCCATAGGTACCTTTGAGACTCTTCCCTTTGGTACTGTCTTCTGACAAATATCGCATGAACAAACAAAACCTTGTCACATCACTGGTTACCCCAGGCCAGTGAAAGCTAGTTGTAATCCTATCAACCGTCTTCTTGGTTGAGAGGTGTCCGCCAACAATTGATTCGTGTGCCAGGCTCATCACACGTCTTCTATGTTTTGTTGGGACAACTACTTGTTTGACTTCAGTTGAACCAGAGCCCTTGCTCTCTGTGAACAACCTATACAGAACATCCTTCTGTACCCCATATCTATAACTGTTTCCACCTCTTGTGGTCAGCGTACTCTTGTCTCGGGCATAAGACCACAACTTTTTCAAAGATGTGTCTTCAGTCTGAGCCTTCCTGAGCTCATCAATAGTAACCTCATCCCCAGGAGAGTTTGGAACACTTAATGCCCTGAGAGGTCTCTCTTCCTTCTTGGTCTGAGCTCATGTCATGACAGCTGCCGAAACTCTAGCTTCGGGGTTCTGTGCTTCATGACCCATGGTTTCGAACCATTCCTGGTTGGGGTGTTTGAAACTCCAGGTATATTTCCCAACACCAGATCACATATGAGTGAGCTCAACACCATGGCTTCAACATTGCCAGTGTAATATGGTGTATCAACCTGAACCAATGCTGCTGGTACTATCTTGGCCCCGCCATCGATAGTTATCATAATATATCTCTTGTCCAGCATCTGGTCGTCTCGCACCAGGTTCTTTCGTATGGCCGCCAACTCACAGCCAGTATCTCTCAAAACCTTGACTGCTCGACCATCAACTAACCCTGGTGGCAAATTCAAATTCCACTCGCCTTCAAGCGATTCAACGGTACAGCCACCTGCTATGATCGGCACAGACTCTCCGTTGGCTAAGCATAGCTCTTCATCTCTGATACATTCTTGTATGTGGCTCTGGTTGCACGAGACCGACATACACAAAACAGATATGTTCTGCTTGTCTGGAGACTGATGTTGACTCTGATAACGTCTATGCTTGAAATCTTTGTATGTCTGAGCACCATGCTGTTGCTGTTGCTGTCCAGAGTTTTCATAACACATTGCTCCAGCACTTATTTTCTTCGGGCCATTCTGGCGACAGTCTCTGGCGAAATGTCCCTCTTTTCGGCATATGAAACAGACCTTTTTCTGAGGTTCAGACCGCGGTGCTGGGCTAGCTCTGAGGTTAGTAATTGGCCTCTGCTGTTGCCTGTTTGGTGATGAGTTGAGCTTAGCATGCTTGTCCGAGCATATGGAGCCACCATGAGCCTCTATGTATTGCTCAGCTAGCTTCGTCACATCATCAACCGACTTCGGGACTCTCTCTTTTAAGAACAAAGCAAGTTCGAGCGAGCAGGTTTGTATAAACTGCTCTCGAACCACCAAGTCCATCAAACCTTCATACGATTTCTCAACCTCAGCCATCTCTGTCCATCTACTAAAATACCTTATCAACCTAGCCATAAACTGAAAAACAGTCTCCCCATGCTCGGGTCGACTTTCTCTAAACTTCTGCCTGAAACCTTCTTCTGTCAGCTGATATCGTCTGAGCACAGCCTTCTTCAGAGCCTTGTAATCATGAGCATGTTCTGGAGGCATGCTGGTATATACCTCAAGACCCTTGCCTGTCAAAAGCGAGCTCAAACTAACTGCCCAGGTCTTCTCTTCCCATCCCTGGCTCTGAGCAAAGCGCTCGAACCGTTCTATATATGAGTCCATATCGTCTTTCTGCTCATCGAACTTCGGCAAGTTTGGTCTGGGAGCCTTACTGCTTGTTTCTGAGGTAGGCCCCCTCATGCCTGTCTCAGCCCTTAACTTGACCAGCGCGATCTCACGCTCCTGTTCTTCACGCTTCATATGGGCTTTTCTCTCAAACTGATCATGCTCACGCTTCTGCCGCTCATCTTCACGTTTCTGTCGCTCATCTTCTCGTCTCGACATACGCTCTTCTCTATCTAAATATTCTTTCTCTTTCTTCTCAGCATAGTCCCCGAGGTCTTGCCCAGCCAACCCTAAACGCACACCAGCCGAAATCCATTTATCTATGTCCATGATCACCAAACTAATGCTTCAACCCTATGTAGCTTCAGCTATAAAAACATTCTGAGAACTATCCCGGACGAGCCCCCAAATTGTCAGGATGCTGGGTGATGTCCCAATGACAAGACCCAGCTTCAGACCTTTTTAAATATTTCGGGCGTTCCGTGAGGTGACAATGTCTTGAGCCAAACACAGCACAATGTTTAAAACTATAAAATTGATGTGGCTGGGCTATGCTAGCCGGTGATGAATATATGGTGTTCTGAGGCTACTTTGCCTGAGACGAATACTATGAAAACATGAAATTATATACAAAAACCTATGTTATGGTGATCAACAATACCTCAGCTTTGGGGCCAACAATTAAACAATAAACTATAACTGTGAACAACTACTACAGCCCCAAGCCAGCGAGACGGCTGGTCGATGCCTCAACTTCAAATGTGTACGTTATGGGAATGCTATATACCGTCAGGTAATTGGTATTCCTATGGGTACGAATTGTGCACCACTTGTCGCAGATTTGTTTTTGTACTGCTATGAGAGAGATATCATGTTGCGTTTGAATCCTCAATCACAAGAAGATGTTATAAAAGCCTTCAATGAAACTTGTCGATATTTGGATGATATTTTTAACTTAGATAACCCTTTCTTTGATGCTCTGATTCCTACAATTTATCCTAAAGAACTCAAATTGAATAAAGCCAACCCGTCCGACAATTATGCATCGTTTCTTGATCTAGACCTTAAAATTAATAATGGAATGATTTCTTCTAAAATATATGACAAAAGAGATGATTTTGATTTTAATATTGTAAATTTTCCTCATCTTGACGGGGATGTTCCCCGTGCTCCATCTTACGGGGTTTATATATCTCAACTTATTCGTTTTGCTAGAGCTTGTTCATCTATTGACGATTTTAACAGTCGAAATCTCATTTTAACTGAATAGCTGCTTAAGCAAGGATATAGATACCATAAACTAAGAAAAACTTTCTCTAAATTTTACTATCGAAATCTCTCGCTTATTGGCAAGTACCAATGTAATCTCAAGGTGCTTCTGCGATACGGTATTTCACATCCTGAATTTTATGGTGATGTGATTTACAAACTTCGTAAAATTATTGGACATACCCATTTTCTCACTTTGTTCATCAAATGTGTTAAACAATTCATTAAAAAGGGATATGGTCCTGTAGTACTACAACATACTGCATGTTTGGTTGTGAACCCTTTTACAGTTGGCAATCACGCTGGCCTCTTTGCATGTACGCCGACAAGAAAGGTTTAGTACTCTATGAAGGCGACCTCTTAAATCCAGAAATGGAAGGAGAACGTCGGATATCTGTACTATTTCATTTTTGTCGTACCCTTTATTACTTTTCTACAGTTACTCTGTTTGCAGCTCAATCATTGAGTACACTAGCGATAGGTAGATACAGTATGTTCAAGTAAATGTTTTTTCGTTATACATGCACTTTACCATTGTATTTGCCGTCGCGGTTGTTGTAGATTAGTCGGAGAGGGGATACGTTTATTTACACTGTTTGTATTTTAGGGTGGGGATGGGATAAGAGTGAGGTTGGGCGCCCATAAACCGGTTTAACCACCCAGTGACTTTTGTCACTGACCGTTCCAAGGCGGTACTTCCATCTTCCTCCTATTGTATGTTTGTTTTGTCTTTGTGTGTCTCTTGTTGTTTTTTCTAGTTATGTACATTTGCTATTTCCTTGTGCTGCTGTTCGGGCGAGTGTTTGTTCTGTACGTGGTGTTTCCTGCATGACTCATGTTTGTACTTTCAAAACGGTGCTTGGAACAAAATCCTCAAGCTATGTCATGAACTGTATAAATGTGAGCTATATAACCCTAGACTATGCGAGTTGAGACCCTAAGCATCAAACCCTGTTGAAACCTGTGGTTTGATGCTATCTCAACACTACTGTGACTTCAAACCTACGTATCAGACCCTATGTCTCAAAGCATGTATGTAACCCTACGCTCTGAAACCTATCTTGAGCAGTGTATGAAACCTGCTTCAAGAAGCTTATAAAACTAACGCTTTGAAGCCTGTCTGCAGTATGTTCCGAGCCCGGCTCGAAAACACTGCCTCAAAAAGACGGCTTCAAAAAGACAGCCTCAAAAGACGGCCTCAGGCAGACGGTTCAGCCACGCTCCGAACCCTGAGCACGGTCTTCAGCAAACCGAATATAACCCCAGGCTATATCAGTCTGAGCAACACTATCTCAATGTCTCAGCTAATCTGAGACCGCTATGAAATAGCAGTGTAATATTATTAAAAGCTGGTTGGACCGTCTAAACGTGCAATTTTCATGCCCAACTCAGAGGACAGTTACTTAGCCCATTCAAAGAACAGGTAACTGCACAATTACGTAGCCCAAGCAGACAAAATATTCGCCAGCCTTTAACCTTAATGAGTGCAATACTCCATCAGTCAAAAACCAACGATATAGCTTCTATACATAAGTATATAAAGCCGTCACTGAAAGTTCTATGAATATTCAGTGCCCTGATCACAAAATAACCAGCAGTGATCGTTGAATAAGCTTGCGCCAGTCTCAGCATTTGTATACAGCTTCCATTAGTTTGAGATACTTCAGCAAATTAGCATATAAACATATTTCATTCATATTAATTATTTCGATTGACCAACCGCCTCACTCATTTGAATATATACACGTACTAATTTTTATAAGATATAAAACAAACAAAATGAAGTTTAAAAGTGAACTTACTTTGATAAACAACAAATTAATGAAATCTAACTAACAGTTAAAAAGGGAGATAATCCTGTATATACAAAACTACAGTTAACTCATATCGCTTACCTAGCGATATACTACAGGTTTTCTTGACAAACCTACTTTCGTTAACATGAGATAAATAAACGCAAATGCCAGTTACATAAGACACAGCCATAGAACAAAAGTCTTAGAAAAACAGAGAAGTCCCTTACATGTATCACCGGCCGCCTTACCGCAGACATGAAACAAAAGTCTTAGACAAACAGAGAAGTCCCTTATCGCACGCCACCTTGTAGCAGACATATAACAATTACTTAGACAAATAGAGACGTCACTTGTCCCACGTCACATTACCGCAGATGTAGAACACAAGTCTTAGACAAACTGAGACGCCCCTTAGCTCACACCGCCTTGCCGCAGACATACATGTAGCATTACAGTATTTGACAGACAGAGTAGTCCCTTATCGCTTGCCGCCTTGCCTTGCCGCAGACATAGAATAAAATTCTTAGACAATCAGAGAAGCCACTTATCGCACGCTGCCTTGCCGCTGGCATAGAATAAAAGTCTTAGACAAAATGAGACGTCCCGTATCGCACACTGCCTTGCAAAGGCGATGTCTGATCAGGGACTGTAATGTTTAACTCTTTCCTTGTTATGTATTTTGTTCAAATTTCAATACCTACTGAATACTCATCGACAGAACAGTTATATGGGAATATGGAAGGGGGAACATTGTAGCCATTTTAGAAATTAAAGAAACAAATCTATCAAACACCATTAGCAAACAGAGCAGACTCTGGCCAGACGGCTACGGCTGAACTGGGTAGTCTCTATTTGCAAATGCGCGAATATGCCTTTATATAAGGGAAAGGATTAAAGGGATTTTTCATGTACTGACTCTGTTTTAATTCTTTGGTTGGATACAATGTATTCTTGTTCGTCTGGATTTCATCTTGTATAATCATTTACCTGATATAATTCATGTAGCAAATAAGGGCATCATTAAATATTAACTGATAACATTGATATATAATTATACTAACGGAACATACGCCCTCACAGAAAGAGTCTGACCTAGGTTTACATTGTTTTCAAAGGTAGCTGGGATAAAGAGTTCAACCTTAATTTGCCAAAACACCACTGACCTGTTGTACTTTTACTTACGTCTGCTATAGGATCTGCTCTGGTTGCTGATGGAATTTAAAAGATCTGTGTCTTTACTTTCTCAAATGGCTACAATGTCCCACCTTCCATATTTCATTATAACTATTTTGTTAATTAATATTCAGTAGGTATTGTAATTTGGAACAAACATAGAACAGATAATGCGTTAATTAGCAAGATGGGATTAAACATGAAAGTGCAATGGTCAATCATCAGTTTATTGACGAGTCCATTCAGTATATATATCAACCATACACCAACTTGTTCACGCCTACCCAAAATCTAGACTCAGATCAGACGGCTCCTGTAGGAGCTGTTTAATTTGGATCTGACCTGTTTATGAAATTATAACATATATGGCACATGTCTCTACCAATACCAATAGGTCCTGTGTACATATGCCATTTTAAATATATATATATATTATATATATATATTATATATATATATATATATATATAATGGCATATGTACACATATATATATATACCTGAAGATCTCTCTTTTTATTGATTTTATTTAATTTTGCCCAAGCAAACGAGTTGAATCCGTACAACAGTCAATGGTGTTTATCAGAGACAATCCTCCTGTCCTTTTATAACTCGATAAATTAAAGATAGATAAATAGCAAGACAAAGGTCTTTAACTTCCGTCACTAATTGACACTATTTGTTATATAAATATAGTTGAGTTGTAATTGATATCGAGTACGGAAGGCTTCAAGATAAAAGATAAATGTTCTAAATATGATGGACTTGATATTAGTTGGTATGGATAAATATAAGTAACTAGTTTTAGAATCTCTATCTGTCATCTTTGAAAGATCTGTGCTTGAAGAGTTATAATAGGACATGAGGATAGAAGTGAACCACACTATAGAGGATATAGCAAATATCAGTTTGGTCTATGGTCTGCATGAATATGAGCCAGAATGAGTTAACGACAGGTTTGAGATATTAATTTTAAAAGTGAATGTAAAATTTCACTTACCTGTTTTTCCGATATCCTTAAATAATCCGGTTAATAGTTTTATTATTTGAATGAACACGACGCAAATTTTATCTGTAATCAACGGGACAACGCTAACTCTTCACACTTTCGACTGGGAGCTAGAAATGACGCGTCAGTCATTGGGTATACACTTTTAATATGTTCTATTATATTAAAACAAAAGAATAACCGCACGATTTGGACATGTTCAGACTTATTCGGCGCACCCTAATGAGAGTTAATTCATTAATATTAAGGAATTGGGAGTAAATATAAAAGAATTGATATGGAATATCTTGAATAAGGGTAACAGAAGAAATTTAATCTATCATTTTCACGCTGGACGCCTACAGCGTAATTCAAACGGGTCTTGTATTTCGGTGGGCGGTGAAGCTTGTAAGACATTGTATTGAAAGACAAACTTGTCATTCGGTAAACATTTTATAAACTGTTTCGATTTTAATCAAAATATGTTAGAAACGAATGGATCGTTTGATATGGGATTGATATAAATCCACCGTATAAACGTCATTTAGAAGGAAAAGATATAACGAGTCCCGATGTTAGCTCGATCCCATTGTTAAATTTAACATTGTCCTTCCACTGGTAAAAAGTGTCGCCTTTCAAAACGGCCGAAAGGACTGACATTGTATCGGATCATCGACGCCTTGAAAGGTCAATATACTCTCGGGCATTCCGACATTGATATGATTGTATATCTAAAAGGTGTAGTGCTATTATAACGAATTCGATAGACCTATTGTTCTAATCCTTTGACCGGAAGATAAGAATATTCTTTATATAAAAATGGGTCCCGAAATTGTAAATTGCTATTATAATGATATATATAGAATATGGAGGTGAAACCGATCCTAAAGCTGATTATAACGCCGGGTCTACGCTGTTTGCGAATGCCCTATAAGGTTTTTATAGTAAATGGCACCCGGCAACGGTGGAATGCGGGATGGCACCCAGCAATGGTGGAATGTGGGATGGTCGGGGTGACCTCCGTTGTTGTTGGGCAGTGTCATACGATTCCGTCCCTATTGTTCTAGGACTCTAGTCTTAGGAATGTGGGATGGTCAGCATGACCTCTATGGATTGTTCTAGTCTATTGTTAAGTCACGGTCAATGAGCGTGATGCCCTCCGTATTGTTCTTAGGCAGTCATAGGATACCCTCCCTATTGTGACGCCATAGGTCACGTGACAGCGCCAGTAGCGCCAGGCATTCTGTCGTGCGGACCGAACCCTACTACTTCTGAATGATGACATTGACCTTTGACCCAAGGACCAGGGAGATGAACGCGATACATCGACTTTGTGTGGTGAACATTTGTGCCAGGTTATTTTGAAATCCATTCACAGATGTTATAGAAGGGACACGAAATTTTTGGACGGACGGATGGAGGGACAGACGGACGGACGTGCTAATGGATTGAGTGTAAGTGGCTATTCTTTTGTTCGAAATAGCCACATAAACTGAAAATAAGCCACATAAAACAGATGAGAACAAAATACCTTTTTTTCTCATATAATTATTTAGTAACATAAACAGGAATTGTTAGCGCGGACAGAAGGACAGAAGGACGGACAATGCGATTAATATATGCCCGCCGTTGGGGGCATACAAATGAATGGACTCCAAATAAAGATCTACATGGGATTTCTACGTAATAGCGGACTTAATGGGCTAACCAATTCCCGCATATTGACGCCTTTTGACGCCTCTGTAAAAATCACTGTTTGAAACCACTGATAAATAGAGCATGTGCTATTTATCACAATGCTTTCAAAGCTAAACAATCCTAAAATATTCCGTTTTATTATAAAGACTCCTTTCCAGTAGATTGGTTCAAGGAAGTTGGATCTAAAAATAGCCAATGAGGGAATGGGTTAACCCTTTCGGCGCCCAATTTCTAATTGTCGTCTGCAATCCATATTTGTTTAATCATTCGGTACAATAAGGACATGAGATAAATAAACGCAAATTTCAAAAGAATAAAGCACATATATAGAAATAGAATTGAGACAAAAAGTGAAGTCCCTGATCAGACGCCGCCTTGAAAAGGCGGCGTCTGATCTGGGACTGCACTATTTGCCGTGGTGTATTTATGCGACATCGGCGGTGAAAGGGTTCAATTGCGGATGCGTTTGCGTATAGGTGATTATGCACCTGGAGGGGAAACCTGAGATTGTGTTGCTAAAACTGTTGCCATGTTAACCATGACCAAAAAAATTAGAAAATATGATGTCAATTTTACTTTAAATTTATTTTGAATATGGCGTGATTTTTACCAGTCCTTATGTCCCTTGTCTGCTTCAAGATGACTTTGATATGGCGGAAAACGAAAGTAAAGAACAGACTTGTTCGATTACAATTTATTTGTCATAATGAAACAGTAACATACAATGAATTGGACATACGTGATTTTATGGAAGGCCGGTGCGCCATGCTAAGTGCGAAATGCTAAATGCGATTTTCGAAATGCAAAATACGAAATGCTTAATGACAAATGCTAAATGACAAATGCCAAGTGCTATTTTGGGACTTCTAAATACTAATTGCTAATCACATTGTACTGAATGGTTGAACTGGATAAGTCATTTTGGAAGACGAGATCTGTATCGTTTTCCAATATACATACAGTACTACATATTTTCTTCTTCTAGCGTTGAAATAACATAAAATGATATCATAATCCCTGTGAACCTCTCGCCATGCAAAATGCGAAATGTAAAATGCCAAATGCGAAACGCTAAATGCGATTTGCTAAATGTGATTTGCTAAATGCAATTTGCTTAATGCCATATGATTGAAACCACCCAATCACCACGTTTCACACGAGACAGTGTTTTGATTTTTATATAAGGTGTGATAAAGATAGGTATACATGGAGACAAACTTTTGTTTGTATTTTAAAGGTTGGGTTTATAGCACATATATAGAAATAGAGTTTGAGACAAAAAGTGAAGTCCCTGATCAAACGCCGCCTTGGAGAATGAAATGATCACAAACAATAGCTTTGAAAATAGGCGGCAATATTTGGCACACAACATTCATTTACCCTGCATAAAGTTAAACATGATTGGCATGAAAGTATGAATGGTCAATCCAGCATGCCAATACAGCTATAACAACTTGCTTCCTCTTATATTTCAAAAGCCACCATCCTGCTGCTGCAAGTAATTTGGTATAAACAGTTTACCCCTTTACTGACATAAAGACGAGATGTGATATCATAAGCAAACAGTTTGGATACATAATAGACGATTAAGTCAGATACAATTCAGATTCAAAACCGTTAAATACTGTGTTTATCTTTTTATAAGGAAACTGAAGACGCGTCCATTCTAAAACTTGAAGCAGACGAAATTGTGCCCAGTAGACGACTGCTGTTCGTTTAAAAGTTAACCCTTTTCCTCATTCAAACGCCTTTTCAGGTATTTGCAAACAGAGTAGTCACAGATCAGACGGCTCATACAGAAGCCATTTGATCAGGGTCTGCTCAGTTTCCTATGAAATTATGATTAAAATTCTCATTCTAGAGCTTCTACTAATACCACGAAAACACGTGTTCGTTGATATGCTATTACAAAAAGTCAATGTATTCATGCTATCACTATTTCTTACATGATTAATCAACAGGAAAAGGGTTTAGAGTGTCTTAACCCTTCGCTTGCCATTCACGCCAATATACATATCTGTAAATAGTGAAGACCCAGATGAGACAGCTCCTGCAGGAGCTGTCTCATCAGGGTCTGCACTATTTACAAATTGTTTGTGCAACCAGTGCACTCCACAGCAGTGATTGCACAGAGAACTACTTGTAGACAGCGAAGATATATGTAATTATACAACAGGGCATGGGTAAATAAGGAGAAATGTTATTTTAAAATTCAGCAAGAGAAGGGTTAATGTACATATAAAACAACACCTCAATGCAAACATTGTGATCCGCTGGACACATTTTCGTCTATCTCGGCGTCTCATCTGGATCCAAACTGTTAGCATATATCATAATCATCCCTTCGTAGCCCTGATGGGATTAAAGATTCCCAAACGTTGATGCGGAACGTCTTACATCTTATAGGCAGACAAAGGCAAACGTTAGTATATTTACATTAAAGACAGATGACACTAAATGGAGAGATCATCATACCTCTCCACAGTGTTGGAATTGGATGTCGGCATATTATGGGATGGTTTACAATTTGTCTCGAGGACTCTTGAATGGGGAAGGTAAAAAGAGAACAAGTAAACTTTTGATGCAGAGCATCAACGTTGCCACCAAAACATATTCACTTTAATGGAATTAATAATATACAGGTCTGGTCAATAACCACAGAGAATTGTCAGTTAATGCATTACTTTGAAATCTTTGCATAAATTTTAATAGTCTATCTTGTTTTTGACTAAAAAGAACTGAAGAAATTGCTATGAAAATAAATATTCTGAAAGTGGGTGATCATATCATATTATTATATAACCAATTATCATATGAATGTAAAATACTCTTTAAAAGTCTTTAAAGGTTAACTATATTATTAATACAATTTGCTATTAAAAAGGCAGACAGAACTAAATTCTTTGTCAAAATAATTCTCAGCTTTTACATGAAACAATAAAACTCCATAAAAGTCTTCATTTTCTGATTTTGTAAATTTTGGAATATATGAAAGTTTCATATCTAAAGAGTATCAATGACAATATACTATCGAATCGTGTTTACAAAAACTACATTCCTGACTCAAAGTACACAATAGTTGTTTTTTTCTTGTTTGATGATGCTAACACAATTAGTTGGTTTATTTTATTGGGCAGTAGATTGGACTGTCTATAACCGCGATGTGCTTTGGGCCGCAATTTATTCCTATCCCAAGGGAGCGACTCTTCTGTCTTTTTTCTATAAGTTTATAGTCGTTTTTTTTTAATTTTATCGTTGAATCTTCTTCATTTTCACTACCTTTCCATGATAAAACTTCTATAATTGTTTTTTTTTAAGAATTTATTTTTCTTTGAATTACGTACATGTATTTATTATATCTTAAAGCACAGACTGCTCCTTCCATAGCCCAAAAGAAAGAGAAAACAAACATAGACCTCCACAGCGGCGACAAATCACATCCTTTCGTCGTGAGTATACGCATGCGCGAGTTTTGGTTTTATATATTTAAAAATACGCAGTCATACCTGTCACTAAATAATAAGGAGTTTGAATATTAAAGTATTTTAATAACGTGGTTGAGTTTGAAAAATAACATCATTTGAATCGAGAATGTCGATATATTAATTTAAATAAACATGCTTATTTTATCGTCATACGCCCTGTCAACAAAAATGCAATGCTTATTTTATTCCGGACAAAATTCTAGTTACGGACGTCTCAGTTTCTATTTGTAGACGTGCCTAAATCTAATCGATGAAGCCAAACAGATTATTTAGGTAGTTTTAGCATATTTTATTTCCATTCTACATACATAGGAAATAGGGTTGGGTAAAAAATTCTGACAACGTTAGTTTCGACCCTCCCCCTACAAAACTGTATACGATCAAAATACAATGGCGAATTTTTCATGACATAAAACTAATAAGTATTCAAAAACCATAAAAGGATGGAACAAAACAATTATTCGGGCAATAAGAACTATTGCGTAAACCTTTCTTAAAACAACTCATAGTATTTGAATTTTTGATATCAATGGTAACATTGTTCCATAATCCTATCGACGATGGAATGCACGAATGCTTTGAAATAGTTGTTCTGGTAAAAGGAACTTCTTTGTTTTCTCGATTTCACAAATCATAGTGGGTTATCTCCCCTACATTTGGAGGTAACAAGTCACTAATATATGATTGAACCATATTATGACGAGTTTTGAAGTGATTCATCTTAAATATTAGTTCGATTATTGGTTTTTTTTATTTGCATATGCACTTAGACTAGTACAATTTGACGCATGTAGAAACTGTAGAACGATAACTATATTAAACCGTAAGCAAACAGATCAGACCCTGATCAGACGGCTCCTACAGGAACCTATGATCTGGGTCTACTCTGTAAGCAAATGTGTCAATGCGATTTTAAGAAAGGAAAGGATTAAGATCAACCAGATAAACCAGGGCAAAAAGATATCCTCAAAAAGACAATAAGTATTTGATGTACGACTGAAAAGATCAAACCATACATTGGATATACTCTAAATAAACATGAATATGTGATAACTATATTGGTGACACGCCGTTGTATAAACACATTTTACTGTAAGTAGCTGAAAAACATTTTTATTTGACGACGCAGTAACGTTGTGTCAAGAGTACAAGCGGTACATAACCAAAGGCAATATTGGCTTTACTATAAACATGTGTATATTTTTATATATTCACAACAGTTATTAATGACAACACATATTTATTAACTCTTCATCCATGTCTAACATTTTAGATCATGTTGAGTCTCATTCAGATCCAAACTGAGTGTAAAACCTCTCTATAACGGCCACTAAATTACATCAATTATTTTGTGTTAAAGGCAGATGGCTATTAAAGTAAGGTGAAAGTAAAACCGAACGCTCCTATAGGAGCGTTCTGTTTCACTTTCACCTTGCTTTTAGCGGCAACCTGCCCTAAATACCAACCAATTAACACAATTTATTGGCCGTTATAGAGAGGTTTTACTGTATAAGTAACGAAATTAGCACATATTCATTTTGCAAAGACGTAAGATGAGCCTAACGGCTTTTTTGCTCAGATTTTACGGAGCAAAATACAGTTTAGGACTAATAATAGTCAATTAAAAACTAGTCTTCATTGCCACACGGAATCTCATTTGCCTATAATTTCAAAAGCTATATTTTCAAAATACATGTATTAAAAGGTACGAAACAGACATTTTAGGAGTAACTTCGTTCACTTGGTTTGGTATGTGGAATACACGTGCAAATTTTCGGTCAGTGATATTTACCATATTACATAACATTGCCCCATATTACATAACATTGCCCCATCCAAATATACACCGACTGACAAAGGACGCAATCTGAATACAAAGAATAACGCAGTTTTAACTTACACCCATTCACTCGCTTGTGTCCTAAGCATTTAACGCATGTAGACCAAATGTTAGTGAAAATGCACAGACATTGTATACCTACAAGTTGAGACACCCTGCTCTAGGCATTTGGGTCAAATATCAGTGTAAATGCACATTCTCTGCATATCCACATCAGCAGACATCCTGATCTGGATCACATCCTGATCTTGATCTTTACAGTTGACTCCATAGGTTGTTTTACAGTGATTTCATGGATGTAGAAGAACTCAACAATTCCCTACATATAATAATAACCAGGATATTCAATATTTTTCATCAGATTACCACTTATCTGTCCAGTTTTATCCGGATAATGAATTAATTTCCTGATTAGCTATACCTCAATGACCTATTCAAACACACTAGATCCCGACCAGGCGTCTAAAAAGCATCTGATCTCGATCTCAGCTGATTGTCACGTGACCAATCTCTAACTTAATAACAGTTTACCTGATCACTATTCAAGTAAGGAATCCATACATCATGAATGTTTCTAATAAACCTTCTACTACCGGAAGTAACCTAATAGGAGGATCTGGCTCATTTGGAGGTGCTTGCTAGATATCTAAACAAATGTTTTGACAGGCGTTTCCATGTGACTTAGATCTTCATGAGGCAGAACGATGAATAACATGTTTTATTGTTTATATGTGATTTGTCAATATGTGCCAAAGTTTATTTATGATACGTGAGTTTTAGTTTCATGTCACTTATGTTCAATTAGAAATATTTTAGTATGTATTGATTTGTAACCCGAGAGGGTCAATGATTGGTAAATAAAATCTAAGTATATGTACATTCTATTCTAATAAACCTAAGTTTATCCGCATACGTCACAGGAGAAGATGACTGGATAAAGTCTGATACAGAGAATACACTTTTCTTTCAAAGAACTACTTTGACCCAGAAGTGAATGCATACAAGACCGACGCCGTATGTCAGACAAACCCCTTTCCTTAACGTTATATTATTTAAAAGCATTTTATCTCCTAGGCAGTGACCCTTGATAGACACCGTCTTCGTACTATGTATAACGCACATACTATTTGAATATTCAATAGTTATTTATAGAAACCCATTTACGATCCGGTGCCAAACCCTTGTCAAACGGCGCCTGTATATGGCAACAGTTTGATAAGAAATTGCTGCAAATCTCTCCTCGGCTTCTTTTTAAAGGAAGACAACCTGTTTATTATATCATATTGTTAGTGAGATATGTATACTGCTTAAGCATTCATACATTCGATTTGACGTTATACGCTTTCACAAACTGTGTAGCCCCATATCAAACGGCAGTCTGAGCAGCAGAGTCTGCTTTGTTTTCTTATTATATCATAGATACCTAATCCTACAGTTTCTGACCCGGCTAACATTGATGTGCTAATGCAACGTATCCTTGATCACCTGTTTACACTGAACTACAGTCAAACACAGTTGACAAGTTAAAGGGAAATGAATTTGCAGTTTTATATACGGGTGACAGAAAGCTCTTATTTTGAGCTCAAGCAAACAAGTTGTATTTAAACTGCGGCACCATGCAAAGTATTCTTTTATTGGTCGTTGTATATATGAATATGTTTTACTGTGAAACAATGACTAATTTTTGAGAAAAAGTTTTGTGACATTGACAAAATAATTTACACAACTTTTGAAGCTTTAATGGGTGAATAGTTGAAAACGATCTTTATCCACAAATTAAACAAAATTAGACTGCAAAAAGGATCTGGATCTAATTTAATTCAATATTCAACAGTAACTTTTATAGAGAAAATCAACATGCGCTCGATGACGTCAAATTGCGAGTTTAATGACGTTTATTTTTTGTTCTTTCCTCGAGCCCAAGCCAGTGCTAAATAGGTTAGCCAATGACTGAGCGAGGCTAAACGATATAGTTCGAGGGGGACTATATCGTTTAGTCGTGCTCAACCATGGTCTAGCCTATACATATAGATTTCATAGTCTACCTTATGTAGATATGGTTTGGCATAGTCCGATATCTGTACTATTTCGTTTTTGTCGTACCCTTTATTACTTTTCTACAGTTACTCTGTTTGCAGCTCAATCATTGAGTACACTAGCGATAGGTGGATACAGTTTGTTCACTTAAATGGTTTCGTTATACATGCACTTTACCACTGTATTTGCCATCGCGGTTGTTGTAGATTAGTCGGAGAGGGGATACGTCTATTTACACTGTTTGCCTTTTAGGGTGGGGATTAAATAAGTGTGAGGTTGGGCGCCCAAAACCCGGTTTAACCCCCCGTCACTTTTGTCACTGACCGTTCCAAGGCGGTACTTCCATCCTCCCCCTATTGTATGTTTGTTTTGTCTTTGATAGTTATGTACATTTGCTGTTTCCTTGTGTTGCTGTTCGGGCGGCTGTTTGTTCTGTATGTGGTGTTTCCTGCATGACTCCTTTTTGTACTTTTATGTAATAGTGTGTCATAGTCTAACTCATGTATATGGAGTGTCATAGTCTGCATTATGTATATAGATTATCATAGTCTAGCTTATGTATGTAGATGTTATAGTCTACCTTATGTATATAAAGTGTATAATCTACCTCATGTATGTAGAGTGTGGCTGACTGTCTCGTGTATAAAGAGTGTGAAATCTACATTACGTACGAGTATGTAGCGTGTCAAAGTGTACGGCTTGTATACAGAGTGTCTTTTGTATGCTAATACCAATGATTTTAAAATGACTAATACAACCTTCATAAACCAGATAACCCTTACATATAAACGACTTTTAGTAATTTGGTTATAACTGATAAACCTCTTAAGCAAGGTGACAGATATCACAAACTTCGGAAAACGTTTTCTAAATGTTATTATCGAAATTTACCACCCATTAGGCAGTATAAGTGCAATCTACGGACGTTACTGCAACACGGCATTTCTCAACCAGAATTTTACGGGGGTGTTATCTACAAACAAAATTTCTGGGTCATATCCATGTTCATGATTTGTTTATAAAACGCATTAAAACCTTTAAGAAGAAAGGTCAGATCCTATTATATTGCAACGCACTGCATGTTTGGTTATTGACCCTTTTACAGTCGGTAGCTACGCTTCCCTCTTTCCTTGCGCGATGACAGGCCGAGGGTAGTACTCTATGATGGTATACTCTTAAACTCAGATACGGGATGAGCTCATGTATTACTTTTTACCTCGTGTCCTTAACGGCTTCCCTGTATGTGCTCTAACTTCAGCAAAGTCATTGAGTACATATTTGACGGATTGTCACAGTTATTGTGCTATGTTTTACATATTGACATGTGTTAGTCGTCTTCTATGTTGTGGGTAAGTCCGGCGTGGATACCTTTATTTACACTATTTGTTAAGCTAGGGTGACTTTGAGATAAATGTGAAGTTAGGACGTCCGTAAACCGGTTTACACCCTCAGTGGTGATTTTGCTACTGATCGTGCCAAGGCGAAACTCTCTTTGTCACCCTTACTTTTGTTTGTCTTGTGTCTTTGTACTTGTGCTTTTGTTCATATATGGAATGTTTATCTCGAGTACTTGTGTGCTGTTAATGTTTTCTGTGTTAATCTCGTGTTCGCGCGTGTGTTTATGTGTGTATTTGTGTGTATGTGTGTGTGACATGCTATCTATCGATGTTTTGGTGGTGGTTGCGTCTTGTATGTAGCTTTGCCTGCTTGACTTTACTACTTCTTCATTTTAGCACCTTTACAAAGAGAGACATTTCAGATCAGAGGCTCCTTGAGCAGCTGTCTGATCAGGTCCTGCTCTGTTTGCTTATGGAATAATTTACATCTAATCCTGAAGCTTCTGTCAAACCCAAACATTTGCTTGTTAATGTGTAACATTTAGTCAATGTATATTATTGTAGTGATACCTTCTTAAAGTCATATTCATGAGAATAATGTTTCATCTGTAAGCCAACCAATGGCCTTAGTTTCGAGTTAAAAAAGAATTAATAGCGTAATCATGAAACCAGTAACGATTTAAACAGTCATTGTTAGTTTATACAGACCTGGGTAAATTCTGTCGGTCATTAAACACACGAGTTCAGTGTCATTACTGTGCGAGCATAAAATGTAGTAGCATATCGGTAGCGTTAAGCTTGTTTCAGCTCCTCCATCTTACGGGGCTTACAATTTTATTGCAGTCATGTTTGATAGTTTGGTAAATATGTTCTCTTTACCCTTTCCCTGATGTAAGCGCAATTTGACGCATCTGCAAACAGAGTAGACCCAGATCAGACGGCTCATATAGGAGGCGTCTGATCAGGGTCTGCTCTGTTTGCTTATGGTTAATTTTAGATCTGATTCTACAGTTTCTGCCTGAGCCAAAATATCATGTATTCATATTCCATCATAAAATAATCTTATTGATATTCATGACGTCATTATTTCCTACATGAATATTCATCAGGGAAAGGGTTAGCCCTTTCCTTTGCATCGCTTTTACAACTATCTTGGATCCATATGAGATGTTCGACAACAGAAGAATCTGCATTAAGCAGTCACTCATTTTTTTTATCCTAGGAGTATTAAAGACCAGGTGGTAGGTTATTGCAGGGCAAAAGAAGTGCAGAAAGCTCCTATACGATTGTGTAATTAATGTGCAAAGGAGTGTTTGGTATTGGTAGCTTTAGGTTTTGTTTGTTTGTTTGTGTTGATTAACGTCCGTTTCTGCTCACTATGGGCTAATTGGATGCCTCAAATACAGAGAAACCTGTGCGCGATGCCCTACTCGTATTATCGACTGAGTTTCTCTGGTTCTTTTAGATGCCCAGTGTAAAGCACTGATACCTCGGTATATAGTCTCGTCCGAAGGACTTGGTTACTTGGTTACTGAAGTCGTATTTGCTTTAAATCGTTTGTATGAGGTAAAGGGTTAAGCACGTTTACACATAAGTTATACCAAATGTATAGGTGAACACGGGAAAGAACATGCTATTGAACAGTAATACTATACATGTAGCATCCTGAATGTAAGATGTGACTTTCAGCACAATCGCTACATACTATAATAGACACTTACATATTACTGATACACGGTCATTCAGCGTAGAGAAAGTACAAATATGAGTCATGCAGGAAACACCACATACAGAACAAACAGCCGCCCGAACAGCAACCCAAGAAAACACAGCATAACTACCAAAACCTAAAGAGAAACATAAAGATAAAACAAACAAACATTAGGGGGAATATGGAAGTACCGCCTTGGAACGGTCAGTGACAAAAGTCACTGGGGGTTTAAACCGGTTTTGGGACGCCCAGGCTCACACTTATTCCATCGCCACCCTAAACACCCAAACAGTGTAAATAAACGTATCCCCTCTCAAACTAACCTACAACAACCGCGATGGCAAATATAGTGGTAAAGTACATATAAAATGAAAACATTTAAGTGAAACAAACTGTATCCACCTATCGCTAGTGTACTCAATGACTGAGCTGCAAATAGAGTAACTGTAGAAAAATAACAAAGGGTACGACAAAAACGAAATAGTACAGATATCCGACGTCCTCCTTCCGTTTCCGGATTTAAGAGGTCGCATATTGTAGGCGTTTTGATTTACATAACACACAACTGGTTATCAATCCGTTAACTCTAGCGATCCTATAGATGGGGCATAGGAAAGCAAATAGTAGGAGCCCTCTGATCTGGGCTAAGTATGTTTGCTGAACCCGTGCATGTTAATAGTGTGTTTCAGTACCCCTCAATAGGACAAAAGGACGGGTTCCAAACTCTGATTGAACGAGTTGACTGTAAGTTATGTGGGACTGCACATTTTCCTTGTTCAACATGTATTCCAAATTTCAATACCTACTGAATTTTCATTGGAAAAATATGGAAGGTGGAACACTGTAGCCATTGTAGAAAGTCAAAAAACAAATATTTCAAATTCTGCTAGCAAACAGAGCAGGCCCTGATCGGACGGCTCATCTAGGAACCGTTTGATCTGGATCTATTCTGTTTGAAAATGCGTAAAAACGTTTATATAAAGGAAAGGGTAAAAGTGTTAATAACTCGTGTATTCAGTAAAAGATAGGCAAATCCTTACAACTCTACACCATTTAGATAATAAAAAAACCCAGATGATCATTTTAAGAAACCAATGCATTTTCTGTTTTCATTGTAACTGTCTTGGAAAATTCAGCACTCTGTGCTGTCGACATAATTTCACGCTTAGGGGGTCAGGCTATGATCCAATAGTACTACAACATACTGCATGTTTGGTTGTCAACCCTTTTGCAGTTGGCAATCACGCCGGCCTCTTTGCATTTACGCCGACAAGAAAGGTTTACTCTATGAAAGCGACCTCTTAAATCCGGAAAAGGAAGGAGGACATCGGATATATGTACTATTTCGTTTTTGTCGTACCCTTTATTACTTTTCTAGATACTCTGCAGCTTTATCACTGTGTACACTAGCGATAGGTGGATACAGTTTGTTTCACTTAAATGTTTTCGTTTTACATGCATTTTACCACTGTATTTTCCATCGCGGTTGTTGAAGATTAGTCGGAGAGGGTAAACGTTTATTTACACAGTTTGTATTTTAGGGCGGGGATGGAATAAGTGTGAGGCTGGGCGCCCATAACCGGTTACCCCCCCCCCCCCAGTGACTTTTGTCACTGACCGTTCCAAGGCGGTACTTCCCTCTTCCCCCTATTGTATGTTTGTTTTGTATTTGTGATTCTGTTTATGTTTTTGATGGTTATGTACATTTGCTGTGATTTCTTGTGTTGCTGTTCGGGCTGCTGTTCGGTATGTAATGTTCCTGCATGACTCATATTTGTACTTTTAAATGACGTACTTGGCAAGATAATTTTGTACCGGAATTTAGAGATGATATATATATATATATATATATAATTTGCCGCACATTGGTGACAACTAACGGTTGCCATTACGGAAACAAGCGAACGTGTTGCGTCTTCCTATCATTTTAATGCGTTGGTATGTCTTATTATTGACCAGGGTTAAAAACCCTCAATATATAGCATACCTAACGTTTCAACATTTTGTTTACAGTTATTTAAGCAGTACACACATTAGTCAACATGTATTATTCCCGAATCTCCTTATGGGTACGCATTTGCATACAGTGTAGACACAGACCAGAAGGTCTCTACGTGAAGTTTTATCAGCGTTTGCTCTGTATGTTTATATAACAATATATATCTTATTCTACAGTTTTTACCATAGGTAAAACGTTCCCATGTGTGCAATGTCAGTATAAACATTCTGGGTCCATGCTTATAAAGCTTTTTAGTTGAGTCTGAGTTTCATTCTCAAGCTTTTGATTGGTCAGATTTGAGTTCTCAAGCTTTTGATTGGTCAGATTTGAGCCAAAGGCTCAAATCTGACCAATCAAAAACTTGAGAACGAACTCAGGCTCAACTAAACGTTTTATAAGCATGGACCCAGCTTATTAAGATTCATTCGGTTTCTTTTTACATTCTGTATTCTTATTTCTTACATGAATATTCATTAGAGAAAAGACTTAAACAATGGTGGGAGTCAGCGGACGATAATGCGAATGAGCGCGTTCCCGTCCGACCATCTTTTCTCACTTTCGATCCAAATGATTCATTTGTGACAGTTCGGTTGAAAAACGTCACGAGCTGTTTCCAAGTTGTTAACCATAATTTATTTACCAATCCTCAGATACATATCTCCGGAGTTGTTCCTAGGTAAAACATAATTAAACATAATATCGTACTTTTGAATACACATGTATAGAATTGTTTTAATCATCTCCGTTTAATAAGGTTTGGTCATCTTTTCTAATTTGTTCAGTAGATTCTTGTTTGTTTGTCTCTTGTCCATGCTGTCTATCAGATGCCAATTTTGCAGCGATAGCAAGTAAACATCCAATTAATCCAATGCAGCCTGCAATTGAAAACAAAATGTTTATATCACAGTTGTGTGAAAATTCAGTAGACACTTTGTAAAACGGGTGATCAGACAACCTAGTATTTATCAAAATGATAAGGTAATATTCAATTACCCCACAGTGATAAGACGCTATTTCTATATCAGACATGAATTCTATTTTAACTTTCAATCTATTAAAAGTTATGCGTAAATGTACATTTTCAGACAAAGCTAGGCAATGCATTTTATCAGTTGTAGCAACGTTGACAGGTTAATGTAACCCCTCTTAATTATTTGAGGACTGACTGTACACACACATTACCAGGCAATCTAGCTACTCTGAAAATGCATTTTGCTAGTGTTCATAAGCACTGGCAAAACAATCTGCAGGTCAAAAACGTTCGGCAGGTCAATGTTACAGACATGCTGACATGTCCTAATGGAGGAATTAATCTAAAAGCAGTGTGGTGTAGATGATGGGAATGTGACAAACCCTGAATTTGGTTCTTTTCTGGTAGTTATATACTATAGTGGAGATTTCATAGGTTACTGTTGGTCCACAATATATGTACTATACCATACATATATCTTATGAACAGCGTAGACCCAGTTAGGACGGCTCCTGTAGGAGCTGTCTGATCGCGAACTGCTGTGTTGGCTAATACAATAATAGAGACCTAGTTACATAGTTTCAATCATGGATAAATGTTCGTTTGCCATTGTAAAGACAATGTTATTAATATTCATGCTGTCATTATTTACTACATGAATAATCATGGAGTAAATTGCTAACCTTTAGCCCGCTGAGCAAATTAATTTTTACAGAATTGTTCACCTATTAGATTTTCAAAATTCAAGCTATAATCAACTTGTCTACCAAAATGCAATCAGAGTGTCAAACAGTTTGGATCCTGATGAGAAGCTGAGTTTAATCGGCGTCTCATCTGGATCCAAACTGTTTGTATAGGTATTCACTCATCCGTCCATAGCAGGCTAAAGGGTAAAGACTATTGCCTGTTTCAGTGTTTAAAATGTACCTATTTAGAAGATTTACTTAGCGTATATCTGGAGTTATTTGCAACTGTTAATTGTTCAGATACGGTTACAGTGTATAAGCATCAGGGTCACTACAATTATGTGATCGTATTGGTTTGTCTTGTACAAACATTACACAATACATCCCTATACAACATGTTTTCTATATACAGTAAAACCCTTCTAAACCGGAATTCTAGTAGAGAATTATCTATATATTGTTAGGCTGGTCGCTGCTTAATGTAGGATGAAAGTCATGCAGTAATCTCCTCTAGGAGCTTTCTGCTTGACTTTCATCCTGCATTAGCTGCAACCTGTTTGCAAGACCGATACTTTTACTAAATTTAAGGTCCGGTTTAGAGAGGTTTTACTGTATATCATTTTGATGAAATAATTTACTATCAAATTAAAATTATTGGAAACAACTTACCTGCAAGTACGAAGCTGTTTCGGTATGAACCAGTCTTTCCGTACAACGCACCTGCAATAATTAAGTATTTACATACTGCAAAACGCATAGAGTGCGATAACGAGAGTGAGGCGTAAATTCCTAAATTAAGCAACTACCTACTTTAAAGAATTCCATGTATATTTTTCTGTGGTAGTTTTAGAAGGGTTTACATTTACCGCTTTAATAAATGCGTTATTTCAAATAGTATCCAGTCTAATGTTTACTGGTAATTACAGTTGCATCGGCATCTATAATGAGACCATGAAACCAAGTTGCTCATGGTTGGAGAAGTAACAAATCCTGGTTAGTATTGGCTTTGAACTTGATCTTATATAGCTTGCATGTCGTTTATCTCTACAGATACATTGTAGTTTCATTTACATATATACAAGGGAAACAGTTGTTCATAGTTATATAGTGTGCCCCCTATTTAAATGCATAGTTCTTCCATCGTACGCCACTTTAATACCAAGCGATAGGCACGTAGGCAGGCAAACACCAACATTCTGACGATTTGGAATCTCTACAACAAGGTGCATCAAATTAAACCTACCTGCAATTGGTGGCCCAACCATAATTCCAAGACCACTGTAGTGATATTGCAAACCGTGGGCAGTTGCTAAATATTCTATGCCAACCAATTCAATAGCTAGCGGTGTTGCCAGGGAGTTTGGTATACCTAAACATAGTCCGACCAACACAGCAAATGTATATCGTGCTGCAATGAACATACTAAAGAATGGGAATATTAATGTAAGCATACCCGCCAACCCCACAGCGATTATATTTGCCACCATGTTATTTAGTTTACCGATACGCACTATTCCAGCTGCAGAAAATCTTCCTGCAACACCTGCAGCATTAAAACACGTCGTTAGAAATGTAACATTAGCGTCTGTTTCACCCATAACAGCCGCGTAATTTGGCAAATGACCAAACACTACCGAATAAACAATATTCCAGGCCAAGGTACTAAGAAGAAAAGGCATAAAGTTCCATGTTATGACCAGTTTCTTTTTCGCACTCATCAGGATGTACTCTATACCTCTTGACTCTCTTGAACTTTGTCCTTGTTTACCATCTTGCACATTATAATCCATCTCCAAAGATGATTTCTTCCTTCTCTTCAAAAGCGTTTTTTCGATCTCGGACGGTTTGCAGATAACACCAACTATACATAACTGAGCATTAATGGCAGCTATGATGAGAAAAGATCCACGCAGGCCATACGTTTCAAGGGATATCATCGCAACTGGAGCAGAAAGTACCATACCAAAGGCCACCATGCTCATTGATAGAGCGATAACAAAATCCCGGCGTTTGTTGAAGTAGAAACCGAGAACAATGCTGAAAGGAACTCCGGTCATGGCGTTACCAAAACCTGTAAAACGGGGAAAATAGAGAATATTACGAGGAAGTCAAAGAACTAGGAGAGAGAAACACAGCCAGACAGACAGGGAGTTATGAGAAAGACGGACATAGAGAGGTGAATAGAAAGAGAGAACGAGACACACATACACAAAGCGATACACATATACAGAGAGGGAGAGAGAAATCGAGGGAGATAGAGACAGAAACAGAGAGTGGAGCTGACAGACAGAGAGTGCCAGAGAAACAGACAGAGAGAGATGAAAATGGAAAATGGTTTATGACGTCAATGCAGGTATCATTGATAATCATATACGTATTGTATTATCTTCTGAACTCTTAACCCGCTAACCACGACCAATGTGCAATTGGCAAACTCACCAGGATTCAATTTTTTTACCCTTGGGAGTGTCGGAATATTTGCCAAAATCTTGAATGAATCGGACGTAGTCAAACTTTATATCATCGAGATCATGAATTTCAGTACTTCTTGTTCTGAAAATTGAATACCGTTTAAGGTGGTGCTAGGGGGCGTGAGCAGTGTTGCACCTTCAATTACTGTTTATGAACAGACTCAATAAAACCGTGTCTGCAATTTTCTCTTTTCGTGTTGCAATTATTGCTCTCGGGGGATCACCTCGATTGAGAATTTATAATTCCCAAATTTGATAAAACATTAGTTGTTTTCATAGCGAGCCAAGGATTCTCTTTCACCACAAGTATATGCAAAACTCAAGGCAGAATATGTATTCTGGAAAAGAATAAAGAAATGGAATTTATTTAATAGACTAAGTCGGGTGAAAATTACAGTGTCAAATATCGCAAGGTAGATGTGATACCAATCAACATGTTCGATACGTTTTTAAGCTTTAAGCTAAACCTTTCTAAAGGAAGACGAACGGAAGACTAAATGAAAACCGTGCTAAAAAGTAATTATTTAAAAACGGTTTTATAACACCAAATAGCATAATCTATATAATAAACAATTCATCATCGACTTTCGTACATTTGCAAATCTCCAGGCATGACAATATCAAAATAAGGTTAATTGAGTCACTGTAACTATTGAATTGGATACTGAAAGTTGAGATCAATTGAGTTTTGAGCATAGAAGAATTTGTTTAAAAGTATAGCAATGTGACATGGTGTAAAATATCAGTATCAATGTATCAACGAGGTCAGTTATATTAAAAGATGCACATATGAAGTATCTTTAATAATTCTTTTCTTGCATAGAACTTATGACGAAAACTGTCGCACGTTTTAATACATGATGCTTGTCGCTAAACTTTGCGATCGTCGTATGTTAGAACATACCATTCTTTCTGTTTTTCGAAGTTAACCCATTTGCTCCCAGTGGATTCTTCTATGTTTTTATATTGGATTAGTCCATTTTTTCTAAGGGGTGCCTGGCCTAAAGTTTCAATTTCGTTTTTTATATTAGCAAACAGTGTAGACACTGATCAGACGCCGCATGATGCGGCGCCTGATCAGTCTACACTGTTTGCCTACGTCCCATATATGGGATCATGGGAGCAAATGGGTTATCGTAAGTTGCATAATGCCAGAATGTTTGATCATTTCGGTCTTGTAAATAATAATGATTGGTTTGTTTTTTATCAGGTTTTACGTCGTTTTATCAGTATTTCAGTTATATCACGGCGTCCAGCTATGTACATGAAGACCCCAGAGATTCTTCTATGCACATAATAAATTGCATTGTTTCGTGCACAGAATAACATCTGAGAAGAACCACCGACCTACCGCAAACCAGCTGAAAGTCAATGCTTAGACCGGGATTCGAACCCACAGCGATGAAGGGCTAAGGGATGAATAGTAATAACTGCCATAACTTACGACTTAATATCTTTTGTAAAACGCGACACAGGACGTTGCATTACTGCTAGAACAAAACTAGTTTTAACCATTTCTCGTTTACATACCTCCAAATATTCCATAAATAACTAGAATGGAATCGAGAGATTTCATAAATGCACATAGCATTCCTGCAGTGGTCAGTAAGATGGCGCCAGTCACGATGGAAAAACGGCAGCTGGTTCTGTTAATTATAAGGGTGATGATTGGTGCTGAAATGTAAAATTCTTATCTGTGTATCTGTCTGAAGTAGAATAACCTCTATATAACTGAAATATGCTTGATTCGATGTTAAACTCACATAACCACGAGCAAACGGCCCCCAACACATACATATACGTACCACACACACGCATGTACATGTAATTAAATCACAGGTGAATCCGTTAGATATGCATTGAATCTAATTTATGTAGCTCTTTTTCACACAGAATATATGCGTTGAAAACCGCTTCACATGGATAAATTACAAGACCAAAAGTATATTCGATATATATAATATTTATAACAGAATAACAGAATAGATCAATTTGTAGTTAATACATACAAACTAGACAATACAATGCAAAACTACAACTAAACATAATTATACACCCAATATGCAACCTCTCTCCAGAAAACTCAAAAAAGGCTAACCCGATTTTTCTATATTCATCTTTTTTAACGGAGTTGTAATAGGCTATATCCAAATATTATTTAGGTAATTAAATGCCCTATTATGGGAACTCGAAAAGCTTAGCCAAAGTAGAGCTAAAATGTTATACCATATAATGTTCCTAGAATATGTCCCATTGGCAAAGGTATGATACGGACCATCGACACTGATTTGAGACACACGAACCGTACAGGTTTTACTTGCCCACTGCCCATATATTACATGACCCTGTTCGCCGGTAAGCCAAAATAAGGAAACTTGGTTAGCTTAACAGGAATCCCTGGAACTAGTTGAGGCAGGGTAGCAATGCATGCAAGATACCCGAGATACCAATATATAAAGATGCCCTGTTTGACAACAGTACTCCCTTCGCATTGGCAGTGAAACTTGGCTGACACAACACCCGCACGTACAACAGCCAGGTAATTCCCTATAAATCCATAAAAGATAATGGATGACTGTTTGTACTCCATAATAAGAACATTATGTTTGAAAGGGAGTTCGAAAGTGTCCCAACGGTCATAAGAGAGTGGCAGAATGGACACGTGGCGGCTACTGCAACAGTTATCAAAATTGATAATTAGTAGCTAGGTTTCCTTAACTGTTCTAGTAATAAATGTTGAAGCAGAAAACGTTATCAGACATCTTTTGAAAGGTGTCAGTAAGCTTGGTATCTGATGCCTGACGGTAGAGCATTCCAAAGTTTTCGAACTGAATGCATGAAACTTCTCTCCCCGTATTTAACCGTATGACTTTTTGGTACAACCAAAGACACGGGATTACTTGCTGACATAAACTCTCTGCAAGGCATGTACACGCCAGGCATGTCGTCAGTGTACTTAGGGGATTAATTGTGCTCGGCTTTGTACGCAAATGTCAGAACTTTGAATTCAAGTCAGTGATATTCCTTCAAAATCGGCGTGATATTATATCGAGGATCAAGGAGTCCTGGTTATGATTCGGCCTGCTGTGTTGTGCACACTTTTACGTTTCCGCAGAGTGTATATTGAAATGTCATGCTGCAATGGGTTGCAGTTGTCTATTATTGATGTAACTAGGGAGTTCACCAAAGTCTCAAAGTCTTGGTAGCATCAGGTGAAAGGTATTGTCTTATATGACCTATTTGTTGGATCTGTGCGTAACTAATCCTATACACAATTGATGTGCGGTGTCATAACCATTTGTGATTCAAGCCATACACTGAGAGTCTTTACACACAATGACAGCTTGATTTTGGAAGGCCCTACTTGCACATGAATCTCTTCAGGTACGTTTGTGTTTTTGTGTGAAACAGGGTGACCTCAATTTTGTTTGTCAGTATTGAAGTACAAATATGAGTCATGCAAAAACACCACATACAAAACAAACAGCCGCCCGAACAGCAACACAAGAAACCACAGCAAATGTACTTAACTACCAAAAACATAAAGAGACACACAATGACAAAACAAACAATAGGGGGTAGATGGAAGTACAGCCTTTGAACGGCCAGTGACAAAAGTCACGGGGGGTTTAAACCGGTTTATGTGCGCCCAACATCACACTTATTCCATCCTCGCCCTACAAGACAAACTGTGTAAATAAACGTATCCCCTCTCCGACTAATCTACAACAACCGCGATTGTAAATATAGTGGTAAAGTACATGTAAAACGAACACATTTAAGTGAAACAAACTGTATCCCCTATCCCAAGTGTACTCAATGATTGAGCTGCAAACAGCGTAACTGTAATAAACAGTACGACAAAAACGAAATAGTACAGATATCCGACGTCCTCCTTCCGTTTCCAGATTTAATAGGTCGCTTCCATAGAGTACCAAACATTTCTTGTCGGCGTACATGCAAAGAGGCCAGCGTGATTGCCAACTGTAAAAGGGTTGACAACCAGACATGCAGTATGTTGTTATACTATAGGATCATATCCCTTTTTAGTGATTTTTAACATAGTTGATGAAAAAAGTGAGAAAATGGGTATGTCCAATAATCTTACGATGTTTGTAAATCACATAACGATAAAACTCAGGATGATATTACATTTGTACTTGCCAATAATCGAGATATTTCGATAATAAAATTTAGAGAAAGTTTTTCTTAGTGTATGGTATCTATATCCGTGCTTAAGCAGCTTGTCACTTAAAGTGATATATCTACTGTTAAAATCGTCAATAGATGCACAAGCTCTAGCAAAACAAAAAAATTGAGATATATAAACCCGTAAGATGGGGCACGAAAAGATTCTGGAATAAATCTATTCTGGTCTATTAAAAACTATTCAGAAGACTTAAACAAACTTAAGAACAAAAGGTTTCTTGCATCCACTGTGATCACATACGGTTTGTCTACTTTGTACACAACCCTTCCTCATGATTTAAACAAATCAAAATTATAGACACTTTTGTAGTTGTACAAGAGCTAAAATTTGCAATGATACGCGATTTATGTTTTTAATGTAGTTTTGGTAACCAATGCATTGTAGGAATGGAAAAGTAGTAAAGTCAAGCAGGCAAAGCCACATGCAAGACGCAACCACCACCAAAACACCGATAGACAGCATGACACACACACACACACCCACACACCCAAACGCACACACACACGAAATGAACACAGAAAACACCAAAAGACACACAAGAACCAGGGACAAACGTTCCACACATGAACAAATCACAAGCACTAAGACGCAAGGCAAACAACAGGAAGGGTGACAAAGAGAGTACCGCCTTGGCACGGTCAGTAGCAAAAACACCACTGGGGGTTTAAACCGGTTTACGGACGTCCTAACCTCACACTTCTCTCAAAGTCACCCTAGCTTTACAAATATTGTAAATAAAGGTATCCCCGCTGGACTTACCCACAACATAGACGACGGTGAACACAAGTTTATATGGTGTAATTCTAATATCTGTTCCAAGTTGTTCACACCTTTTGACATGGTCTGACATGATGGTCTTTTTGTCAGTAAAACGTATTTTGAATGGAAATCCTGTAAATCCTTTTTAAGATGTCTAAAAAAACCCTCTATGTTTAGGTCGAAAAAGGTGTTCATTAGAGCTATAAAATGAAATGCATTTGTCAATTATATAAAAAAAATAGTTGTTTCCAATTTGAAAGAGCATTAGACTCAACATATTCTCTTCGACACCATTTAGTACTAAAATTGTGTAAAGCCTCAGGAATCTGGCCTCGACAAGAGTTAAAATCTATCAAGGATGGTATTCTATATTTGATACATTTTCTAAGAATAGAGCGTAGACGCTTATCTCGAAATTACCAGTAATCACATGGCCAGCTGGAGAATAGCAACATTTTGAGAAATATTATCAGGAATATTATCATTAATATTAAGATTAGCAAAATTTTATTATAGATGACAAATGTATTTCTTATGGGTTTGTTATATTTGTAGCAGATAATAGGTGATTCTGTATTTTTTAAGTATCTAGGAATAGTGTCAATTACATTTTGGTTCTAATAAATATACTTTGCAGGTCAACAAAATCAATACCTTTATTTATAAAAGGAATTTTCAAAAATAACTTTTTTGTCAATGTGCGGTCTGAGAGCCTTGTATCAAACTAGCCGTTCCTATGAGAGGATCTGATCTAAAAATGATTGTATTGGCTTGCTCGTCAATTTCGTTTAATGAAGGTATTGATAAGGAGGAACGGATAGAAAGCATGCCATGTTTACCAGAAGTTAGAGGTAAAGTATGTAGATCAAGAATAGTCGTCTTTATACGAGATTTTCGTTTAATATTACCATTTTTACGAATGCCATGTGGTCGAGATTTTATGTTTCCTCATAGAAAAAATAAAAAAAACTCATCTATATCAGGATCTTTTGAAATAGTTCCAGTGTGGTAAATATTATCATTTACGCCTAAAGGAAACGGTGTTTTCAAATGTTTAATCCAATTTAATTCTGATATAAATCTAGCTTTTGATTTAAAACTGCTAGTAGCATCCTTATCATATAATATATGCTCTACAGGTTGGATTAAAAACATCTTTGAAAGAATGGCCAGACTTCCTAAAATGTTGGCACAATATTGTTTTACTGAAGGTTTTCGACATTGATATACACACTCGCGGGATCGAGTCTTCAAAACACGGTCTGTTTGACCAGCATACTGTATACCGCAACTAGGCACGTTTCAAGTTAAAACATAGATAATGATAGTTGTAGTACAATCAATGTCTGATTTTATCTTGACATTAAATGATCTGGCATCAACTGTTGATTTTATAGTAGAGTTACAAGAAATGTTACTACAACATATGCACCTCTTAGCATAGCACTTTTGGATTAAGCGGATACACTCTGTGTCGTTTTTATACGGACCGTTTGCGAATAAATATTTTGAAGAGCGGATTTTTAAGGTGAAAGTACAACTCTCGGTCCATTGTAAAATCATTTATTGATCGAAAGAGATGGTATGTGAAAAGATGATGCCGACTGAAGGTTAAGTTGTATTAAACGTACGTAAGGTTGAAATGAAGAGAAATTAGAAATATTTTGGGTACTTATACAGACGACACAGAGTGCACATTTATACATTTCAGTTCTATCAATGGTATTTAAAATTTATTCACATGGGAAAGTGATGGAGGGGCACCTGTATTGTGTTTATCAACAAATCAAAACTTGACTACTGCAACTCATTGCTGCATGGAATTTCAAAAGGCATGCTGCGGAAACTTCAAAGGGTGCAAAACACAGCAGCCCGTATCATAGCCAAGACTTCTCGATATAATCATATCACTCCGGTTTTGAAGGAACTTCACTGGCTTCCGGATCGAATTCAAAATGTTGACACTTACGTACAAAGCCATGCACAATGAATCCCCCAAGTACATTGTCGACATGCTTGACGTGTACAGGCCTCGCAGAGAGTTAAGGTAAAAAACACATACAGAACAAACAGCAACACGAAAAGAACACAGCAAATGTACATAACAATCAAAAACATAAAGGGACGCACAAAGATAAAACAAATATAAAATAGGGGAATATGGAAGTACCGCCTTGTAACAGTCAGTGACAAAAGTCACTGGGGGTTAAATCGGTTTAGGGGTGCCCAACCTCACACTTATTCCATCCCCGCTCTATAAGACAAACTTACACATTTAAGTGAAACAAGCTGTACCCACATATCCCTAGTGTACCCAATGATTGAGCTGCAATCAGAGTAACTGTAGAGAAGTAATAAAGGGTAGAGGAATTGAAATAGTATATATATATATAAAGTTCATTTGAATCGAGATCCGGTTTCTTTAAACGATGTGTGACATGTGACGTTTTGAAACCTTTTGGAATGTAGGCAGTGTCTAAAGAGGAATTTACATTTTTTGTCAAAATCGGTAGGGTTCATCAAGGCATGATCTTATCAACCATATAGGTATTGATCCAGTTCACATGACTTACAGTGGGTGCCTTAATTACTTGTTCTACTTCTTCTACTGTAGCTGGGGCAAACATATCTAAAACGTTCGTTGAATGCTGCATCTCAGTGGTACACTGGCAGACTGGATACAGTGCCTTAGGCAATGTCTGTCCGTATTTTGTCTACGTTGTTAATAAAAAGTCACTGAAGTCGTGTGCGGGTTGGTTTGAGGACGAGGATTTAGGCAATTGATTTTAAACTGACTGTCGTCACCGCAATACTGTATAGATACTGTAAAACTGGATAAATACTGCAACACCGTGTTGGTACCAAACTACCTATATGCATTACTCATCTAACATGATAAGCGCGATTTGACTGTCATTTGCAAACAGCCGGATCCAGATGAGACGCCAAGTACCTCGGTCATAAGTTTCATAACCTGGAACAAATCAGATGGCAGTAAACACAGAAAATGGTTTAAGGAGACTTTAAAAGAATTTAACCCTTTCCCTTATGTAAGCGCATTTTATAGTAGCCGTGTGGTCACGGTCTGCTCTCTGTTTGCTTATGGTGTAATATAGATCTGATTCTACAGATTCTGCCTGAGCCAAAATGGCCTGTGTTCATATGCCATTATAAAGAATAATCTCAGTAATATTATGGCGTCATACTTTTCTAAATGAATATTCATCAGGGAAAGGGTTAAGGAACAGGAAAACGGATATAGTTCTGTTATTATGGTTCCTGTTCAGATTTGAATCACTCAATCACAAATGATAAAGTTTCTTCCAATTCAAGGGACTATTTTAATTTCATCATTGTTAATCACCATATTCTAGATGTAGATTATTTTAATATCATCATTATTAATCACCCTTTTCTATATGTAGATGTGCCGTGATCTACATCTTACTAGGTATATATTTCTCAGCTGGTTCGGTTTGCACAAACCAGTTATTTGCTAGGAGATTTTAATAGTCGTTATTTAGTTATAACTGATAAACTTCTAAAGGTGACGAAGTACTTAAATTCACAAAATACATTTCTTTTCATATTTTATATCAATGATTAGCGAATATTCTCGAACGAAATATCAATGCCACTACATGCACCACAGAGGTCGGGTAATACCCCTTTCTTTAACACCATCTATCATTTCTCTGACTTTACCAGTCAGCCATTTATAAGGAAGGGCTTATCAAGGTCACCTAGGGGGAACTGATCATTAGAGCACGCGTGTGATAAAACAATAGGCGGTCATTCAGCCGTATTTCCCTCTCGGTATTCTCAAACTCTGTGGGCCACATAATAAACGTTCTAGTGAGTGATTTATGGGTAGCCGTCAATAAAATCAGCTTTTTTAATTAATCGGGTGCACCCAACAAAGAGGATGTGGGATGAGCTTAGTAGAAAATGCCATGCATATTATAAGATCTCCATTCGATATAAAGGTGATATAAAAGTTATAAATAATTATCAGATTATGCAACACAATGGGTGTCATCTATCCTTTTCCATGCTTTTGACATATGCAAATTTAAAGGAATCGGCTTTTGTTCATACAAACATGACTTCTGCAATTCGTATCCGAATAAGACGCGCTTTTCGGCATATCAAAAAATATTATCTAAGATAGTGATACGTATCACAGTTTTTGATGTCTTATTTGGATCGTCTAACATCAAAAGAAACATAACGAGAGGTGGAAATTATGGGATATTAAAACTAACATATTGCATAATTCCTCTCAAGGGACGGCTTTATCAAAATTTGGTGACACGGTTAATGACATACATATTGGCGATAACTTTGATTCGAAAGATTTCCATGAAATTGAAACTGATACATTAAAATAGGTTTTAAATGTCAGTTTTCGATAAGATAGAGATGTTTTTGAAACAAAATCAAATATATGTATGTAACTAATAATCTTGGTTTAGAAAAAAATACTATCGGTAGTATTAAATACGATTTTCTGATGGCACATGCTGCACCTTTCTCGCTTCTCAGCCGTGCTAGATAAGCTGAGTTACTAAAAATACCCGTACTATAAATCGTTATCTAGAACACCCCGTGATTAGTGTATTCATACGCGCGATTGGGTAAAATCAATACAAGGGAAGGAATTCTTAGAGAATTATACCAACATTTCTATAGGCAACAACCTTATGAATTGAAATTAATATAAGTAATTAGCACGAATATGAAATTCTATTTATCATATAAACACTTTAAAAACCTATTTAATTAACCGAAGACGTTGTTTTGTAGCCACTCCGTCATTTTTATTTTACGCCAAAACGTAACGTTTTTGGTTGTCATAACAAATGATGTCATTTTGTCACGCCTAAAGTTATGCTGCAGTATGTTGCTATTAGATATGGAAGTCGTATTACGCAATGTAAAGTAGTACTTCACAAATTCGTTAATTTACTTGGTTTTAGGGCGTATTTCAGCGAGAAAAATAATCAAGCATGGGTTTTGTTAAAGCCGGGGGATTCTATACCCCCGGCTTTAACAAAACCCATGCTTGATTCTATTAATCTTGCAACCATAAGCAAGTTTACATAAACTTCGGAAAACATTTTTCATTTTTATTATCGCAATTTAACTGTCTTTTGTATATAACTGCAATCTAAGGATACTACTGCAACAAGGTATTTCTCAACCAGAATTCTATGGTGTGATAATCTTCAAACTAAGGAAACTTCGGTGTAATATACATGTTCAAGATTTCTTTGTCAAGCGAATAAAAACGTTTAGGAAGAATGTTTATGATTTATATAAAGAAGCTTTGAATCCACGATGTTGTCGATATACAGTGCCTAGAATATCATCGTATATGCCTATTTTGACCATTTTATTATTTTGAAGTTGAACTGCGAACTATTTCGTTTTTCAGATGGCGAACTGTAAATATCGTTGTTCGAATGTCGAATTGTGAAATGGTTTCATATTTTATATATATAAGCTCTAAATCCACCCGGATTTTGGGTTTACAGTTGCTAGAATAGCATCATTACGTATTTATAATTATTATCACCATTTTGTTATTCGAAGGTTTGTCTGCGAACTAGCTCGTTATTCGAATGACGAACTGTGAAATGGATCCGGACTTTGTATATTGTATCAATACAATCCATTATGATTTGGGTATACATGTTAAGAATATACATGTATAACTTAGTTTGACCATTTCGGGTGTTGAACTACGATTTATTTAGTTAATACTCGAATGACGAACTGAGCTATTTCGTATTCGAATTAAGATTACTTCGGAATGGCCAGGATTTTATATAAAGGCTTTGAATCCACGAAGTGTCAAAAATATCATCACTGCTCATTTATGATTTTTTTGACATTTCGTTATTCGGAGGTTGAATTGCGAACTACTGTACTTCGTTATTTGAATGACAAACTGCAAAATGGCCTGGAACTTATAAAAATAAGAATTGGTGATAGGTACTTAGATTTGGTTCTTCAGTGTATTGAATATAATTACAGCTAATTTATGACCTTTGTATGACCATTTCGTTATACGTCAGTCGAACTGCAAAACTTTTTCATTGAATGAGATCAACAAGACTAGTTCGTATTAGATAACAGAAAATATATACTTAGCATAGACAATATTTCCAAAATAATAGTTTGTGTCTGTTTTCTTAATGCTGATGCAACCCTTACGAGAGGCAAACTATTTCGTTGTTCGTTATTCGAAACTCAACGTTTCCACTAAGCCAAGCTTTTGACTTAGGCTTTAAGTTAATTCCAAATGTAATTAATACTGTCAAACAACGAAGATCAATCATTTTATGGACTAGTGACCGATTTTCAAACAGCTTGAGTCGTGATGCAAGATCGAGTTACTGGACGTTTTAACTGGGTCCAAACGGTTTGCAAATGAGAGTCCCTGTTAGCGGGATAAGTATTAACAAGGCCTCATCTTCTATAGCTCCTCCTCCGACGACATATAATATCGTAGCTCGTAAAGTGTTATGCTTTATTTTTAACAAAAAAAAATCTCAAAATCCATCACCAGCTCAACCTGACAAGTATTTGTTAATATTTAGAATCAAGATAAAACGTCGAGAATAAGATTACCTGAAAGCAAAAACATGCACTAGCGATATGATTAAACTATAATGATAATGTAACATGAAGAAGAATTGTAAAAGATGACGTACCACATACTCCAAGCAGTCCACTGTTTAGCGACAGCACCAGCGATGCCTTTGCAGTGTCATTTGGGTATTGTTCTAGCATGGCTACGTACAAAATACCACCGGTGTATAATGTAGTACAGATGATAATGATCCCGGTATATACTGCGAACAGCACAACCCATTTCCAGTTCTTCTCCAGATCCATTTCTTTCTATTGTTGATACGTCCTGTGTGTGTTCGTTGTTTCACTAGGTCATAGAGCCGAACTTTCACATTATTTTACACGGAACACATTAGAAAATGTACATAGTTGTACACTTTGTCATTTTCTAACTGTTTGTACGACCACTCAAATGATATTTGCTTTTATTGTTTATCCCTTTACTCCATAATTACGCATTTAAAAATATGTGCATAATAGAGTACACGCACATCAGACTGATCCTGTAGGAGCCGTCTATCAGAGTATGTTCTGTTTGCTTAAGGAACAATCTGAATCTACTGTTCTGTCTTCCGAATGTTATTATAAAACACATCATCTAATTATTGTTACTGTATCATTATGTCTAAAATGAATATTCATTAGTTGAATGGTTAAGACATGTGTTTGCTTAATGCAGGGCGAAGCTTTGCTGAAGGTTCCATAAGTAGCTTTCTGCAAAACTTTCATTCTGCTTTTAGTAGTAACTTGCTTTTAACTATACCTTGTCTTATAGTCCAGTAAGCTGCCGCTATATACTGAACTCTACTAAACATGTGCATATTACACATATTGCACATCTGCCAGTGACCTTGATTTAGATAATAGTTGTTATCTTACGAGTACTCTCTGCTGTGAAGTCTCCGTCACCGGCTACCTCAACCCTTATAGGTCAACTCAGACGCGTATCGCGGCTTCCGAGACCTACTTCGCTTTTGCAAACATTTGGGATCCAGATGAGACGCCGAGTAACTGGTGACGTCCAACAAAACATTGATCAAAGCGGAAGTAATCAAAATTTAACTGATCCAAATTTGAGCATACATACATACATACCTACATACATACATGTTGAGACAGCCTCAACAGGAACCGTCTGATCTGTGTCTACTCTATTTGCAAAAGCGTTAAAAAGTATCTACGGAGTGATGGATTTAACCCAATGTGACATTCTGCTCTAGCTCTGACTTGTTGCAATTTTACTCAAAGCTTTTGAGAAACTATTGACTGAATGTCAAACAGTTTTGATACTGATACATCGAATTACTCCGCGTCTTCTTTGCAAGTCAAGTCCCGCATAGCGAGATACAGGTCAGTGGAAAACTCCAATCAGTTTGGAATAAATGCCCGAATCTAATTATTTGGTGTGTGTGATCAGGTTCCAAACTATTTCAATCCTTTAGTCAGATAAAGTACAGACATAAGTACTGCATGTGATTATGTGTTAATTTCAGACATTAAAGCTGACAAAACTTGCAAATGTATGTTAAGGAAAGCGATGCCGAAATTAGATTATTTAAACCATGTTTTATTTGTGTCCTATTGATTTATCTGCGTAAAGAAACAATGGCCTTTCTCTTAATAAAATGGTAAAAAAGGTTTGATTGTTAGTAATCTATTTAGATATTAGTCTACCTCCTCTATATAGAATGCCACATTTACTTATAGTCTGTAAGATTACTCTATATTGTTACAGTCTACCTCATTTAAGTATAGTGTCATTGTCTACCTCATGTATATATATATATAGTGTCATTGTCTACTTCATGTATATATAGAGAGAGTGTCATTTGGTTACCTCATGTTTGTAGACTGTCATAGTTGATCTAAATGTATTTAGAGTGTGATAGTCTATCTCATGTATATAGTTATAGTCTACCACATGTATAACTGGAACAATTGACCTGAGTCCTGACCCATATGCAGAATAGATAATGAGAGAGATTACGGCGTATAAATAAACCCGTGGATATTAAACCACAGAATCACGAGTGTCCATGCATAGTTGCTTACCGGGACACGTTCCGTGGATAAATCCGTACAATGCCGATGATAAAATAGAAATGTTACAAATTTCGATGTAGTCTACCTCTTGTTTATAGAGTGTCATAGTCTACCTCATGTGTGTAGAGTGTCATAGTTTGCCTCTTGTATGTAGAGTGTCAAAGTCTAACTCTTGTATATAGAGTGTCATAGTCTACTTCTTGCATGTAGAATGTCATCGTCTACCTCTTGTATATAGAGTGTCATAGTCTACCTCAAAATTGTAATAGTGTCACAATCTATCTCATGTATGTATAGTGTCATAGTTCATCTTTTGTATACAGAGTGTCATAGTCTATATCTTGTGTGTAGAGTGTAATAGTCTGTCTCATGTATATAGAGTGTCATAGTCTACCTCATGTATATAAAGTGTCATAGTTTATCTCTTGTATATAACGTGGCGTGGTCTATCGTTATGTATGTAGAGACTCATGTATGCAGTTATAGTCGATTTTGTGCAAATAGAGTGACAAAAGTACAAATATGAGTCATGCCGGAAACACCACATACAGAACAAACATCCGCTCAAACAGCAACACAAGAAAACACAGCAAATGTACATAACTATCAAAAACATAAAGAGACGCAAAAAGAATAAACAAACATACAAAACTTGTGTAAAGCCTCAGCAGTCTGAATGTCATAGTCTATTTCAAGTATATTGTTATATTTTGATGGAAGTTCATCTCTGTGGTATTGTCCATTATACTGATTTTTTTTAAAACTTTTAAATCTCACACACAATTTAAATATGAATGCATACCTGGAGCTTTCGACCGAGTACTTCGGCCTTCGTCAGCACACGTCAGAACATTGCATCAAAGGGCCGAAATGGTGACCCCAGACCAGTACAACCTAGAGTCAGAAATAAAACACATGAACCAAGCTCTTAGTGCGTGCAAGTATCCGTCATGGGCCATTACAAAGGTTTCGAGATGTCTCGAAAAATAAGGGCAAAAACAAGAAACAAGACCCCCGGAAGAAGGACACTACATCCAGCATAGTGTTACCTTATATGAAAGGGAAATCTGAGACGTTAAAACGTATTTTCCACAAACATAAGACCAATGTTGGTTACTCCTGCTTTCAGCCTACGGTCAATTTTGTTGTTTAATATGCTTAATGTTTAATGTTTTTCGTCTTGATATGCGTCCTGTTATGTTTTATATTGTGGCTTTACCGTTTCTTGTTTGATGGTGTTTAGTGCGGTGTCATTTCGTGTGTGGCTCTCCCTGTTTGACTATTTTTTCCATATTCAAACCCCAAAGCACTTTAAGACAACTCCTAGTACATCCCAATGATAAAGCTAAGAAACAAGACATCCGTGGACCCATTTATCACATAATATGTGAGGGACATAACAATACCCCATGTGGTAAAGATTATATAGGAGAGACGGAAAGAAACTTGAAAGCTCGTTTTATGGAACATCGCAGACCTAGCACACGTCAGAATAGTGAGGTATTACGTCACATTAACCAAGACTGTCCAGGACATTCTGTGAAATTAAGACTCTGTAAAATATATTGGACCGTGAACCTTCCTGTTTTGAACGGGGGGTCAAAGAGGCTATATACATCAGAGGGCACCAGTCGGCGCTGAACAGGGACGGGGCCGTTTCAACCTGCTGCACGTGTACGACACGGTGTTAACATCGCTCAGAACTCCCTCGAGCGATGTTAACTCCCAATAACACCAGTGTGCTGATGAAGGCCTAAGTACTGGGTCGAAATCTCCAGGTATGCTTTCAAATTTAAATTGTGTGTGAGATTTAAAAAATTTAAAACATTCAGTATATATTGTTATAGTTTGCATTATGCTTATGGTGTGTCAAATATAGCGTAATAATATGTCTCATTCATATAGTGAAAGTCTACCTCGTGTATATATAGTGTAATTACACTAGTCTACCTCATGTATATATAGTGTAATAGTCTACCTCGTGTATATATAGTGTAATAGTCTACCTCGTGTATATATAGTGTAATAGTCTACCTCGTGTATATATAGTGTAATAGTCTACCTCGTGTATATATAGTGTAATAGTCTACCTCATGTCATAGTCCATCTCATGCATATTGTTGAACTTTCTGGTCAGAGCCTGTTCTGCTTGCTTATGGAATGATATAGGTCTCATTCCTAAGTTGTGTCATTGCCAAATAGTTTGCTTGATAACATGATGTCCATGGGTATTCTTTTTATAGTTATACATTCTCAAATTAATATTCATAAGAAAAATGAAAAAGAACTGTCAAACAGGGAGAGCCACACAAGAAAGGACTATAAAGCGGAATAATGTTTTATCCGTAAGACAACGAATTTAAAAAAAGAAAATATGTCTACTGTGTAATCCTGAAATCTATAATTTAAACAGTCACTGACTGTTCATGCAGAGCTGGGTACATTCTTTTGGTCATAAGACACAAGAGTCCAGTGTCATTATTGCGCGAGGTGACACTGTAACAGTATATTGATAAAGGTATACATTAAAACCTCTTTATAATGGCCACTGAATAGTGTTAATTAGTTGGTATTTAAGGCAGGTGGCTGCTTAAAGCAAGCTGAAAGTACAACATAACGCTCCTATAGGCCTTTAACACAGAATACTTGATGTAATTTAGTGGCCGTTATAGAGAGGTTTTACTATATATATACAGTACAAGCCCCGCGGACTTTTTGTTTTCCGCGGTCAATCGCAATTTTATCCAACGCGGACAAGGTATTTTTTGTCCGCGCTAATATGCGGTCTTCCGCAGTCCGTCGCGGGTTGTGATGGGTCCGCGAAGGTGTCTCACCAGGGGCACTCGTCGCCGGGTTCGATCGTTATCAACGCTGGTCGCGATGGTATCATCGTGGACAGCGATGTATGACATACGAAGTGGTTCATAACTTTCCAAAAGCGCATCATGCGGTTTACAAAGCGCATCGTGGGCTTCCTAAAGCGCCTCACGTGCTTTACAAACTGCATCATGCGCTTTCTAAACCACATCATGCATTTTATAAACCGCAGCATGCGCTTTTCGAGAGTTATGGACCGTGCGTATGCTACATGCCGAACCGCAACGCCAAACCACGGGCCTTTAACCAATCAGAATTACCCTTACATAAAAAGGTATGGTATAATCAAAGAGCAACCGCGTGTTACTTGTGCGTTCTCGCGGCGTCGATATATTATTTCGATTTGGGTCGATAAATATATTTCTCGCTGTATGTATTTGTATTATTCTGAACCTCAACTTACGGAACTATAATTGTTCTGATACTGATACTGATTTATGGCTTGGAATTATAAGTTTTACTATATTTACCTAGATCTAGCCACAAAATAACCTCCACATCCACTGTACCATTGTTAGAAACAAGTTCTGAAACTATCTATCAGTATGTTTTGCGGTGAGTATGGGTAAGGATTTAATTTGCTCTATAATCAATTCGACGAGATGACTGTTCGCCTGATATATATGTAGCTATAATATAAGCTAGAAATATAGATATATTCAGGTGTTTTTTATTTCGAAAAAATATCAGTATTATCACCAGTTATTAGGCCAAGGGCCAATAATCGAAACCCTCACCCCCTAGCAGGATTTTGGTACACCTATATTTTCTTGAAGCTTAGGGTATATGTAAACAAGTTCCGGTTGTTGGACAAGTATTGGATGCTGGATAAGCAAACGGTCAGCGCCTTTCCATGGCAACCGCCAATATTTCGAAGTTTCAGCATTAGCGTCATTAAGATGCAAAACATAATTTATTTTGTTTATAAAACATCCAAAATGGTTTTAAAATAATATCAATATATTTATCACATGTCAGGAGTCTTTTATTCATAATTTGCTCATTTGCATATTCATGAATATTAATGAGAATCTGAAACCAACTGCTTAAATTGTTAAAAAATGACCTTATTTAGCAAACAAGTATGTTATGATTATTCACTTTTCATATTAAAAGGTTTCAAATGGCATATAAATGATGTCAGGTCATTTATTTATTCATTTTCTGTTCCATAGATACACAGTATTGAGTCAGTATAGCAAAGAAAGTGGGTGGGGTAAAATGACCCCACAAAATGTAAAAAATGCTATTTTGTCAATAAGTGGTTTTAAGATGAATGATAAATATAATTTTCACATGATAATTACAACAACGTTCTCTACGCACAAAATTGTCCCAGTTTGAGAACAAACTGCTTTCTTGCTCATTTGCATATTCATGAATATTAATGAGAATCTAAAACATGCTTAAATTTAAAAAAAAATGACTTTATTTAGCCAACGAGTACGTTATGTTTAATCATTTTTCATATTAAAAGGTTTCAAATGACACATAACTGCTGTCAGGTCATTTATTTATTCATTTTGTGTTCCATAGATACACAGTATTGCTTCGGTATGACAAAGAAAGTGGGTGGGGAAAATAACCCCCCCAAAATTTAAACAATGCTATTTGTCAATAAGTAGTTTTAAGATAAATGACAAAATAAATTTGCTTATGATGATTACAACAACGTTCTATATGCACAAAAGTGTCGCAGTTTGAGAACAAACTACAATTGTGATCATTTGCATATTTATGAATATTAATGAGAATCTAAAAAATGCTTAAAACAAAAAAATGACCTTATTCAGCAAATGAGTATGTTATGTGTATTCATTTTTCATATAAAACGTTTTCAAATGACACATAAATGTTGTCAGGTCATTTATTTATTAATTTTCTGTTCCGTAGATAAACAGTATTGATTCAGTATAGCAAAGAAAGTTGGCGGGGTAAAATCTCCCCACAAAACGTAACAAATGCTACTTTGTCAATACGTGGTTTTAAGATGAATGACAAAGTAAATTTGCCTATGATAATAACAACAACATTCTCTATGCACATAATTATCCCAGTTTAAAAACAAACTACTATTGTGTCTGTTTCTGCGCTTTATATCCACACCCCACACGAACTAAAATGGGATATTATATCGATATCGTTCTCTTCAGAGTCACCGGCTGGACGATCTTGCCGGCCGGTACTCACTGCCTGGAACCAGCAAAACTAGAAGGGTCTCCCCCCCCCCCCTCAGTGGCCCCTATTCCCCTATCCTGCTTGGACTCCTCTTGGCTTTGCCCCCCCCCCCCAATAGCCTGTCTGGCCTCTATACCGGTCAGAACATGTGGTAAGTTCGACTCAGGGAGCGACAGTCCTCATCCTTGCCCACTCACAGTCCACTCTTCAGAGCCTGTAGGAGGACCTCCTCTCCCGGGGACGCTTTTGTCGACAGTCACCAGGGTGTAGTCTGAGGGGGAACAGAAGTCCTGTAAATAATGGCTCAAAGGGACATTCCTGTTTTCGGGGAGTCGGATACAACTGGGGCGTCGGACCTAGAGGAGGCTCAGTCGTCGGTCGTCGACGAATCTGAGCCGTCATCGTTTGCTTTTGATAAGGCGGGGGATGACTGGTTTCGCCTTCCTCCCGCCTTCTATATGCCCTAGACCCCCCAAGCCAACTCACAAGGGCTCGCTCTTGTCCTTTGAGCTACTCTGAACAGGGAGAGCTTCCGAATCTCTCGGGAGTCTCTCCCCCGGCTAGATTCCTATTGTTTGGCTGGCAGACCAGGATGAATATTTCCATTTCAGGCTTGCAGTCGGTTGGACCATGTCCTCAAACTTTCGAGATCCATGGCTCTTTCCTCATCTCTCAGGTCTCCAGCCTCTTCTGACAGCCACCCTGGGCTATTTGACCGGATCCCCTTGCTGGATGCCAACAGCCCCGGGGCCTCATCTCTACTCAAGCGGTAGGAGTTGCGCAAGAGACAGCGAATGGGAGTTGCTTCCAACATAGACCTTTCAGCTGCTGCTCTATCAGAAGAGCTAGCTTCAGAGTCTCCTTCCTCTGAAGTTACCAAGCGCCTTTCCTACCAGCTGGGCCTTTAGTCCGCCTCTGCCCTGTAAGACACATCCAAGGTTGAATTGCGGGCAGGTCAAATTGCCTCGGAGCTTATTTTCAGAGGCAAAATTAAGGAGAAGGAACGTGTGGACAAGACTTCTCCAAGGAGTTCTCCGGTATCTTGCCCTTCTCCTTGGAAGATCCTCAAATTCCCCATGGCTATATGCAAACCTTCTAAGGGTCTTTCTAAGCCCCAGGAGAAACATGGTCTTAAGAACAAACCATATTCTCCCCTTCAGTGCGGTTCGGCCAAGAGTTGGGTGCAATTTGACCAATCATCAACCTTTCTACTGTAAACAAGTATGTCGAATCTTTCAAGATTGAGACCATCGCTTCCATTCGGCTGGCTATCAAACCAGACCAATGGGGCATTTCCATGGATTTCTCGGATGCATATTTTCATCTCCCAATTCACCCTGCAGACAGACACCAATTGCGCTTCTGTCCTGGTACGGTTTACTAGTCCCAGACATTGCCCTTTGGCCTCATTACGGCCCCCAGAGAATTCACCAAACCCATGGGGGTCGTAGCGGCCTATCACCAACAGATTGGTGTCACTCTGATTCAGTACACCGACAATTGGCTGCTTCGTCATTCTCTTCTTCTTAACCTCCATAACAGCTGGGAGATATTGTCTCAGTTGAAGCTAATACTGAATCCGGAGAAATCGGAATTCATCCCATCGAAAGATTTCATCTTTGTGGGACTGAATTTCCTTACGGACTCCAACACGATCAGGATCTCTTCCACAACGGGTGGCGGATACCCTGCGTCTGTTATCTCTTTTCGGCCAGAAGGGCCACTGCTCAGAAGAATGAGCTCAGTCTCAGACCTATCCACTTCCTGGGCATATTTCAACAATGCCCGGTTGGATGAGATCCTTAGAGCTGCTTCCTGGAAGAATAGCTCTACCGTTTCTTCCTTTTATCTGCGCCTTTTTGCACCCTCACAGAACAAACTACCGGTGCATTCTCTAGGCCTGCTTGTGGCCTCTCAAACAGTGTAATGGCTAGCACTTTTCTAATGGCGTCGGTGCGACCTTTTTGGACAATTATTATTCAGAAGAATCTACTAGCATCAGCACTTCTGAGATAACTGCCCTAGAATCACTTGACAAATAACCAAACAAAGTGCAGTAATAGGAAATAGTTTATGAGCACATTAAATAATACATGTACAATTACAGTATAGAAATGATAAATATGTTATGAATTTTTTTTATGTTGCAGATATTATCTAAACTAGAAAACTGACTAAGTCAGAGAGGGCCATGCAGATGATCTTTTGTCGAATATGGCATTTTTGATAAATCAAAGGCAGATAACTCTCATTCAACCCAAAACCTGTAGGTGTCTTCCTCTCCTAATACTAAGCATATGCCCTTAATATGAACCAAATATGTGAAATACTGTTTTGAGTTATCACATCAGATCAGGTGTTGACAAAAGATTATGACAATTTGGACGAATCAAGGGCAGATAAATCTATACATAATGAGCTGATTCAACTTAAAAACTATAGGCATATACATCACTCTGGTGATACTGAACATATGCATTTACTATGAAACCAATATGTGAAGTACTGTTTGAGTAATCGCTTCGCATCAAAAGTGTTGACAAAATTTAATGGTAATTTTTATGAATCAAGGGCAGATAATAACTATTTGACATTTTGGATGAATAAAAGGGCAGATAAATCTAGACATAGTGATCTGATTCAACCCCAAAACTATAGGCATCTTCCTCTGGTGATACTAAGCATATGTCCTTAATATGAAACCAATATGTGAAGTACTGTTTTGAATTATCACATCAGATCAAGTGTTGACAAAAGATTATGACATTTTGGATGAATCAAGGGCAGATAAATCTAGACATAATGAGCTGATTCAACTCAAAAATTATAGGCCTGTTCCTCTGGTGATATTGAGCATATGCCCTTAATATGAAACAATATGTGAAGTACTGTTTGAGTAATCGCTTCGCATCAAAAGTGTTGACAAAATTTAATGGTAATTTTTATGAATCAAGGGCAGATAATAACTATTTGACATTTTGGATGAATAAAAGGGCAGATAAATCTAGACATAGTGATCTGATTCAACCCCAAAACTATAGGCATCTTCCTCTGGTGATACTAAGCATATGTCCTTAATATGAAACCAATATGTGAAGTACTGTTTTGAATTATCACATCAGATCAAGTGTTGACAAAAGATTATGACATTTTGGATGAATCAAGGGCAGATAAATCTAGACATAATGAGCTGATTCAACTCAAAAATTATAGGCCTGTTCCTCTGGTGATATTGAGCATATGCCCTTAATATGAAAGCAATATGTGAAGTACTGTTTGAGTAATCGCTTCGCATCAAAAGTGTTGACAAAATTTAATGGTAATTTTTATGAATCAAGGGCAGATAATAACTGTTTGACATTTTGGATGAATAAAAGGGCAGATAAATCTAGACATAGTGATCTGATTCAACCCCAAAACTATAGGCATTTTCCTCTGGCGATACTAAGCACATGTCCTTAATATGAAACCAATATGTGAAGTACTGTTTTGAATTATCGCGTCACATCAAGTGTTAACGGACGGACGGGTGGAAGGAGGGACGAACGGACGGACGGACATACAGACGGACAGAAAATGTGATTGCTATAGGGCTCATGCATTTTCAATGCAGGACCCTAATGATTATACATTATATATTCAGTGCCTTATGCGAAATGTTTCTCCATATATAACTGAAAAATAGCTTGGTGTACATATATTAAGGCTAAGTCGTTTCTTTTTTACAGTTACAAGGGAGATCATTCTTGCTGTTTTCAGTTCAAAGTTATTTTTTCTTTTTCAAATATGTTGATCGACATAAAATATAATATTTCTAAGCAATGTGGTTTGAGAACTTGTCGTTTTGGACTCCATAATCTCTTGTATACAAAAACATAAAAACGTAATATCACGAATTCAGAGGCAGATAATCAATCGCATACTGTAAGCTTAATCAGCATCCATATAACGTCCAACAAGTGACATTCGATGGAGAATATATTAAGCTTTACAGTGATATAGGTGTCATAAAATCCCGCTAGGGGAGGGGGGGACCTAGGGTACAGCTGGCCCTTAGTCTATATGTATATAAAACGTTAACCCTTTCCCTCATAATTCCGCATTTTCTCGTACTAGAAACAGAGAAGACACAGAGCAGAACATGTATTCCATGAATACGCCTTTCTACCCCTGTGCAAACAGAAGAGACCCAGGTCTGCCATGGCCAACAATTCCTGTTTCCACGTGCATTAAAATAATTTAATTAACATTCATTATTTCATATTTTCTTTATATATCTTTATTCCATAAACACGACTTTCTGCGCCTGTGCAAACAGTGTATATCCAGATCATATTACTCAGCGTCTCATCAGGATTCAAGACTGCCAATAAATATTGCTTTAGTTCTATACGACCAAAACTGATATTGTTATACATAATCGGCGAGCGGACCTATGCGTAATTAAAACTGATCAAAGCAATACACCAAACTTGTAGAATTACCTCTTTGCACGCTAAGTAATTTTGCGTCTGAAGTGATCATAAGACGTTGCCTACTTCAGTTCTTCAATGACGTGCATTTGGATACTGAAGAAACTTCGTGTAACTTGGCGTCTAATATGGATCATATCTGTTATCATGGTTTTGTAACTAGCATACGTAGACTAAATGTAAACCTTTCTAAACTATTACGTGAAAATATATAAATATTCTTCAGGTAAAGGGTAAATAGAACTATGACAACCTGGAATGTTAGAAGTGATCAACAAAGTTACTGGATCTGTTACATATACTTGCTGCCATCGAATTCTGGATCAGACTTCGGTTTGAATTCACAGCCACATGCGTTCAAACAAACGCATGTGCACTATGTTGAAATGTTCTGTTGTGTTTCAATATGGGTCAGTAAGGTTGATATACTGGTTATATCCGGTTACATGTTTGTTATCTATGTATCTATCATCCACATGGATATAACAAGTACATGTACATAAATGTAATACGACTCACTACATCTGTATGGAATGTTTCATTTCAATATAGCTACGTCTATTAAGATTGTTATCAGTGTCATTAGTATGGGCGGAAAACTTAGATTTATGGTGCGTTACTTTAACGACTTAATAATAAAAAAAAGAACTAGAATATACACTGCTTTACAATACCCGAGTGAAATATTCAATAATTTATTTAATATAAAACAACTCTGGTTCTATTGCATTAAAGGTCATTCATTCATATTGTAATACAATAAGTAAATTGAGAGAGAGACAATGACAGAGAGAGAGACAGACAGACAGACAGACAGGGAGAGAGACAGAGACAGAGACAGACAGACACACACACACACATAGACAGACACACAGACAGACACACACAGAGGCACAGATACAGACACACAGAGACACACAGAGAGAGACAAACAGAGAGAGAGAGAGACAGACAGAGAGAGACAGACACACACACACATAGACAGACACACAGAGACATACACGGAGAGACAAACAGAGAGAGAGGGAGAGACACAGACAGACAGAGACAGATACAGGCAAAGAGACAGAGACAAAGAGATGGAGACAGAGAGACAGACATACAGATAGACATACAGACAGACAAACGACAGACAGACAGATATGTTCATCGAATAGACAAACGGTGTAGATCAAAACTATAAGGCTCCAGTGTGAACCTCATGATCTGGATCTACACTGTGTAAAATGTTAATAGACGAACTAATTTTATGGGTGATAAGTGCTGTTAGTGTGTTGTACTATATTTAGGAGTTGTTCGTCAAACAGACAAACAGTGTAGATCTAAACCATAAGGTTTCATTGTGAACCTCATGATCTGGATATACACCGTTTACAATGTAAATAGACGACATCATTTTAGTGTTGTTAGTGTGTTTGTATTATATTTAGGATATGTGTGCTTGAAATGATTTACAATGAAACACCGTGCACCGATTTGTCGAATACTTCAGATCAACAGTATTTAAAATTTTAATTCTCATTTTAATTTAATAAGATCTAGATATTAAGATATACAGTCTCATGGCGTTCATTTGTGTGTTGTAAAATGTCTTTCTGGATACTGTACAGAACCGTAGCAGATCTAGTAAAAGTATTTTAACTATCTTTAGAACTAGAATTCACAATAATCTAACTTTTTAAATAGATCTAAATCGTTGGGGTTTAATTATGCTTAGCCATAGATCTAATTAGTCAAAACATGGCTATCTTCTATTTTTCGGAAAGATGTTTAACAAATCACAATTTTACATTGTTTTGGTAGTACTTACTGTTTCAGTAGAATCATTCCTGTTACGTAATAATTCATAAATTTGTTGATAAGACAGTGTTTGATAGATGACAGTTGTGTGAACACTGACCCTTGTCCCCTGCTGAGAAATTAGGGGATTTACTGACCATCTGGCACCTTTGATCGTTACTATTTTCCTAGGTCTAGTTAGTAAATTAGCAGTATACATGTATTTAGGCTGAGTAAGTAATGTAATAATACAGTCTCCAACTGTCTAACACAATTCATTTTCAGTATTCCAAAACAAATAGTTTGTATTGTTAAAATCTTTGTATGCGGGAAATAAAAGTACCGACATTTGAAAGCTGTAGACCCAGACAAGATAGCTCGAAAAGCAACTATCTGACCAGGGTCTTCACTGTTTATTATTCAAAATCATATAGCAAATTTAAATCTTATATAATGAATGGAATCTACAGGTAAAAATGACGGGCCATTCCACCTTAAAATATAACCCTTTCTCTAATATATATCTATATGTTTTCGTGCATTTGCAAACAGCGCAGACCCAGATCATACGATTCCTATAGGAGTATGCTCTGTTAATAAAATTGTAATAGGTCCGATTCTAACATACATTTCATATCAACACCAAAACTATCTTGTCTACAAATGCCATTTAAAACATTAGCTTATAAATATTCATGATATCATTATTTCTTACATGAATACTGAACAGGAAAAAGGTTAATCATCACAAAGTAACAGAATAACAAGAATGTTTTCATAGTTATACAATTCATAAAATATGTTTGCTTATACCTTTACCATAATTATATAAACATATATATGTCCATGCCTTTGCAAACAGCGTACACCAAGATTTGGATGCGCCTATTGGAGCCGTATGATCGGGACCCACTCTGTTTGCTTATGAAAGTATATCAGATCTGACTCTACATTTTCTACCAGCACCAAAAAAGTCATGTACCGTGTACCTATACCATTATGAAAATCAACTAATAAATATTATGATGTCATATTTACTGACATAAATATTCAACAGGGAAACGGTTGAAAACTACCGACAACCAACCTTAAGGTTACGAATTTAGCTAAAATGTATACCTGACATGACCCGGCAACAGAAGTAAAAATTCTGAAAGCATCGACGCTTTATCACGTGCTTGCAAACAGAATAGACCCGGATCAGATGGCTCCTATAGGAACCGTATGATCATGGTATTCTCTGTTTGCTTATGAATTTATGTTGGATCTGACTCTACACTTTTTTTCCAATACCAAAACATCCTCAGTAAATATGCTATTATAACAAAATAATTTAATAAATATTCATGATATCAGTATTTCTTACCAGAATATTCACGGAGTAAAGGGTCCCAGTCAATTTATATGTGTATTACGATGTCAACTCTTAATTCTGTGTGGAATTTTCACGCCTTATGATTTTAAATTTATATAAATTTGCAACAAATAAATTTTTTGTCATGGTTTGCAGTATAGTATCCTGTGATAGGAAATATGGTACACATCTTTAGAAATGCGTGTACGTTTGTAACTCTAATCAGTATTATACCATTTAGATATGACCCTTTAACAAATGCAGTTTATATTTGTTATTAATTGATCAGTTTCAATATGCAAACAAACACAGCAGATCCTGACCAGACAGTTCCTATAGGAGCTGTCTGATCTGGGTCTTCTCTGTTTGCTAGTGCGAGAAAAGGCGGAATACAATGCTAATTGACATCACCACTCATAACTCATAATATTTAAATGGTTTTAAGATATTATTAAAAACAATTTAAAAAAATAATTCAATATTTTGAATTTCGGTTGGAGTCCAAACTACTAATTTTGTTTATAATATTCAAGATACCAATCTGATTATTATATGTTATTACACTAAATATTTTCACACTATACAGTTTTCCTTTTATAAATTCAAAAATATTTGTTATTACAATTTTTTTTTATACCTGTGGCATTTTTACCTATGGCATTTTTACCTGTGGCATTATTACCTAAGGCATTTTTACCACTTTACCTGTGGCATTTTTACCTTAGGCATTTTTACCTCTGGCATATTTACCTAAGGCATTTTTACCTGTGGCATTTTTACCTACATTCGTATAATACAAATATTTAACTTTTTTATTTTAATATTTTGTACTGTGCTGTACCCATGCTTTGAAAAGCTTATATCTGTCAGAGACATATACATACAGTATATATCTCTATATCTGTTTTCAACTCCACCGGTTGGCATGTTAAACCGTTGTTATTTTTGTTACATAGTCGGCAAAAAGTGTATTGTAGGCAAATACCTATGATAACATAAATACGAAACTTAGACAAATCATGCAACATCTCGCGGCCAATGTACCAAATCACGCAAAGTCACGTTTGCAAATACCTCTAATTGTAAGAAAGGTACAGGAAATATAAGTATATCATTAGGATTAGGATCAAATATGTTTGACTCTCATTTTTCTTTTTTTTTTTTCAATGAAATTAAGCAAAGCTTATTTTATTTATTTTACAGACTACATTTTTGAAGTGGACGATAATTCAGTATAATGAGGGTTAAAGTTTTTGGTCATACATTAAAACAATGATCGCTTTGGGTGCTCAATAAAGTTCCAACAACTTTAAAGGAAAGTCGTATCGGGTATTTCCGCTCTTTTGCGACTATCAAGATGTTACAATTCATTGGTTCAGTACCACCCATTGAAAAAGACATAATCAAATCAACTGTCACCTATAGGCGTGTCAATCACCAATAGTTAACATTGCTCCCTCTCTACCCTCTCTCTCTCTCTCTCTCTCTCTCTCTCTCTCTCTCTCTCTCTCTCTCTCTCTCTCTCTCTCTCTCTCTCTCTCTCTCTCTCTCTCCCTCTCTCTCTCTCCTCTCTCTAGAGTTCCTCACTGTATACTGCACATATAAGCTTGTGACGCATCAACTGTCTGTATGCTTCTCTCTCTCCTCTCTCTTCTCTCCCTCCCTCTCCTCCCTCTTCTCTCTCTTCTCTCTCTCTCTCTCTCTAAGTCCCTCACTCTATACTGCACATATAAGCTTGTAAGGCATCGTCTGTATGCTTCAGTACCTTTAAGACCCACCCATTGAAAAATATATAATCCAATCAACTGTCATCTATAGGTGTGTCAATCACCAATAGTTAACATTGCTTCCTCCCCCCCCTCTCTCTCTCTCTCTCTCTCTCTCTCTCTCTCTCTCTTTCGTCCCTCACTGTATACTGTACATATAAGCTTGTGACGCATCGTCTTTCAGTATGCTCCTCTCTCTCTCTTTCCCACTGTCTGTCTCTCTGTCCGTCTCTCTGTCTCTGTCTCTCTCTGTGTCTCTCTCACTCTCTCACACTCTCTCGCGTGCCCGCAGATATGAATTAACTACGTGAATTGTATTTTTGTGCTAGATAGAAATTCCTTTAAATGGAAAAGTAGTAAAGTCAAGCAGGCAAAGCCACATGCAAGACGCAACCACCACCAAAACACCGATAGACAGCATGACACACACACACACAACCACACACCCAAACGCACGCACACACACACACACACACGAAATGAACACAGAAAACACCAAAAGAGACACAAGAACCAGGGACAAACGTTCCACAACATGAACAAACCACAAGCACAAAGACGCAAGGCAAACAAAAGGAAGGGTGACAAAGAGAGTACCGCCTTGGCACGGTCAGCAGCAAAAACACCACTGGGGGTTTAAACCGGTTTACGGACGTATATAAATGCCCTCTATGAATATCTTAACGTTTATATTGGTAATGAATACAGGAATAATTTCCCCAGGACGAATGCCAATTCATGTTTGATAGATCCTATAAGAAACCAGTGCACACCCTGATCATACAGCCTTTGAGAGATGTCTGATCTGGTTCTGCACTGTTTTTAAATTGGGTCAATATATGCTACTAGCATGAAAAGGGTTAATATGAATTAAATGAATAACAGTACGGTCGTGGCTTTGAACTCATTTGAAAGACAACGAAATACCAATATTTGGATATCTGTTATTTCTGGTGGCTGTTGTATACAGATTTTTGATTGATGCAGGCGACTGCTTTGCACCGTTTCAAAATAATACAGTAAGCAATATTTTTCATCTAAATTCTGATATCAACTTAAATATTGTAGCTGCACTGAATGGTCGATCAAACAAGAATAGCTGTAACAGTATAGATTATTAGTGTAGATGCGTTTCGAACTTAATTCATTATTTAATCAACTGTTAGCATCTGTTCTTCGAATGAGACCCAAGTTCAACCCTTTACTCCATATGTACTCATTTTAACGCATTCAATTTATTCCTACTCTCAAAAGATAGTTCCACTCCATACATTTTCTATATCGCAGCAGACGGTAGCTTAAAGCAGACTAGTTGAGAGTAAAGAAAAATGGTCCCATTCAGTCTGTTTTAAGCAAATATCTGTCTTCAATACTGAACACAAACTTTGGAGTAAAGGGTTAAGATTTCAAAAAGAAGTATTTCAAGAAATAAACAAGGAATGGTTTTCCCCATGACACATCTCTCCACCCGCTTCAATACGCGTGTGGGGTCGAAACAATTATGACTGAATGCTCCCGACATGTATAATCTCTACGCTACGCGTGAAAATAATTACTGCTGTTATTTTGTATCTATTTCTTTTTCTCGAGCATTTACAGTCTGGAAATCGTTAAAATCTGACTATAAATTGTAGTTTTAGCAGAAAGAACCCGTTTCAGTCTCGAGTTTTGGGTGAAGGCTATCTATTCACATATGTTATCTAATTTAATTTTGAATTTAAAATCTGACAGTATTCAATATGTGTTTCTTCAATTGAAAAAATGCACATGTGTATGTACATATATATATTTAAGCCTTTGTATATCTTATATAAATAATTTACATCTAAAGCGATTAAACGACTGCCAGTCATAAAGGTAGTGTTCGCGATGAAGCCTCGCAATCCACGCTGGTATAAGCTCGGACTGCGATTGCTCCGTCCGCGGCGGTAATATCCCGTAATATCCCGTAGGGCAAATTTCGGTCCGCGGTGGACACAGATTTTGTCCGCGATGATCCATAAAAATTGTCCGCGCTGGAAACCCGCGCTCAATTTATTTTGTCCGCGCTGGTAAAACGGAAAACAAAAAGTCCGCGGGCCTGTACTGTAGCCTGTCGCTGTGCCCAACGTCCAGCCCAACCAATACCATACTTTTCACAAATGCGTTTTATGACGTCGTGTCTTCTGTTAGTCTTGTTTTAATAATGGCGCCACACTTTGTCTTGTGTTTTCGATGATTTTCTAGCGAGACATAATGGTCATATAGCGCCGATATGTTTTCGATGGCGAGCAGATAAGTAATTTCAAGTGGCATCTCTTGCCTGACTTGTTCTCTAGCACACACAATATTGCCATTAGCAGGCAATCCTGTGTGTAATTAGCCAGGTCACCGCGAGACATAATGGTCATATAGCGCCGATGTGTGTTCGATGGTGAGCAGATAAGGAATTTCGACTGACATATCTTGCCTGACTTGTGCTCTATCACACACAAAATTGCCAATAGCAGGCAACTCCTGTGTGGTATTAGCCAGGTCCCATGCGTTTCTTCTTCATTACGCTCCATCTCGCACTCGACGTTGCTCATAACAAATACGAATTCTTTGAACCATATGAGATTTCAACTGTCTGGGCGTCTCGACAGGATCCAGGCTAATGGATAAAACAACCACTGCATGACAACAAAGTTTTCTATGTACCAGCATATCTTGATTTACGACCCTGTAGGACTGTTTTCGTGGGAACAAACTGTTCACGTTTAATTGCGGACTTGTTTTTTGGTATTGCAATTAGCTAGATACCCTTCGCTTGCTGTGCACGTCAATATACCTACCTGTAAATAGTGAAGACCCAGATGAGACAACTCCTGCAGGAGCTGTCTCATCCGGGTCTGCACTATTTGCAAGTTGATTGTGCAACCAGTGCACTCCATAGCAGTGATTGCACAGCAAAATACGTGTACACAGTGAAGATATATGTAATTATACAACAGGGCATGGGTAAAGAAGGAGAAATGTATTTTAAAATTCAGCGAGAGAAGGGTTAAAACGGATTCACAGGCAGATAACTTCAGTGTTTCATTGTAGATTACGCTATTTAGACGACATTATATTGATAAATTCTGAATGCGGGTGACCCGTTCTTTGATTCTATGATAACCTAAATCTAACCTAAAAAGCTCAAGTCAAATAAAGCAAATATTTCCGATATAGACTTTTTAGTTCCAAATTTGTATATAAACATTTTTTATTATACATGTGTATAAGCATAGCATATGATAGTGTTTACACACATATTACATACTGTAGCCCTGTGCTATTTATTGCAGGGTTGGATCGATTCAGAAGGCATCTATCTAATGACGGGTCAGAATGTTTCAGTTGATCTGCGCTGTTTATGATAAAGAATTATCATTCCAGTGCTCGCAGTTTAATTTCTGAAAGTAGGAGATCCTTCGAAAGCAAGGGTAGCAATGTGCAATGAGAATAATTATTGCAGACTCGGTTTTCTTCAGTCTTTTCAAAGTCACATTGATTTCCTGCTGAGACACCTCTCAGAATGAACATCTCTCCCTTATTATTTGTGCTATGTATATGTGTGTCTCTTTTTATTTTGATAGGCGTGTACATGTGCAGTTATTTTTTGTCATAGTGCTGTTATGTCGACTGTTTGTTGTGTATGTGGTATTTCCTGCATGACTCATGCATGTACTTACATTAGATATATTAAACTGCATATTTGGACCAACTCATGATAAATACAGGTTACCATTACCTTGTTTAATATTTATGTAAGAAATAGCGACATCATGAATGTTTATTAGCTGAACTATTATAATACAAACGTTTCAATGGCATTCTTTGCTTCGACTCAGAATCGGACGCACCTACAGTGAATGGCGTGAAGCTGAAAAAAGTGTCTATTCTTGGGCTGACAATTTGTAACGGATACTTAAATGATAACTTCTAGTTTATACACAAATCTAAGTTGTACAACTATGCTGGTGACAAAACTCTTCCTTATAACCACCTAGATCCATCAATTCTTACTACTATTTTGGAATCTGAAAGTTAGATTCTAATTAAGTGGTTCAGAATCAATCAGATGCAGTCAAAACTTGAAAGTTTCAAGCAATTGCTGTACTAAAACTATTGTACACCGTTTAAACATCTGTAACACTCAATAGCTTGTGGACAACACGTTAAACTCCTTGGAATAGACCTTGATTTCATGCCGAATTTAAGACCCATATAGGCCCTACACGTACAAAAGTTGCCAAACAAATGAATGTATATTTTGTTTAGATAGAATGTTTGGTTATCGTCCCGCATGCTATTGTACTTTTAACCTGGTTGTCTTTGTTGGGTAGATTACACGTATACATGCTCTTTTCAGTTGCTGTACGTGTATATACATATATATGTCAATTTAATATGTTTGAGGTCATGCTTGTCGTACACTGCATAATACAGTGTACAATGTATACACTACAGTGCTCCTCATAAGTGCTAACCCACTATAATTATAGTAATTACATTTAATGCTAACAATACTGGTATAAAGTCCTTTCAGATTTTACAAACTTTGTAACCATGGATCATAGGGAAATAAAAACTCCATGATCAAAGCTTGTAATGGTTGTAATGCTTCTTTCAAATATATAATTATGATCTTCCAAACTTAACATGAATTTATTGATTAAATATTTCTGATACAGGAGGCTAGAATACTATCAAAGTCTCAAAGACATACACTGCAGACCAGGCTGGGTATGCTCTAACAGGATAACCTCAGCTATGTCTACCCTGGAAGTTGTAAGTTTAGTAATCTGATATCTGATATGTTATGTTTTACATCTTCCCTTAGTATGAATATATGATTTTTAGTTGCAACAATTAACCTCTTTATTATGATTGGCAGAATAGCATCATTGTCAAGAAACCTGTAGTATATCGCTAGGTAAGCGATTTGAGTTAACTGTAGTTTTGTATATACAGGATTATCTCCCTTTTTAACTGTTAGTTAGATTTCATTAATTTGTTGTTTATCAAAGTAAGTTCACTTTTAAACTTCATTTTGTTTGTTTTATACCTTATAAAAATTAGCACTGTGTATATATTCAAATGAGTGAGGCGGTTGGTCAATCGAAATAATTAATATGAATGAAATATGTTTATATGCTAATTTGCCGAAGTACCTCAAACTAATGGAAGCTGTATACAAATGCTGAGACTGGAGCAAACTTATTCAACGATCACTGCTGGTTATTTTGTGATCAGGGCACTGAATATTCATAGAACTTTCAGTGACGGCTTTATATACTTATGTATAGAAGCTATATCGTTGATTTTTGACTGATATAGTATTGCACTCATTAAGGTTGAAGACTGGTGAATATATTGTCTGCTTGGGCTACGTAATTGTGCAGTTACCTGTTCATTGAAAGGGCTAAGTAACTGTCCTCTGAGTTCTCTCTTTGGGCATGAAAATTGCACGTTTAGACAGTCCAACCAGCTTTTAATAATATTATACTGCTATTTCATAGCGGTCTCAGATTAGCTGAGGCATTGAGATAGTGTTGCTCAGACTGATATAGCCTGGGGTTATATTCGGTTTGAAGCAGGTTGCTGAAGACCGTGCTCAGGGTTCGGAGCGTTGCTGAACCGTCTGCCTGAGGCCATCTTTTTGAGGCTGTATTTTTGAAGCCGTCTTTTTGAGGCTGTCTTTTTGAAGCCGTCCTTTTGAAGTCGTCTTTTTGAGGCAGTGTTTTCGAGCACGGGCTCGGAACATACTGCTGACAGGCTACACAGCGTTAGTTTTATAAGCTTCTTGAAGCAGGTTTCATACACTGCTCAAGATAGATTTCAGAGCGTAGGGTTACATACATGCTTTGAGACATAGGGTCTGATACGTAGGTTTGAAGTCACAGTAGTGTTGAGATAGCTTCAAACCACAGGTTTCAACAGGGTTTGATGCTTAGGGTCTCAACTCGCATAGTCTAGGGTTATATAGCTCACATTTATACAGTTTCATGACATAGCTTGAGGATTGTGCTCCAAGCACCATTTTGAAGTTGAGACATCGACCAGCCGTCTCGCTGGCTTGGGGCTGTAGTACAAATGTAGTTGTTCACAGTTATAGTTTATTATTTAATTGTTGACCCCAAAGCTGAGGTATTGTTGATCACCATAACATAGGTTTTTGTGTATAATTTCATGTTTTCATAGTGTTCGTCTCAGGCAAAGTAGCCTCAGAACACCATACTATCATCATAGCCCAGCCACATCAATTTTATAGTTTCAAGCCTTGTGCTGTGTTTGGCTCAAGACATTGTCACTTCACGGAACGCCCGACATATTTAAAAAGGTCTGAAGCTGGGTCTTGTTATTGGGGCATCACCCAGCATCCTGACAATTTGGGGGCTCGTCCGGGATAGTTCTCAGAAGGTTTTTATAGCTGAAGCTACATAGGGTTGAAGCATTACTTTTGTGATCATGGACATAGATAAATGGATATCGGCTGGTGTGCGTTTAGGGTTGACTGGGCAAGACCTCAGGGACTATGCTGAGAAGAAAGAGAAAGAATATTTAGATAGGGAAGAGCGTATATCGAGACGAGAAGATGAGCGACAGAAACGTGATGATGAGCGGCAGAAGCGTGAGCATGATCAGTTTGAGAGAAAAGCCCATATGAAGCGTGAAGAACAGGAGCGTGAGATCGCGCTGGTCAAGTTAAGGGCTGAGACAGGCATGAGGGGGCCTACCTCAGAAACAAGCAGTTAGGCTCCCAGACCAAAATTGCCGAAGTTTGATGAGCAGAAAGATGATATGGACTCATATATAGAACGGTTCGAGCGCTTTGCTCAGAGTCAGGGCTGGGAAGAGAAGACCTGGGCAGTTAGTTTGAGCTCGCTTTTGACAGGCAAGGGTCTTGAGGTATATACCAGCATGCCTCCAGAACATGCTCATGATTACAAGGCTCTGAAAAAGGCTGTGCTCAGACGATATCAGCTGACAGAAGAAGGTTTCAGGCAGAAGTTTAGAGCAAGTCGACCCGAGCATGGGGAGACTGTTTTTCAGTTTATGGCTAGGTTGATAAGATACTTTAGTAGATGGACAGAGATGGCTGAGGTTGAGAAATCGTATGAAGGTTTGATGGACTTGGCGGTTCGAGAGCAGTTTATACAAACCTGTTCGCCCGAACTTGCTTTGTTCTTGAAAGAGAGAGTTCCGAAGTCGGTTGATGATGTGACGAAGCTAGCTGAGCAATATATAGAGGCTCATGGTGACTCCATATGCTCGAACAAGCATGCCAAGCTTAACTCAGCATGAAACAGGCAACATCAGAGGTCAAATACTAACCTCAGAGCTAGACAAGCACCGCAGTCTGAACCTCAGAAAAAAGTCTGTTTCATATGCAGAAAAGAGGGACATTTCGCCAGAGACTGTCGCCAGAATGGCCCGAAGAAAATTAGTGTTGGAGCAATGTGTTATGAAGACTCTGGACAGCAACAGCAACAGCATGGTGCTCAGACATACAAAGATTTCAAGCATAGACGTTATCAGAGTCAACACCAGTCTCCAGACAAGCAGAAAATATCTGCTCTGTGTATGTCGGTCTCATGCAACCAAAGCCACATACAAGAATGTATCAGAGATGAAGAGCTATGCTTAGCTAACGGAGAGTATGTGCCGATCATAGCAGGTGGCTGTACCGTTGAATCGCTTGAAGGCGAGAGGAATTTTAATTTGCAACCAGGGTTAGTTGATGGTCGAGCAGTCAAGGTTTTGAGAGATACTGGCTGTGAGTTGGCGGCCATACGAAAGAACCTGGTGCGAGACGACCAGATGCTGGACAAGAGATATATTATGATAACTATCGATGGCAGGGCCAAGATAGTACCAGCAGCATTGGTTCAGGTTGATACACCATATTACACTGGCAATGTTGAAGCCATGGTGTTGAGTTCACTCATATGTGATCTGGTGTTGGGGAATATACCTGGAGTTTCAAACACCCCAAACCAGGAATGGTTCGAAACCATGCTTCATGAAGCACAGAACCCCGAAGCTAGAGTTTCGGCAGCTGTCATGACACGAGCTCAGACCAAGAAGGAAGAGAGACCTCTCAGGGCATTAAGTGTTCCAAACTCTCCTGGGGATGAGGTTACTATTGATGAGCTCAGGAAAGCTCAGACTGAAGACACATCTTTGCAAAAGTTGTGGTCTTATGCCCGAGACAAGAGTACGCTGACCACAAGGGGTGGAAAGAGCTATAAATATGAGGTACAGAAGGATGTTCTGTATAGGTTGTTCACAGAGAGCAGGGGCTCTGGTTCAACTGAAGTCAAACAAGTAGTTGTACCAACAAAGCTTAGAAGACGTGTGATGAGCCTGGCACACGAATCTATTGTTGGTGGACACCTTTCAGCCAAGAAGACGGTTGATAGGATTACAACAAGCTTTCACTGGCCTGGGGTAACCAGTGATGTGACAAGGTTTTGTCGCTCATGCGATATTTGTCAGAAGACAGTACCAAAGGGAAGAGTCTCAAAGTTACCTATGGGAGAGATGCCAATTATGGATACACCATTTCATCGGGTTGCCGTTGATCTTATTGGTCCCATAACGCCTGTATCTGAGAACGGGAATAGATACATACTCACTGTAGTTGATTATGCTACAAAGTACCCCGAGGCTGTGGCTTTGCCCAAGATCGAGACAGAGCGGGTGGCCGAAGCACTGCTCGATGTATTTTCAAGAGTTGGTTTCCCATCTGAGATACTCAGTGACAAAGGAAGTCAGTTCACCTCAGAGTTGATGAGGGAGGTTTGTCGACTGATATCTCTGAAACAACTATTTACAACACCATATAACCCTAAGTGTAATGGGTGGTGTGAGCGGATGAATGGCATTTTGAAGAGCATGCTCAAGAAAAAGTGCCAGGAGCGACCCAAGGATTGGGACAGATATTTATCTGCTGTGCTGTTCGCCTACAGAGAGGTCCCACAAGCTTCAACGGGTTTCTCACCGTTTGAGCTCATGTATGGTCGCACTGTTGGAGGTCCCATGCAAGTGCTGAAGGAACTCTGGACTGAGAGAGAAACGCCAGAAGTCATGACCACATATCAATATGTGCTTGACCTGAGACACAGACTCGAGGACACTTGCAATATAGCTCGTGAAAGTTTGAACGATGCCCAGTGTATGTACAAGCACCACTATGACAAGTCAGTTGTGAAAGGAGATAAAGTTCTGCTGTTGCCTACCTCGCACATCAAACTGACTCTGCAGTGGAAGGGGCCGTTCGAAGTCATTGAGGCAGTTAACAGGATGGACTACAAGGTCCAGGTTGGTGACAGGGTTGGCACATACCACATCAACCTTCTGAAGAAGTATGAAGAGAGGGAGCTCGAGGATGTTGTTTCATGCATGGCAATCATAGAGGCTGAACAGAGTGAAGATGATGGGGTGGTGGATGATGAAAGCTTAATTGAACTGGCAGGCTTGACTAGCTGCGAGACTTACAAAGATGTAATGGTGTCAGAAAGCTTGACACGTGAGCAACGGTACGATGTGCTCAGGTTGCTTGAAGAGTTCCAGAACATTTTCACCGAGAAGCCTGGAACAACTGAGCTGGAGGAGCATAAGATAGAGCTCACCAGCAAGACACCGGTTAGGGTTCGGCCATACCCCATACCATATGCAATGAGGAAGGAAGTCTCTGATGAGGTTCAGAACATGCTTGATGCTGGAGTGATAGAGCCAGCACAATCGGATTATAATTCACCAATTCTGTTGGTGAAAGAGAAGGATGGAACAAATAGGTTCTGAATCGATTTCAGAAGGCTCAACATGGTGACAAGGTTTGACACAGAACCTATGGGTAACCCTGAGGACATCATGTCAAGCTTGAAGGAAGATAAATTCTTCACGAAGATCGACTTGAGCAAGGGTTATTGGCAGATACCTGTTGAAGATAAGTCAAAGCATCTGACGGCTTTCATGACCCCAGATGGAAGTTACCAGTTTAAGAAGATGCCTTTTGGCGTGGTAAACTCGGGAAGTACGTTCAACAGGATGATGCGCAAACTGCTACATGGTTGCAGTGATGCCGATAACTATGTCGATGATATCATGGGCCATACCCAGTCCTGGGGGCCACATCTCGGAATGTTGAGAGAAGTTTTTACAAGGGTGTGAGACGCCGGCTTGACCATAAGACCATCCAAATGCATGATTGGATATGAAAACATTTCATTCACAGGACATGTAGTTGGCAAAGGTATGTTGCAGATGGAGCAAGAGAAGTTTCATAAGATCAAGAATGCAGATAGACCCAAGACCAAAAAGGCAAGTACGAGCATTCTTGGGTTTGGCGGGATACTACAGGAAGTTTATCCCAGCATTTGCCGATATTGCGTCACCCCTCACATACCTGACGAAGAAAGGAAAGCCAAACACTGTCGTATGGATGGACGAACATGAGCAGGCGTTCAATACGCTCAAAGACCTGTTGACTCGCTCACCCATCCTCAGGCTACCAGACTTCAAGAGGCCCTTTGTTTTACAAACAGATGCCTCAGACAGTGGAGTTGGAGCAGCCTTGAAGCAAGAGTTTTAAGATGGCTTGTTCCCCTTAGCATATGCTAGCAAAAAGCTAGCAAAAGGAGGGAGAAAAACTACTCCGTCATAGAGCGTGAGTGCCTAGCCATCATCTTTGGAATCAGGAAATTCCAAAAGTACCTGTATGGTGCGGAGTTCATACTCCAGACAGATCACGCACCATTGTCATACATTCAGAAATGCAAGATAGAGAGTGGTAGGATCATGAGATGGGCTCTGTTCCTACAAAATTATCAATTCAAGGTTCAAGTAATCAAGGGCTCAGACAATGTATGTGCTGACTACCTGAGCCGTCAATAGAGTAACAGATTTTCTTGTATTAGTTGAAAACAGTAGAGCGTTTTCTTGAGAAGGGGGCTGTTGTCAAGAAAACCTGTAGTATATCGCTAGGTAAGCGATTTGAGTTAACTGTAGTTTTGTATATACAGGATTATCTCCCTTTTTAACTGTTAGTTAGATTTCATTAATTTGTTGTTTATCAAAGTAAGTTCACTTTTAAACTTCATTTTGTTTGTTTTATACCTTATAAAAATTAGCACTGTGTATATATTCAAATGAGTGAGGCGGTTGGTCAATCGAATTAATTAATATGAATGAAATATGTTTATATGCTAATTTGCCGAAGTACCTCAAACTAATGGAAGCTGTATACAAATGCTGAGACTGGAGCAAACTTATTCAACGATCACTGCTGGTTATTTTGTGATCAGGGCATTGAATATTCATAAAACTTTCAGTGACGTGACGGCTTTATATACTTAAGTATAGAAGCTATATCGTTGGTTTTTGACTGATATAGTATTACACTCATTAAGGTTGAAGACTGGTGAATATATTGTCTGCTTGGGCTACGTAATTGTGCAGTTACCTGTTCATTGAAAGGGCTAAGTAACTGTCCTCTGAGTTCTCTCTTTGGGCATGAAAATTGCACGTTTAGACAGTCCAACCAGCTTTTAATAATATTATACTGCTATTTCATAGCGGTCTCAGATTAGCTGAGGCATTGAGATAGTGTTGCTCAGACTGATATAGCCTGGGGTTATATTCGGTTTGAAGCAGGTTGCTGAAGACCGTGCTCAGGGTTCGGAGCGTTGCTGAACCGTCTGCCTGAGGCCATCTTTTTGAGGCTGTATTTTTGAAGCCGTCTTTTTGAGGCTGTCTTTTTGAAGCCGTCCTTTTGAAGTCGTCTTTTTGAGGCAGTGTTTTCGAGCACGGGCTCGGAACATACTGCTGACAGGCTTCAAAGCGTTAGTTTTATAAGCTTCTTGAAGCAGGTTTCATACACTGCTCAAGATAGATTTCAGAGCGTAGGGTTACATACATGCTTTGAGACATAGGGTCTGATACGTAGGTTTGAAGTCACAGTAGTGTTGAGATAGCTTCAAACCACAGGTTTCAACAGGGTTTGATGCTTAGGGTCTCAACTCGCATAGTCTAGGGTTATATAGCTCACATTTATACAGTTTCATGACATAGCTTGAGGATTGTGCTCCAAGCACCATTTTGAAGTTGAGACATCGACCAGCCGTCTCGCTGGCTTGGGGCTGTAGTAGTTGTTCACAGTTATAGTTTATTGTTTAATTGCCCCAAAGCTGAGGTATTGTTGATCACCATAACATAGGTTTTTGTGTATAATTTCATGTTTTCATAGTGTTCGTCTCAGGCAAAGTAGCCTCAGAACACCATACTATCATCATAGCCCAGCCACATCAATTTTATAGTTTCAAGCCTTGTGCTGTGTTTGGCTCAAGACATTGTCACATCACGGAACGCCCGACATATTTAAAAAGGTCTGAAGCTGGGTCTTGTCATTGGGGCATCACCCAGCATCCTGACAATCATGTGATAGGAATTGTGTGATATATGTACTGTTGTAACTTTTAATCAGTATTATATCATTTAGAAATGACCCTTTAACAATTATTAGTGTATTTAACCTATATTCAATCTATGTTCAACTCCCCAGGTTATGTTAAACTGATGTTATATTTGTTACACAGTCTATATATAGCTTATTGTAGCTAATGTTATCTGTTGGACAACCGACTCAAAAGAAGTATTATTGTATCTTGTATCTTTTATCTTGACAACAACTGTAGAATCGGATCTATTTTATGTCAAAACAGAGCAGACCCTCATCAGACGGTTCCTATAGGCCTGTGACTACTCTGTTTGCCAACACCTGAAAAGGGATTTATAGGTGGGATGGGGTTCAATAAGTTAGTCTTAATATCAATTTACATTTGACCCACTGCGTAACTACCAAGTATATTAAATAAAATACATTGAAATTATTATGTAATCATATGTACCAATATTGCTTTAATTTCGTCGTTATTTTCTGATATAATTCGCCATTTTAAAGAAGCAGAAACGAATACCAGAGTTACGCCATTACAATAGGCTTTTGTATGAGTTGGTTCCTCTTATTCATGTTGTGCTGGTTGCTGTTGTAAACATTGTCAAGCAAAATAGACCGTATGTTAATGTATGTGTAATTTTTATGTTTTCTTGCATTCTGCATCCTGTCAATACATGAATAATCAGCCACCACATGCTGCATCTGATCAGGTTCGGTTCTTTACTGTTAAGCAGTTTTCAACATTTGCTAAATGGCCTGTTTCGATGTAGTGCCTGTTCAGACACCCGCTCACGTGTGACTAATCTACGTCTATACTGTAAGACATACATCACACTTTATGTACATAATAGGCACATGCTAATAGACGTGGTTTGATAGGCATTGTATGCCACTTAACATTGTATTTGTAATAATTGGCTTGTTATAATACGATTCCCTTTAGAACAATGGAAATGAAGAAATATTCAAACCAGTGCCCAACTATCTAAATGTTTTATTAAAAGCATTTATACATGTATATAAGGTTTTTAGCTCAATATAAACTCCCCCTCATAGCAGTACAAAACCAAATTTGTTATATGGGGAGCACAATTGGTACCTATGGGTATAACAAGTATTTGAAGATAAATGGTACCCATATAGCGTACAAACCTGTTATCTAAAAGTAAGGGTAGACATCTATCAATTTCTGCGTTCGAAACGAATGAACGTTGACAATTACAAGCAAGGAACATTTTATCTTCTTTGACAAACGTTTTGATTTCCTATCAATCTAATCTGTTTATTCTTTATAAGATGTTGAGATCTATTATAAATTCTGAAGGGAGGTGATCCACCGAGAGCAAAAATTACAACACAAAAAGAGAAAACTGCAGACTCAGTTTTATTGAGTCTGTTCATGAACAGTAATTGAAAGTGCAACACTGCTCACGCCCCCTAGCACCGGCTTAAGCGGTATTCAATTTTCAGAACAATAAGTACTGAAATTCATGATATCGAAGGATCAGAAGGTATAACAACACCGAGAATTAAGTACGGGGCGACGTTTTACGGCCGCCACACAAGCACTTAACACCTGCTGTTGTGCAGATTATAAATTCTGAAGGGAGGTGATCCCCCGAGAGCAAAAATTACAACACAAAAAGAGAAAACTGCAGACTCGGTTTTATTGAGTCTGTTCATGAACAGTAATTGAAAGTGCAACACTGATCACGCCCCCTAGCACCGGCTTAAGCGGTATTCAATTTTCAGAACAATAAGTACTGAAATTCATGATCTCGAAGGATCAGAAGGTATAACAACACTGAGAATGAAGTACGGGGCGACGTTTTACGGCCGCCACACAAGCACTTAACACCTGCTGTTGTGAAGATTATAAATTCTGAAGTTCATAAGCAAATGCAGTAAATCCTCTTCAGATGCTTTATTTGTGACATTTCAGGTGAACAATGTTACGAACTGTTTCCAATAGCTGCGATAGTTTACCGTAACGGCTGACCTATTTCTGCATTATTTACTAGTCCTTGCAGACATTATCTTTGGAGCGATAAATCTTTCGTATGTTATATATAATTATATAAGTTCTGAAAGTAGGAGATCCTTCGAAGACAAAAGCAACTATGCAAAAATAGAAAATTGCAGACTCGGTTTTGTTGAGTCTGTTCATGAGTAGTTATGAAAAGTGAAACACTACTCACGTCCCCTAGCATCAGCTTAAGCGGAATTCAATTTTAAAAACTATTTACATCGAAACTAATGACCCGAAAGAGCAGAAAATATAACATCAGTGAGAATGAAGTACGGTGTGACTTTTTAACATCATAGTATTGACATATATACATGTATAGAATTGTTTAATCATCTTCGTTTAATAAGGCCTGGTCCTTATCCTTAATTTGTTCAAAAGATTCTTGTTTGTTTGTCTCTTGTCCACGCTGTCTATCAAATGCCAGTTTTGCAGCGATAGCAAGTAAACATCCAGCTAGACCAATGCAGCCTGCAATTGAAACAGATACGTAATAGATACAGTACGAGTCTTACTACCAAAGTGTCTTCTTACAACCGTTATCAGGACAGTTTGTTCGCATGACCGAAGACACTTGTCTAAGGTCATGCGAACAAACTGTCCTGATAACGGTTGTAAGAAGACAATTTGGTAGTAAGACGAGTACATGTATCTTACTTGTACGACAGTACGTTGTAGACTTTTAATTTTGATTAAAAATGAATAAAAATGAATATTTCACAAATGAGTACAAAATATTTTCCCCTTGGTTCACCTAATTAAAATTACAAAGAAGCCGGTCGTTGATCTCTAAATAGCCACCGGCCACATAGTGGCTCGAGCAGTACCCTGCACGAGTAAATCGTGACCCCTGTTTCCAACATACATGTATCACATGTGTACTGGTATAGCTGGTGTTCAAAACTGTTCATTACACCTGCTTAACCCAGATCAGATGTTGAGCGATTCGGCTTCTGAGCTGGCTCTAAGCAGTTAGATAGTTCATGTTTAGTCTGCATTTATACAAGTGGAGGCGTTAAAGAAAGCTGCAGACGACATGCTTAGCAGACCCGTTTACATTCGTGATCGGGATTAGTGGAGCGACAATCGTGTTACCTTGTTACTACACAGCATGGAGCACGTGACATTGGGCGATACTTCCAAATGCACGGGCTCGATCCTAGGTAGATATGTTTTAACCACAAAAATCACGTGCGTACAAAAGTGTCCACTTACAACCGTTATCAGGGCACTTTTTCAATAGCTTTGCTGGGGGTCTGTCGTACAAATGTTTATATCACATTTGAGTGCAAATTCAGTAGAAACCACGTAAATCCTATGACCAAACAACCTATTATTTATCAAAATGATAACGCAATATTCCATTTATATATTATTTTATACTATTACAAATTATGTGCAAATAGTCATTTTAGGACAAAACAGACAATGCGACTGATTAGTGGTGGCAAAATTGACGGGCTGTCGAACATCTCTTAATTATTTGAGGGCTTCAAAGCATTTACCCGTTGATATAAACACATTATCATGCAGTCTAGCAACTCTAAAATGCGTTTGCTAGCATTTCTTTGTAACACTGTTTAAACACTGGCACAGCGGTGTGCATACAATTGATACCTACTTGTAGGCACGACCTAATGAATAAATTAAATTAAAAGCCGCAGATTAGAGATAGTATGAACTGTATGAAGTAGAATGTGATAAAATTTACATATGGTTCTTATCGGGAACTATGGCAGTATTATAAGCAGATGGCATTATGATCTTATACGTTGGTCGGTAGTATATGTTTTCTAGCGTACATATATCTTAAGAATATTTAAAAATGTTACCTTGCCCCCGTTTCACGAACATTCTTAAGCAATTACTTAATACCAGGCTAAACTTATTAACCCCTTCCGTGCCACAATGACGGGTTTATGATATCACATGCAAACAGTTTGGATCCAGATGAGACGCCAAGTAATTCGGATCCAAACTGTTTGACACTCTGTTTACTGTTTTATAAAAAAAAATGCACACACTTACACTAAAAATAAACGAAACTAGAGGTTTGTTATTGTCACAAAAACATATGTCTCCCCCTCTTATCCTCTTTCCAATACACAAGTGTAATGTCTTACGCCAAACTTATCAGGGTCTAATTTTAAGTCATCAGGGGAAATAACTCCAACATTATGATGGGGAGACAATTCAAAAACCCTGGGTACACAACAACACATGCTGGTCAACATTCCTGTGAAGTTTGGTGACTCTAGTATTAGTGGTTTCAGAGATACACACGGCACAAAGTAAAGTTTCTATTAATTTAAGTCATAAGGGGAAGTAACTCCAAAGTTATCAGGGGGAGACAAACCCAGATGCACATCAACTCATGCTGGTGAACATTCCTGTGAAGTTTGGTGATTCTAGCCCTACTGGTTTCAGAGATACGTGCAGCACAAAGTTTCTCTAATTTTAAGTTATCATATCAGGGGCAATAACTCAAAATTATCAGGGGAGACAATTAAAAAACCCAGGTACACAACAACACATGCTGGTCAACATTCCTGTGAAGTTTGGTGACTCTAGCCCTAGTGGTTTTAAAGATATGCATGACACAAAGTTTCTCCAATTTTAAGTAATCATATCAGGGGCAATAACTCCAAAGTTATCAAAGGGAGACAATTCAAAAATATCAGGTGCTAAACAACTGATGCTGGTCAACATTCCTGTGAAGTGTGGTGACTCTAGCCCTAGTGGTTTCAGAGATATGCACAACACTAAGTAAAGTTTGTCTAATTTTAAGTCATCAGGGGCAGTAACTCCAAAGTTAACAGGGAAGGACAATTCAAAAAACTCAAGAGCAAAACAACTCATGCTAGTGAACAATCCTGTGAAGTTTGGTGACTCTAGCCCTACTGGTTTCAGAAATACGCGCGACACAAAGTTTGTATAAATTTAAGTGTTCATATCAGGGGCAATAACTCAAGAGTTATCAAGGGGAGAAAATTCAAAAAAATAGGTGCACAACAACTCATGCTGGTGAACATTCCTGTGAAGTTTGGTGACTCTTGTACTAGCGGTTTCAGAGATACGCGCGACACAATGTTTTTTTCTAATTTTAAGCCATCAGGGACAATAACTCCAAAGTTATCAGGGGGAGACAAACCCAGGTGCACAATAACTCATGCTGGTGAACATTCCTGTGAAGTTTGGTGGCTCTAGCCCAACTGGTTTCAGAGATACGCGCGACACAAGTTCGTGACGGACAGACAGACAGACAGACGGACGGACGGACGGACGGACGGACGGACAGCCAGACAACTCTGGCAAAAACAATATGTCTCCCCATAAATGGGGGAGACATAACTATGCCCAGCAGACGACAATGCTGGCATCGAAAGGGTTAAGGGTACAGTAAAACCCATTTAAACCGGAAATATAGTAGAGAAGAATTTAGATACTTTTAGGCAGTTTCACCATGCAGAAAACTCCTAGAGAAGACTTTCACCCTGTATTAAACTGCCACCTGTCTCCAAGACGGATATTTATACTAAATTTACCGTCCGATTTAGAAGGGTTTTACTGTATTACATTGCATATAGTGAAGATAAGTGAAATTATTTTTATCTAAACACAATCCTTAGAGACATTCTGTTATATTTCAACACAGAAAATGAAGGTGTTTGCATGAAAAATTTAATTAAACCCAAAATGAATTTGCAAAAACTCTTAAGTCTGTTACAAATTCTTAAATATTGTTTTTGATTTAGATCACCTTCAGTTAGTTTCAGATACAACATTTATTTTTAAATTGATAACCGAGCAAACGTCTTACCCTTTTGTGTCACAATAAACACTAATTGATGAAAAGGTATGCTCTTTAATTCATGAAAAGGTATGCTCTTGTGTAATTTTTAAATAACAAGCTTAGCTAAGTAATAACTTAAGAATGTTCGGGAAATTGGGATCAGATATTGATGCATTTGCACACCTTTTTCAAAACAGAGTATAAACTCCGCTAAGACGGCTCCTGCATGAGCTGTCTGACCACGGTCAGCTGTGTTTACTTATATAATACAAACCTAACTATATAGTATATGCTATTGACAAATTCCCCCAGTGTTTCATTCTTTGTAAAATCAGTCTAAGTATTCATTTCTTTCATGAATATTCACGAGGTAAAGCGCTAACTTACGTTCCATATTGAATGATACCGACACCGGTATTTCCTCGATAAGATGTTTTTTAATTATCGTTGCCACTGCTTACACAACTAACACCGAGAACCAACCGTGATTCTGTATTAAGAATATTTTCTAATGCAATATTTGAAACGTAATCTAAATCTCAGGGAGAAGATTTGGGATAATTAGGCTGGTGGCTGCTTAATTCAGGATGAAAGTCGTGCAGGAGCTTTCTGTGTGACATACCGCCGAAACAAAGCTGCCACCTGTTTCAAAGACCGATATCTATGCTAAATTCAAGTTCATGTTAAGAGAGGTTTTACCATATATCATACTGGTGGAATAATTTACTATCAAATCAATATTGTTTGAAACAACTTACCTGCAAGTATGAAGCTGTTTCGGTATGAACCAGTCTTTCCGTACAACGCACCTGCAATAAAAATAGAGTGCGACCACCTGAAAGAGACCTAAATCTGGGACGCAGAGGCAGGTGGTAGCCTAATGCAGAATGAAATATATATGAGTTTTCTGTTTTACTTCCGTCCTGTATTAAGCAACCACCTGCTTTAAAGACATTCCATGTTTATTTATACAGTGTTAGTGTTTAGAGGGATTCTACTGTATGCATTTAAAACGCTTTGATACTAATAAATGCGTTATTTCCAACAATATCTAGTCTATTGTTGCATTGGCGTCTATAATGGGACCATGCAACAAAGGTACGCAAGGTTGGAGCACGAACCTATCCTGATTAGTATTCGCCTTGGTACTCGATGATTGAGCTGCAAACAGAGTAACTGTAGAAAAGTAATAAAGGGTACGACAAAAACGAGATAATACAAACATCCGACGTCCTCCTTCCGCCATACGAAACCAATATGTGAAGTAGTGTTTGAGTTATCGCGTCACATCAAAAGTGTTGACGGACGGACGGAGAGAAAATATGATTACCAAAGGGCTCCTGCATTTTTAACGCATGTCCCTAATTAAACGCATATATTGACTCGTATGTGTATGATCGCGGGCAGTGAAGCAGTTTCACTCATAACCTTCTTTTTTAATATATTCACCAAACTGACAGTGTTAGAATTTCTTACAGGTTTTCATCTGTTGCATTGTTAAGATGTTATAGCTTTACTCTATATTGCAATACCATTGTAAATTCTACATCACGGTGCACTTGTGCCACTCCATTATATGCCATACCCCGTGTATGTAAATTGCATTCAACAGTAATTATCCAGTACAGTCCCACATTCCAGCATTCAATACTTCGAAATTCTAATAATGAAGAAGTTGTGCCTTTTAGGCAGGTGACTGCTTATTGCTGGGCAAAAGGCACGTATTTAGTGTTCGAATTGTTACTCTAGGTCCCAAAAAGCCTTGTTATTATTCAATAATGACATGTTCCTATGTTAAATAATAATAATACTATATCCATACTCATTTATTGTGCCCTCCCGTAGACACGCTGCTTTATCTCTTTAAAGATACATTGTAGTATTTGTTAAATCTACATATATAAAATAGCAAAGTGTGTCGATAATTATATAGTGTGACCCCTATTGTGGCCAAACGTTTAGCTTATGGAGTACCTATTTCTTTCATGGTACGTCCTGATATCTAGCATTAATACCAGGCGGCAGGTCAGTAGGAAGGCAATCATCAACATGTTGACGAGTTGCAGACTCAACAACAAGGTCCATCAAAATAAACTTACCTGCAATTGGTGGCCCAACCATAATTCCAAGACCATTGCAGAAACATTGCAAACCATGGGCAGTTGCTAAATATTGTATGCCAACCAATTCAATTGCTAGCGGTGTTGCCATGGAGTTTGGTACACCTACACATAGTCCGACCAACACAGCATATGTATACCGCGCCGTAACGAAAATACTAAAGAAAGGGAATATCAATGTAATTATACCCACCAACCCTACAGCGATTATATTTGCCACCATGTTATTTAGTTTGTCGATACGCATTATTCCAGCTCCAGCAATTCTTCCTACAACACATGCAGCATTAAAACACGTCGTTAGAACTGTAACATTAGCGCCTGTTTCACCCATAACGGCCGCGCGTAATTTGGTAAATGAACAATCACAATTGAATAAACGATATTCCAAGCAAATGTACTAAGAAGGAAAAGCATAAAGTTCCAATTTATAACTATTTTCTTTTTCACACTCGTCAGGATATACTCAATGCCCCTTGACTCTCTTGAACATAGCCCTTGTTTATCACATGGACTATTATACTCCATCTCCACAGTAGTTTTCTCCCTTCTCTTCAAAAGCGTTTTCTCAATCTCGGACGGTTTGCAGATGACTCCAGCTATACATAGCTGAGCGTTGATGCCAGTTATGATGAGAAAAGAACCACGCAGACCATACGTTTCAAGGGATATCGTCACAATTGGAGCAGAAAGTAACATACCAAATGCCACCATGTTCATAGATAGAGCGATAACAAAATCCCTACGCTTGTTGAAGTAGAAACCGAGCACAATGCTGAAAGGAACTCCGGCCATGGCGTTACCAAAACCTACCAAAAAGGAATTTAGTGAATAATACAAGGAAGCCAGAGATCGATTAGTGTAAAGACTAGCGGAGAAGAGAGACAGAGAGAGATTGACAGAAATATAAACAGACAATGATAGAGACAAACAGAAAGACAGAGATAGACATGGAGTGGAATAGAAAGTTAGAAAAAGAAAGACACACATAGACAAAGACACATAGGCAGAGAGCGATCGAGTGAGAGATAAATAGAAAGATGGGAAGCAGAACGACACGCAGAGAGTGACAGAGAGACAGATAGACAGACAGACAGAAAGAGGGGGAGAGATGAAAATGGATTATGGTTTTATGATGTCAATGCAGTTATCATTGATAGCCATATAAGTGTTGTAATATTTTCTGATCTCTTAACTCGCTAACCGCGACCTTAGTCGTATTTACACACAGTTTGAATCCATATAAGACACCAAGAGATATATAAGACTCCCGAGAGATAGTTTATGGGTAACCTGTGTTATAATATTTAGTTAATGTTTTCAACAAAAAAACGTGAATAAATGGGACGAAGTCAAACTTGAATATTTCCAAATTTGATCAAACATCATTTGTTTAACAGCGGGATAAAGGTTCCAGTTCACCACAAGTAAATACAAAACTCCAGGCTGAAAATGTATTATGAAAAAGGATAAGGAAAGGGAACTTACTCATGTAATAGACTTAGTAGGGTGAAAATTACAGTGTGAAATATCGCAAGGTAGATGTGATACCAGTCAACCTGTTCGGTGCGTTTTATGCTTTATGCCAAACGCTACTGAGGGAAGACGAAGGGAAGACTAACTGAACTCCGTGTTCAATAGTCATTCTTTAAATATTCTTTCATAACACAAAATGGCATAATTTATACCATAAATAAGTAATCTACTGTTTCGTACACTTACAATTCTCTAGACATGAACTATATTTAAATACGGCTAATAGAGTCACTGTAACTGTTCTATTTTGCGTCTTTAATTAATCCTTCCAATGTTGGATTGAATATAAGATACAAGTCGTTGTGATGTTAACACTTCAGTTTTATTAAACAGACTGCCCGGGCTCCGAATATGGCGGGCTGCATAGGTCCCAGATATAGACTAGCTACAGAACATGTTTATTTGAATTACTCATATCATTACATCTCCCTTCTTTTAATAAAGTTGAAATAAAACATTAATTAATAAATCGTTTAAAACCAATGGTAATGAGTAAATCAATACAATACATGTTAAATACATAACATGATTAATAGTAAATGCATTCAAACTTTCAAATTACGGCGAATTAAGTTCGCAAGTCTAACATAGTCTAATGTCATGAACTTGTGTTTATAATTGGTTGGTATTCACTATGGAATTTTTACTACGAGCTGAACATTCTCACGCTCACTCGGGCACTCTTACATTCATTCATACCTCTTTAATTAGCCGGGAAGTTGGTTTCACAGTACGCCCATATCGAGTTACATATGGCTGGGATTGTGGATGTGATGCTGAATTTTGTGTCGCACCTTGATTAGGAAAGAAGGTCATTTGTTTTGACTCATTCGTTTTAGGCTGGCTACAAGTTTCTGGCTGAAGCAGTACATTTGGGAAACTGTCGGTTATGTTGGGAAATTTCTCTTTCGTGCTCATTAGAAAACGTCTGTTTCGTCTGTATATGCCACCATTTTCAGTCTGCACTGTATATGATCTGTCATTGTTAGAATTGAGCACTTTTGCTTTCACCCATTTCTTTTTCATTTGGATCCTGATCATTTGTCCCTTGTCAAGTGGTGGTAATGTCTTAGCATGTCGGTCATAGTATGTCTTTTGTGTCGCACGCGACTGTTTCATTTTGTCTTGCCAAGTCTGTGGGTGTACCGTCTGTGGTTTTAATAGCGGTTTTGCTGTTGGAATAATTGACCGTAGCCTTCGGGACATGAGAAGTTGTGATGGAGAATAGCCACATTCAAGCGGACAATTTCTGTATTCAAGAATGGCTATATAAAGGTCCCTATTGTCAGCTTTTGCTTTCGTCAACAGTCGTTTAGCTGTCTGTACGGTCTTTTCTGCGAGGCCATTCGACTGTGGATACAAGGGACTTGAGGTTGTATGTTCAAAACCCCATTCTCTAGCAAATGTAGAGAATTGATCTGAAGAAAATTGAGGTGCATTGTCACTGACAAGTTTCTGGCAGATACCATATCGAGCAAAGTGTGTCTTAATCTTCCGTATGACTGTCAGACTTTTTGTGTCAGGTAGTTTGTCAACCTCAAAGAATCTAGAGTAGTAGTCAACAGTAATCAGATAATCGTCACTGTCAAGTGTGAAAATATCCGTTGCTACAATTTGCCAAGGTTGTTCTGGAACCTGGTGAGGTTTCATAGGTTCCTTGGTGTTTGAACACCTGTGTGTCAAGCAGATGTCACACCTTTGAATCATATCAGAGATGTCATTTGCCATACCAGGCCAAAACATGACGTCTCTTGCACGGCTGTTGCACTTTGCAATGCCTAAATGTCCTGCGTGAATTTTGTCTAGCATAGTTTGTCTCATTTCACGAGGAATGACGATTTTCTCGCCTTTCATGATTATGCCGTCTATGACAGAAAGTTCGTCTCTGTAATTCCAGTATTGTACTATAGTGGAATGGCAATCAGTCCGTTTGTCTGGCCATCCGTCTAAAATGACTTGTTTGAGAGTACACATATGGGTGTCATTTTCAGTCGAGACTCGAATCTCATCCAACCGTTTGTCACTCATGTTGGGGCTTGGCGCAACAGAGTGGATCTGGAAGTCAAGTCCGTCCAACAAGTCGGGATATGTGTCCTTTACATAATACCTAGACAGAGTGTCTGCAACAAGAATGGACTTCCCAGGCAAATGTTTGACCTCTATGTCGTAAGCTTGCAGTTGCAAAAGCATACGCTGTAACCTTGCTGGGGCGGCTAAAAGCGGTTTTCTCATAATGCTTTCAATTGGTTTGTGGTCTGACTGTACTAGTACATGTCGTCCATATACGTAGTGATGAAACCGTTTGCATCCAAATAGGATTGCAAGCATTTCTTTTTCTATTTGTGCATATCCTATCTATGTAGGGGTCAAGGACTTTGATGCATATACAACGGGTTTGCCGTCCTACAGAATGCATGCACCCAATCCGTGTTTCGAACTGTCAACTTGTAATGTCACAGGTTTGTTATTGTCAAAATATGCCAATACAGGGCTTTCTGTCAACGCCTGCTTGATTTTTTCAAAAGCTTTATCATGTTGCCTGTCCCACCGGAAGTGAGTGTCGCTTTTGATAAGCGCTCGTAGAGGATTTGTCAATTCAGCCAAATTTTGTGAAAATTTGCTGAGGTATGTGACCATTCCTAACAGGGTTTCGAGCTCTGCACGTGACTTAGGGGCTTTCATCTGAAGAATTGCCGTCACCTTGTTGGGGTCAGGTTTCAGTCCGTCGGCAGTGAGGACATGACCAAAGTACGGAACTTCTGTAAGTCCTATTTTTGTCTTGTCAGGGTTGAGTCTGATCCCTTTTTCTCTACAACGTGTCATTACGTTGCGCAAGTTAATGTCATGCTCCTGTCGAGTCTGTCCGTGTACAAGTATGTCGTCAACAATGCATTTGACACCATTGATGCCTTCTAGACATTCGTCCATTCGTCTTTGGAATTCGTCTTGGCTTGACTTAACACCGAATGGGAGACGTAGGAAGCGATAACGTCCTTGAGGACTCCCAAACGTACATAAGTACGACGATTTCTCAGTGAGCTCAATGCTCCAGTAACCTGATTTTGCGTCTAGCACTGAAAAATAGCGGGAACCAGCTAGGTCAGAGGTTACCTCTTCAAGCGTTCTCATTGGATACTGAGGACGTAACAATGCGTCATTCAGATGCTTGGGGTCTATGCATATGCGCAACTTGTCTGATTTTGGTTTCTCTACGCACACGAGAGAGTTGACCCAGTCTGTTGGCTCAGTGATCTTGCAAATAATGGAGGTTTTTTCCATTCTGTCCAACTCTTGTTTGAGTCTGTCCTTTAATGCATATGGTACACGCCTAGTGGGGTTAGCTACGGGTATTGCGTCGGGTTTGAGACGAAACTTGCACTTTCCTGGGAGTAAACCTATGCCTTCGAAAAGGTCTTTGAACTCTGTTAGCACGTCGTCTTGTTTCGGACATGTTTGGTCTATAGAGTATGTCAGTTTAATCAGTTCCATGTCAATGGATGTAGACAATGACAGTAAGGTTTGAGAGTTCGTGACAACCACATAGAACCTGGCCGTAACCTTGTTTTCTTTGTATCTACATGGCAAGTCTATAGTACCTAGTATTTTCAGGGAATCGCCTGAATATTTGTGTGAAGCTTTGGCTAGGGGACCATGAACATGTAGCGACCTGTAAACACTATTTGGTAAAATGTTTACCATTGAGCCTGTGTCAATCTTGAATTGTACAGGTTCATTGGTCTGACCTATCAAAAGAGTAGCATGGGCCTGTGAAACCAACTCACCTACGGTATTCACGGTGTCCACATAAAATCCATCGTCTTCTAAATTAGATTCCTCACTCACTCTTAACTCGTTCACACCTTTTGTCACATTTGTCCTACACATTAGTGCAAAATGATTCCACTTTTTGCATGAGTGGCATTGTTTTCCCTTCGCGGGACACTTGGATGTCTTGGAATGTTTATTTCCACAATATCCGCATATTTGGAAATCGTGTCCCTTCTTGTCACGTGGTGTATGTCTTTGTCTCGCTGGTTGGCTCTTCCCAATGGCTCGTTTGGACTGCCGTCTTACGTCGTCCACTGTCGCTGACGTCGCGTCGTCGCCGGAAGCGGTCATCAATCTTAACTGTTCCCTCGAATACTCGAAGTTCTGGGCGGTTTGAATGGCTTTATTTAGAGTCAATTTTACGCCCTCGTTGATTAATTTCTCGCGCAATCGGCTGGAGGATGTTCCAAAGACAATTCTGTCTCTGATCATCTCATCAGTGTCTGTGTATTTGCAGTCTTGTGCTGCGAGACGGAGTTTTGTAACAAATGACTCGATGCCTTCGGCTCCCTGTGTAATGTTGTTAAATTTGAATCTGGCAAAGACCGGATTAAGTTTGGGTTGAACGTAATCCTTAAATTTCTTGTAGAACGTTTCAGGTTTCTTTGCCTCTGCGTCGGTCAATTGCCAAGTCTGGTGGATGTCTCTTCCTTTATCACCCACCCAGAGGAGAATATAAGACACTTTCTCTTCGTCTTCCTTGTCTTTCAGAGGCCCTGAGAACACAAGTTTGGCGTGCCTCTCAAATTTGTCCCAAGCCTCCGGAAGGTTAGAGCTTTCCCAGTCCATTTTGGGAATGGTAATGGTTTGAATATGAATAATGGTTTGAGAATGGTTTGGTGGGATATTGAAAGGTGAGATCAATTACGTTTAAAGTACGGAGTTTGTTTTAAAGTTTATCAATTTGATATGGTGTAAATACATCAGCATCAATGTATCAACTCGGTCAGTTATATTAAAAGGTGCACATGTGAAAGGCAATATCTTTTAGATGCCCTTTCTTGCATAGAACTTGCTGATGAGCACCACCAGAATGGCGTACGTCAATTTTCCTAGCCTTCCTGATTAAGGGCCGCGACAATTCATCTCGGCGTACGTTTTAACACATGATGTTCGTAGCTGGACGATGCGATCGTCGTATAGACAGACAAGTGTAAACTTAAATGTTCTTTACAAAGCTGAGGTATACAACTTTTTACTATGATCAAAAATTAATAATCACTCAGTAAGTAGTCATTCATCCTTTATCTTATGAATATTCATGTCAGAATTAATGAATGTACACATATTAATAAGATATCTTTTTACAATTGCATCTGGACATATCTGAATATTTAGCTTTAGCCAAAACGTTGGAACCAGATATATATAATTAACATACTTTCTGGTTTTCAAATTTAACCTAACTTGTATTACACGTTCGGCTTTGTGAAAAGTAGTTACTGCAGTAACCATATCTCTTTCACCTACCTCCAAATATGCCATAAATAACGAGAATCGAATCGAGAGATTTGATAAACGCACACAGCATTCCCGCAGTGGTCTGCAAGATGGCGCCAGTCACAATAGAAAAACGGCAGCTGGTTGTGTTGGTTATTAGGGTGATGATTGGTGCTGAAACGTAAACAAACTTATTGTATCTGTCTCTATATCTGTCTGAAGTAGAAACACAGTCTTTAGAGCTGAAAGTTATTGGGAGATTCGAGGTCAACCAAGTGCCAAGCAACATGTCAAACTGTATCTCATGCGTAAAGGACACTTATTTACCAAACTTTAGTGAATTATGAAATTGCTTCAAACCCCGACACTTGACTCATCTGATCCATCGATCTAACAACACTATTGTATTTCCAGTTCAATACAAATATTTATTCAACTGATATATACAATAAAATACACAAGGAAATAAATCTGATCCTATAACGTGGTTTGGCTATTATTTGGGCATGGTTTCCGCTTCCATCTGTTAAAGTAAATGCCGAACTGCAAACGGATATTTCTCCACCTCCAACTTGCTGATCCTGGGAATTCAGTAAAACAACCGGGTACAAAGTAAATACCGAACTGTAAACGGATATTTCGCCACCTCGGTGAGCCGCCATCGCCAAAAGTAAGAGGAATTTTATTTTTGCCAGCAAAATAAAACAGGATTGCTAGATGGACGCGGGAACCAAACATCCTTTTACTCATTATTTGAAATAAACAACACTTTTTGGAAAGCCTGAATTGCATAATACAACTGATTTAAGAAAATGCAGTTATCCAGAAATGTAAGATGCACTCCATCGTCTTTGTAGTATGCTGGAGCTGTCTCCTGCAAATCTGGATGTTAAATGTGAAAACCATTGTCACTGATCACCTGCTTTGATGCATATCTGTTCAATCGTTTCCTTGCAGTTGTCAGTGCCATAACGCCTACTGGTTCCAGGAAAATATATGGTCTTATTTTCCGTGTAAACGGGAGCAAGGATAAACCACTGTACTCTTGCCATCAACTGTACACTCCATCGAACTCTAAATCAAGCCCCCTGGTCGACATCTTGCCACAGCAAATGCATTCTTTATTATTGGAGACCCGAGGCACCAGAGTTTTACTGTACCTAAAATATCTTGTTCAGAACTAGACTTGCAAAGAGCATATTACCTATGTAGTTGTCTTTGTTATATAATACAATTGACTCTAAATGCAAAGTGGGAGGCGTTACGACTTGATCAGGCTTAATATAAACCCGGTAAGCCTCAGAACGCCATCAGCCGTCGTCTTAATTACAACAACCAGCCAACCCGCTATGGCAACGGTGGTTGCAGCCAAATACGAAAGGAATATGAGTTATAGCAGCCAAAATCTAACTGTAAACTAGAGGTTTGTTTTTGACACAAAAACGGATGTCTCTCCCATTCATCCTCTTTCCAATACAAAAGTGTAATGTCTGTAATGTCTGTAACTCCAAAGTTATCATAGGAGACAATTAAACAACTTATGGTTGGCAACTCTAGCCAAAGCGGTTTCAGAGATACGCGCAACAGAAAGTTTGTCTAAATTCAAGTCATTAGGGGTATCAACTGTTATCAAAAGTTATCAGGGAGACAATTCAGAGATACGCGCGACACAAAATTTCTCTAATTTTAAGCTATCGTATCAGGAGCAATAACTCAACTTATCAATGGGAGACAATTAATAAACCTTAGGTACACAACAACGCATGCTGGTTAACATTCCTGTGAAGTTTGGTGACTCTAGATCTAGCGGTTTCAGAGATACGTGCGACACAAATGGGGGAGACATAATTACGCAAGGCCTTTTTAATACAACAGTAAATTGAAAATGTGTTAGTGGTGCATCATTAAAGTGACAAAAAAGAACCCGCAACCGAATTGATCCGACTGAAATATTTCATGGTATGTGCACGAGCACACACATTACGTAATCAGGATCAATGCTTATAAAACTTTTAGCTGAGTCTGAGTTCGTTCTCAAGTTTTTGATTGGTCAGATTTGAGCCAAAGGCTCAAATCTGACCAATCAAAAGCTTGAGGACTCAAATCTGGCCAACCAAAAGCTTGAGAACGAACTCAGACTCAACTAAAAAGCTTTATAAGCATGGACCTGGGTGTTGTCTAAGAGTGTGATATCATCGGCGTCACTACTTCAAACTCGAGAACCTATTGTCTAAACTCGAGTACTCATTGTTCCTATTGTTCCCGGGATCTGATGTCATCGGCGTACCCAACTTCAAACTCGAATACCTTTTACGTAAACTCGTGTACCTATTGTCTAAGGAATCGACTCCTTGGTTCAAGAAAGTTAATACAGAGGGGGGGGGGGGAGGGGAGCAGCGGAACCATTACGTGTTAAGGTATTTCTAAACTCGAGTGCATATTATTCCCGGGTCCGAGTCATGAGGGTTCCCGCTTCAAACCCGAGAGCCTCCGGGTCAGAGTCACGAGGGTTCTCCCTTCAAGGCAGTGTCACTACTTCAGTCAAGAGTACCAATTTTTCTATGAGTATGTAAGTAGGTCTTTACTACCTGCATTTATGGAGTGCTACATATACACATATACGACAATCACATACGTTGAAAAAAGCAAATTGGAACGAAATATACGGGATGACAGAACAAGTTTACAATATACAATACCAAAGACATGTTCATGACAAATCAATGTGCAGTTACATGTAGCACAATACTACCAGTAGCCTGAGTGAACAGTAACCAGTGATTATTTTTCCAGATCCCTGTTATGATTAACCGGGTTCGAAACATTGGGCATCCCTATAAGATTTGTCCTGGGTGCGAGCCCTCGACTGGATTTTTTCTCTCTATATATATTTTCTGATTCTGCTATATAATTCTCGTTTATGTTGATTTTATTAGTTTCTTCCGACTTCTTCGATTTTTATTGAAAATTCATCCACTCTATTGCTTTATATTTTATCATTAGTCTTACTAATTATCCTCATCTTCTATTTTAAATCATGCCCGCTGGAAACGGTATTGAGCACCGATATGTTGATATTAAGTGTATTATAAATACATAACTTTATACCTGAAAAGAACGGCGAGACACAGATTTATTTTTTAGAACTGCATATTTCTGAAACCAAAGTGATAAATGTGGCATTTGCTATTTATCACAATGGTTTCTAAAACTGACTTCGATAGAGGCGTCAAAAGGCGTCTGTAGAAGAAATTGGTTAAGCTACCATCTGTCTTTAAGACACACATTTATACCTCTGTTTGGCGGTCGCATTAGAGAGGTTTTACAGTTTTTCAGTTGCACTAAGACGGTATTTACAAGAGGCGGATTTAATGATGCCACATAATGATAGTATTTCGTAGACCCATATCCTGTCACAAGTAGTTACGTCATACACTGACACCGGGTTTACCAGTCATTATTCATGGCAGTCATCTTTTATATCAAAGTCTACCCACACCTTGCCACCTTATTGTTATACAGTGCTCCCTCTCTACAACGACACCCTTTGGGATACGAAGATCGTATGCGTTGTTCAGAGGGAGTTGTTATAGGGAGGGAAAATCGAACATAATTAGCTTGTTTGCAGATCCCCAGGTAAGGTGTATTTCGAGAACTAAAACCGTTATGCCTCTATCAAACCCTATGTTGTGACCACTCTTTAGAATCGTCACAAAGTGACGATTCTAAAGAGTGGTCACACCATAGGGTTTGATGGAGGCATAAAGAAAATACAATGGAAAAAAGTTGTTTCTGGAGCCTTGTTGTTTCGGAAACAGTGACATGCGTTGTTGTAAGGAGGGAATCGTTATTGAGAGGGTCGTTGTAGGGAGGGAGCACTGTATACATGTACGACCAGGTCAGACGCTTATCTTACTCGGCATCTTGGTTGTCACTTATTTTCTTGCGAAATCGGATACAGGAATGATATGAAGCAGACCAGTTTTAGCAGTCGACGATTTTGACAATAATTAAGAATAAACCAGACTTAACCTTTTTCCTGTTCAATGTTGATGTAAGAACAAATGACATCATGAATTATTATTAGCTGAATCTTTGTACTATAACATTTTCCGAGAGCGTTTTTCGCTCTGATAAAAACTGTGGAATAAGATCTGTATCATGTCCAAAGAAAAAAGAGCAGACACCGATCAGACGGCTCCTATAGTAGCCATCTGATCTGGGTGTACTCTGTTTGGAAATCCGTGAAAATGTATTTACATGAAGGAAAGGGTTACTTTCCGAAGACAAGAGTGATAGGGTACATAGGTGAACCAAGACAGAAGATGCATAATTCTATCATCCGCATGATAATCTGCCCACGTTGCACCACACTGAACGTCTGAAACACACCACTTTATATTCTTTATGCGATACTTGACCAATTTATTACTGCACACGATTGGTGGCGTCCTATCTTTAACCCTTTCCCTGTTCTGTATGTATTCTAAATTTCAGTACCTACTGAATATTCATGGACAGAACAGGTATAATGAAATATGGAAGGTGCAACATTGTAACCATTTTAGAAAGTAAATAAACAGATCTGTCAAATTCCACTAGCAAACATATCATGCCCTGATCAGACGGCTTCTACAGGTGCCGTTTAGTCAGGATCTCCTCTGTTTGCAAATTCGCTAAAAAACACGTTTATATAAAGGAAAGGATTATATGCCTATTATCTAATGGATTTATTTTAATAAACTACAAGGAGGGATGAATGCCGACATTACACCAATCAAACACAAAATCAAATAATTTCTTTAAGAAACCCTTTACTTCACAATATAGTGCCTTTGCAAATTGACATTAACTAGACCAGGAGAAACAATCGTATAGGTGACCCTTATCCAGCTGTGGGAAAATAATACCTGTTCAAAATTGAATCTGATATGACTTCCAAATATATCAAGCTTTTGATAAACATTTGACAGAATGTCAAATGCAAGAGTTGCAAATGCAAGCAAGGTCGCGAAAGGCGAGATAAGAATGAGCACTAGTAACCGACCAACACTTCATATGTGTCCTGCTATGATAGTGTTCATATCCCGGTCAAGTGTCTATTCGATGTTCGTATAAATTATGAAATTGCACGATTGTACTTTCAAACACCGTAACCTTTTACTCCATATAATTATACGCCGTTGCATAGTCCTTCGGACGAGACTTTAAACCGAGGTTCGATGTAGCAGTGATTTACACTGGGTATATAAAAGAACCAGCCAAACTCTGTCGATAATAAGAGTATGGTATCGCGCTCGGGTTTCTCTGTATCCCCTCCCATATCTTTGGAGTGTTCAATTCGCCCAATACGGATAACCCTTTCTTTGATAGTATGACTCCTGCTATTTATCCAAAATAAGTTCTAGGGATGGCAACGGGTAATCGATCGGATGACCGATAATCGGTTATTAAATATAATATTCGATTACCTGAATTTTTTATTTTTAAAAAAATGTAAGTGTCGTTCATTTTATAATAACACTAAAATCTCGAATATTAAACATTCTCTTCCCATCCTTACCCCCGCTGTTGTGACAAACAAGCCCTCGATGCAGATTAGTGATATCAGAGTCTTTATTATTTAGACCAGTTTGTTGTTTGCACATTATTTCGATCGAATTACAATATCAACACATGTTTTCGGCAGTTACTCGCTTCATCCGTTTGAGTCTAGTTACTCGTCGTATTCCGTCAGGGTTCGGAAAATAGCTGAGGTGTTCCGAGTGGTGAAGCCAGATACGTTCTCAGCACGTATATAGCAGATGAGAAATGTTTGAGTTAAAGAGCAGACAATGCTATAATTGCAAATTTTGACTAATCCAAGGGTCATAACTCATGTGTCACATGCAATGTAGCTGGAAATCGAACTTGGCCAAAATGTTATAGCTATGAACAGTCTCTGCACGTTGGTGAAGATCAAATGAAAACTATTTGAGTTAGAGTGCAGACAATGCTAAAATGGCCAATTTTGACTGAATGAAGGACCATAAACAGGGGTGTGTTATACGATTTGACTGGTAATCGAACTTGGTCAAGAATTTGCAATTATAAACATCCTCTGCAAGTTTGGTCAAGATAGAATGAAAACTATTTGAATTATAGAGTGGACAAGGCTAAAATGAACAATTTTGACTGAATCAAGGACCATAACTCAGGAATGTCTAATACGATTTGACTGGCAATCGAACTTGGTCAAAATTTGCACCTATAAACATTGTCTGAAAGTTTGTTGAAGATCAGATGAAAACTATTTGAGTTAGAGAGCGGACAAAAAGCGTGACGGACTGACGGACGGACTGACGGACAGAGCGATTACTTTAAGGCACCCACACCAAGGTGGGGGCCCTAAAAATTTAGTAAGATGTTTGTAAGATTACTATAGATTGTTATGTATATATATATTTATACTGTCATAGTATGCATCATGTATATAGAGAGACACGGTCCAACTAATGTATATAGAGTGTCAATAAGTTACCTAATGTATACAGAGTGTCATATTTTATCTCATGTATTTAGACTGTGATAGTCTACCTCATGTACATAGTTATAGTCTACCTCATGTATAGGCCTACTTCGGAAAATGTGACCTGAACCATGGCCCGTATGCAGAATACATAACGAGAAGACTATTTTCGCTGAAATTATGGGATATCGATGATCCGAGCATATTTAAACCATACACTCAATAGTGTGTCCATGCATAGTTGCTCACCGGGACACCTGCCGAGGATAAACCCGTACAATGCCGATGATACAAATAAAAATGTTACGAATTTTGATTTATGCAAATTAAGTAGGTTCAGGATCAGGTAATATTTTCTAAGCTATATAGAGAGTTTCATAGTCTACATCATGTGTATAATGTGTCATTTTACCTCATGTAAATCGAGTGTCAGTCTACGTCATGTGTATAGAGTTTACAAGAGTGTCTCATTATCATGTGAATAGAGTGTCATAATCTACTTGATGCATATTGTATGTTAAAAGTCTACCTCATGTATGTAGAGTGTCATAGTCTATCTCATGTATAAAGGCTGTCATTGTCCACTTCATGTATACAGAGTGTCATAGTCTACATCCTGCATATATATCTTACGTATATAGCGATTGTCTTCCTCGTGTATACGACGTTTCAAAGTCTAACTAATGTATGCAGAATTTCATTCGTATAGACCGTCATAGAAACAGTGGTTCTTCCCTGATTAGAATAGTAATCACAAAGATGTAATAATTAGTAATCTGTGTAGATACTAGTCTATATAGAATGCCACATTTTCTTCTACTGTGGTGTTCTTCCTCATGCATATAGACTGTCAAACTCTACCTCATGTGTGTCATATTACACCTTATGCATATAGAGTGTCATAGTCTACCTAACGTATATAGAGGGCAATTGTCTACTTTGATGACTTTGTCACTGACCGTTCCAAGGCGTTACTTCCATATTTGTTATATCTTTGCGCGTTTCTTTGTGTCTTTTGATATACATGAACATTTACTTTTTTGTCGTAGTACTGTTCGGGCGGCTGTGTGTTTTGTATTAGGTGTTTCCCGCATGACTGATACATGTAGATCTATATAATGTTTCGTGGTCCACCTCATATACTGTGTCATAGTCTACCTCAAGTATATAGAGTGTCATAGTCTACCTCAAGTATATAGAGTGACATAATCTACCTGATGTATATGGAGTGTCATAGTCCAGCTCAAGTATATAGAGTGGCATAGTCTACCTTATGTATATAGAGTGGCATAGTCTATCTCTTGTTTATAGAGCGGCATCTTCTGCCTCGTGTATATAATGTGTCATACATCATGAATACATAAAGTGATAGTCTACCTCAGGTTTATAAAAATGTCATAGTCTATCTGAAGTATATAGAGTGTCATAGTCTACCTCAATTATATATAGTGTCAAAGTCTACATATAGTGTCACAGTCTATGCAAATTAAGTAGGTTGCAGTAGGTAGCTACGCTTTCCTCTTTGCTTGCGCGATGACAGGCCGAGGGTAGTTCTCTATGATGGTATACTCATGTATTACCTTTTCCATGTCGTGCCCTTAACGGTTTCCCTGCAGTTGCCCTGACATCACCAAAGTCATTGAGTACACATTTGACGGACTTTCATCAGTTGTTATGCTATGTTTCACATATTGTCATGTGTTTACCGTCTGCTATGTTGTGGGAAAGTCCGACGGGGATAGACAGATTATAGATAGATTTATTTCGGCAAACAGAAAATATAAGATAGTTCACAAATATGTATCACATCACAAAGGTGCCCGACGCATGCTTGGACTCACCCATGGAACCCCCCCCCCCCAAAAAAAATAAAATAAATAAATAAATAAATAAATAAATAAAAAAATATCGAAGTATGTTCAACTGGCCTTAAAACTATCTATTTGAACCTTAAACCACTCCGAAAAACAAGAAACACACGACCCGGAAAAAAAATTCCTATCGGGTCTATATATGTATTGAAAGGTACCTAACTACGACAGATCAGCGGCGGAAAATACAACAGTCATGTTTTTCAAAGTCTTACAGCAAAGCCAATTCAACATCGATTTCAATAATTTTGGTCTTGGTCCGTTCCAAATTCCATATGCTAAGCGGCACAATTAGTGCTTTCCTTAAATATTGCTCCGTCGTGTCGCTGCAAGACCGCGAATTTGAAAAAACGCTAGAGCGCCAGTTTTGTTTCTCCAACTTTCCTTTTGAACGGATGCGACCATTTTGCTGTGACCCGGCTCATAAACTATTCGATATGCAAATTGACTACTACTTCCGGGCCACAGCGATTTGGCCACCTCCGTTCAAAACGAAAGTAGGAGAAAGAAAACTGGCGTCTCATAGCAGACTACAAATAGCCAGCACCGTTTAAACTGCGGTAGGTTGAATGTTTTTCGAATGTGTTTCAGCATAACTCGCGTTTTTGCTGAAAAGTTTAACGAATACAGACCCCCCTATATACGTCTATGCATCCTGGCGGGAGTCACATCGTTTCGCTCTAGCGTATTTTTATATTCGCGGTCTTGCAGCGACAAGACGGGGCAATCTTTAAGGAAAACACTAACTGTGCCGCTTAGCATATGGAATTTGGAACGGATCAAGACCAAAATGATTGAATTCGGTGTTGAATTGGCTTTGCTGCAAGACTTTGAAAAACATGACTGTTGAATTTTCCGCCGCTGATCTGTCGTAGTTAGGTACCTTTCAATACATATATAGACCCGATAGGAATTTTTTTCTGGGTCGTGTTTTTCTTGTTTTTCGGAGTGGTTTAAGGTTCAAATAGATAGTTTTAGGCTAGTTTAACATACTTCGATCACTTTTTTTTTTTTTTTTTTTTTTTTTTGGGGGGGGGTCCATGGGCGAGTCCAAGCATGCGTCGGGCACCTTTGTCACATCATAATAAATAGTAATTCGTAAAATGATGCATAGTGAAAATCCATGGCATGCTTTCTATACCTAGGATAACACAATAAAGAGCATGCTCTTATGTCCATTGTGGTCCTTATTACAGGTGGCATGACATAGAGAGGCTTTAAGATATAATATGAAAACTATTACAATTGGATGCTATATCACATGAATTAAATTGTAAGTCATATTATTAAATAGAATATTACCTTTATTTACACTATTTGTTAAGCTAGGGTAACTTTGAGATACGTGTGAGGTAAGGAAGTCCGAAAACCGGTTTAAACCCCCTGATTTGCCACTGACCGTTCTAAGGCTGTGCTCTCTGTGTCACCCTTACTTTTGTTTGTCTTTTGTCTTTGTACTTGTGCTTTTGTTCGTGTTTGGAATAGTTATCTCAAGTACTCGTGTATTTGTAAATGTTTTCTGTGTTCATGTCGTGTGTTTGTGTGTGTAGTTGTGTGTATGACATTCTATATATCGATGTTTTAGTGGTGGTTGCGTTTTGCATGTGGCTTTACCTGCTTTACTTTACTACTGTTCATGTATATATATAGAGTGTCATAATATATCTCTTGTCTATAGAGTGGTATAATCTGCCTCGTGTATATACCTTAACCCATGTATATAGACTGACATAGTCTACTTCATGTATGTAGAGTGTCATAGTCATAATCTACCTTATGTATACAGTGTCTTGTTATGGAGTGGTATTTACATATACTCTACCTCATGTATATAGAATGACATATTCTACCTCATGTATGTAGTGTGTCATAGTCCAACTCATGTGTATAGAATGACATAGTATACATCGAATATATAGTGTGTCAAATTCATGTTTTTAGATTGTCAAACTGTACTTTACGTATGTAGTGTGCCACAGTATGCCTTATGTATATCAAATGTTAGTGTCTCTCTATTGTATAAAGTGTACTATGGTCTACATTTATGTGTGTAGAGACTCATATTTCATGTATGCAGTTATAGTCTACCTCGTGCAAATAGAATGTAAAAATCTACTTCATGTAAATAGAGTGTCAAAGTCTATCTTATGCATATAAAGTATCAAAATCTACCCCATGGAGTGTCATAGTCTACCTCATGTATAATTATAGAATGTCATACTCTACCGCATATATAGTTTTTGTCACTGCAAAGTATTTGCTTGGTAATGTGTAATAGATTTAAATTTATCTATAAACAATGGAACAATTTCTTCTGGAATTTATGACAAAAGGGATGACTTTAATTTTAAAATAGTTAACTATCCTCATTTGGATGGGGATGTTCCCCGTGCTATATGTTACGGTGTATACATTTCTCAGCTTATTCGTTTTGCTAGAGCTTGTTCTTCTGTTGATGATTTTAACAATCGTAACCTTATTATCACTGAAAAACTACTAAAACAGGGCTACATATATGACAAACTTCATAAAACATTTTCAAAATTTTACCACCGTAATGTTCTACGCATCAGCAAATACAATTGTAATTTACGTACTTTTCTAAAGTTAGGTATTTCACATCCGGAGTTTTACGGTGATGTCATTTACAAACTTCGAAAAATTATTGGACACACATATTTTGATACTTTGTTTGTCAAACGTACAAAACAATTCATTAAAAAGGGATATGACCCCTCTATATTGCAGCACACTACATGCTTGGTGGTCGACCCCTTTACAGTTGGTCATTATGCTTTCCTCTTTGCGTGTGTGATGACGGCAGAGACTTAATACTCTATGAAGATTTCCTCTTAATATGGAAAAATAGTCAAACAGGGAGAGCCACACACAAAATGACACCGCACCAAACACCATCAAACAAGAAACGGTATAGCCACAAGACAAAACATAACAGGACGCATATCAAGACGAAAAACATTAAACATTAAGCATATTAAACAACAGAATTGACCATAGGCTGAAAGCAGGAGTACCGCCTTGGAACGGTCAGTAATTATTATTATTATTATACCACATTTATATAGCGCTCTTTTCACACAGGATGTGTGCGTTCAAAAGCGCTTCACATGATTAAATTGCATGTACAGAATTGAGTATATATTATGCATATAGAATATTTAAAACAAATGAAATTTAAGATAGAGATATCAATAAAACTATCAAAAATTGAATTAATTTAAGAACTATAGATAAAAACAAAATCATCCTTTTCTGTACATTTTATGTCCGCAATTCAAGGGAAACAGACGCACACCGTGACTACCGGTATATTGTGTCCGCCCACTTATGTTACCAAACTCAAATGAAACATTATATGTACAGTGTCAGTACATCATACAGTTACGACCCAGAAACATCTGGATCGGGTTTATGTATGACATACAACACTATAAATAAGATATTGCCTTACACATGTAGGACAATGGGTTAACAGAATATGTCAATTTTGTAGCTAATGCATATAAACAAACACAATGCAATTACAACAATTACAAACAAATCACCAATATATACACCCCGTGTGCAAAATTGGCAAAGGAGTATCGTAATATCAATCCAACCGACACTGAACGAGACAAAACAATGCCGTGCCAAGCCGCGACGCAGGTGGTTTCAAAGAGATTGGGCTATCCCTACCATCAAGATCCACCAGCCAGCACAAAGCGACACAAACATCAAGTGCCTACGAACAGTGCCCATCCAAACAACTGACAGGATATTCCATGACCAATAATTTGCAAGTAACAAAATGCTCGATATGGGAGGGATTCGAAAATGTCCCGTGGCCAAGGCAACAGTCATCATGATTGATAATTATTAGCTACGTTCTCTTAATTTCTTATTAACGTCCTAATAATTCCTTAGTAAAATATGCCAAAGAAACCCGTTTTTCAGACATCAACTGCAACTGAATGAGACACACAATGCTGGCCCGAGCCGCAATCCGAGTGGTTTCAAAAGAGATTGGGCTATCCCTACCGTCAAGATCCACCACTCCGTGGCCAAGGCAACAGTCATCGCGATTAATAATCATCAGCTACACCCATTAATTTCCCTAGTAATGTCCTAGTGAAATATGCCAAAGACAAGCGTTTTTTTCTTTTTTACATCAACTGACACTGAGTGAGACACACAATGCTGTCCCGAGACGCAATCCGAATGGTTTCAAAGGAGATTGGGCTATCCCTACCGTCAAGATCCACCACACAGCACAATGTGACACACAAAGTGCCCTCAAACAGTGCCCAACTAAATAACTGACATGTAATTACTCGACTTATATCTGCCATCCTAGTAAAATATGTTGAAGAAATGCGTTTTTAGACATCTTTTAAAAGATGCCAGTGAGGTGGCATCTTTGATGCCAGATGGCAGAGCATTCCAAAGTTTTGGAGCTGCATGCATGAAACTTCTATCCCCGTATTTTACCGTCCGACTTTTTGGTACAACTAACGACACTGATCTACTTGCTGACCTTAACTCTCTGCGAGGCCTGTACACGTCAAGCATGTTGAAAATGTACTTGGGGGATTCATTGTGCATGGCGTTGTACGTAAGTATCAAAATTTTGAATTCGATCCGATGTTGAACCGGAAGCCAATGAAGTTCCTTCAAGACCGGAGTGATATGATTATATCGAGAAGTCTTGGTTATGATACGTGCTGCTGTGTTTTGGACCCTTTGAAGTTTCCGCAGTGTGTTTTTTGAAATCCCATGCATCAATGAGTTGCAGTAGTCAAGTTTTGATGTAACCAGGGAGTTTACCAAAGTCTTGGTAGCATCAGGTGATAGGTATTGTCTTATATGACCTATTTGCCGGAGCTGTGCGTAACTAGATCTACACACGGAATTCACGTGCGGTGTCATATCCATTTGTGAATCAAGCCTTGCACCAAGATTCTTCACACACAGCGATGGTTTGATTTTAGAGGACCCTACTTGCACATGCAAGTCTTCAGGTACTTTTGTGTTTTTTGTGTGGAACAAGATGACCTCAGTTTTTTCGGTATTGAGCTTCAGCATGTTCTGATGCATCCAAGAGACTACACTTTTTAGACAGTCCTCGACTCGTGTTAGAGCTACTTTTTGACAGGAAATGGCCTTTGGCGTAAAGGACATGTATAACTGTGAGTCATCGGCATAAAAGTGGTGGTTAAGTCCATGGTTTCTGCAGATTGAGCCGACAGGTTTTGTGTACATGATGTAATGTTTCGGTCCTAGGACCGATCCCTGTGGCACGCTAATTTCATGTGAACTGGGGTGAACACTTCTCCATCTATTGAGACTGTTTGGTAGCGGTCTTTCAGATAGGAGGTCATCCACTCAAGGGGTTTCCCAATTATTCCGAAGTCATTTTTCAGGCGTTTTAGCAACGCTTCATGATCAATAGTATCAAACGCAGCCGATAAGTCCAGCATCACCAGAATTGTAATTTCGTTTCTATCCAGGGATTGAAGGATGTCGTTCTGAACTTTCAGAAGAGCAGTCTCTGTTGAATGATGTTTCCGGTATGCAGACTGATGATGCTCATGCAGATTGTTTGAGGTCAGATGTGACTCTATGCGTTTGTCGACCACTTTTTCTAACACCTTGGAGACAAACGGCAAATTTGATACAGGCCTATGGTTTTTAAGTTCATTTGAATCGAGACCCGGTTTCTTTAGAAGGGGCCTGACATGTGACACCTTGAACTGTTTGGGAACGTACGCTGTGTCTAAAGAGGAGTTTACAATTTTTGTCAAAAACGGTAGGAGTTCATCAAGGCATGACTTTAACAGCCATGTAGGTATTGGGTCCAGTTCACAGGACTTGCAGGGGGATGCCTTAATTATTTCCTCTACTTCTGCTGGTGTAGCTGGATCAAAACTATCTAAAGAGTTTGTTGAATGCTGCGTTTCAGTGGTAACTGGACCACAACTGGGTACAGAGCCTGAAGCAATATCTGCCCGTATTCTGTCTACTTTGTCAATGAAAAAATCGCAGAAGTCTTGCGCAAGTTTTTCTGAAGAAGACGTTTCAGGCAATGTGATGACGCTAGTAGCACCCAGCAGATGCTTGGTGACTTTGAAAAGATTCTTTGGGTCCCTTTGGTATGATTCTACTTTCTCTGAGTAGAAATCAACCTTTGACTTTGCAAGCAGTCTGTTCACTTTGGCGCACTGTTCTCAGTAACCAAAATAAGCTACTGGGGGACTTAAACCTGCTTTACGGGTACCCAACCTCGTCCTTATCCCACTTTCACCAAAGTCAAAATGTAAATAAAATTCCCCCTCCAGACAACTTCACAACATGAATAAATGAATAACGATGTCTGCCAAAATGAAATTACTTTAAAATAAACGTTAGAGGTAAACAAGCGACGTCATCATTTAAATGACGTCATAATTTGAAAGTACGGGAAAACTATATGAAACACTTCTACACCGACATTTTATAAAAAACAAGGGCATGTTGTATTGCTATGCAAGACATGAGTCTCCCACCGGACTGAAAAAAAACCTCCACTCTCCCCACCCCACCCACCCATGGTGTGGTTGACCATGGTATATACATGACCACCTGAATGGTATTAGTACCTACTTTCATACATTGGATCAGTAAATAAAAAGTTATTGTCCCGACAAGAAAATATGAAAAAGGGGAGTAATTCTAAAGATATTGATGCTAGAGTTATTGCCCTTGTGCATGACACTACACCTCATCATGCTTGTTCCATATGAGAAGTTTCAAATCAATTGAACCAGTACATAAAGAGTTATTAACTGGACAAGAAAATATGAAAAGGGGAATAACTCCAAAAATATAGATGCTAGAGTTATGGCCCTTGTGCATGACATTACCCCTCATCATGCTTGTTCCATATGTGAAGTTTCAAATCAATTGAACCAGTAGATAAAGAGTTATTGTCCGGACAAAAAATATGAAAAAGGGGAATAACTCCAAAAATATTGATGCTAGAGTTATGGCCCTTGTGCATGACACTACTCCTGATCATGCTTCTTCAATGTGTGAAGTTATAATGAATTTGGTCTAACTTTGTAGGAGATATTGCCCGGACACGAAGCGTGACAGACGGACTGTCAAGAAAATATGAAAAAGGGGAAGAACTCCAAAAATATCGATGCTAGAGTTATGACCCTTGTGTATGACACTACCCCTCATCATGATTGTTCCATATGTGAAGTTTCAAATCAATTGAACCAGTAGATAAAGAGTTATTGTCCGGACAAAAAACTATGTAAAAGGAGAATAACTCCAAAAATATTGATGCTAGAGTTATGGCCCTTGTGCATGACACTAGCCCTCATCATGCTTCTTCAATGTGTGAAGTTATAATGAATTTGGCATAACTTTGTAGGAGATATGGCCCGGACACGAAGCGTGACAGACAGACGGACGGACGGACAGACGGACGGACGCGTCGGACGGACGGACGGACGGACGACGGACGGACGGAATCGAGCAAACCTATAGTCCCCCAACCGGTAACCGGTGGGGGACTAATAAATCGCAAGAAGATACAAATAATAGTGGATATTAAGTATGTACAACTGTTTTGTTTGAAAAAGAATAAACTTGACATCGTAGACATGTACTCTATGACTATTCAGAGGTCAGAGCAGCTGTGGAGAAGTCATTTGGAGTACGACAGAACTGGCAAAATACAAGTATCTAATACCTCCCTCCGTAAACCCGTTTACGGAGGGAGGAAATTGGATATTTGTATTTTGTATTAAACCACGCATAAATTTTATCTGACACATGTATAGAATTACAATAAAACACTATAACCAGTCAAACAGTACACGCCACATAGGACATTTCCGTGTTCCACAGGTATCTCAATCCAAGCCAAACGCCATGTGCACACCGCTGCATAATGTAGACCCAAGTAAAAGGATACAGTATTGGTTTTAGGCCACATAGGCTTCCATGGTATTGCAGCGCCACATAAGACCACGTGCAAACGTTTCTACAAAGGCCATACATAGACCATATGGCCGAGAGCCACCTACAAGATACAAAAATCTTGTATACAATTTGAACTCCGTAAAACACAAGCTCAATTAAACTGCAAACTAACAATTCACAAAATGACAATATAAAGCAGAAAACATTTATCAACTGCATTCGAAAAATAAAACTCACATTTTTCTGTGACACACCACGCCTCCAACATTTCCATCTCCAGCAATTCTATCGTCTCAACTAACCCAATACCCCTTCACCATGCCTTCTGAGTAAAGAATGAGTTACACCCTAAAACTATCTATATATTTATCCATCCACATGAAACTTGATGGACGAGTCCAAAAATAGCCCTACACTGACCACTACAGGTATACAGGCATGCGTACTGAATTTTAGCCCCAAATGACTCTACCTAACATACAATAACCAGTATACAGTAACTCCAATATAAACCACACATAAATATCTGACACATGTATAGAATTGTTTAATCATCTCCGTTTAATAAGGCCTGGTCCTTATCTTTAATTTGTACAACAGATTCTTGTCTGTTTGTCTCTTGTCCATGCTGTCTATCAAATGCCAGTTTTGCAGCGATAGCAAGTAAACATCCAAGTACTCCAATGCAGCCTGCAATTTAAACAGATACATGTTTATATCACATTTGAATGAAATTTCAGTAGCAACCACGTAAATCGGCCAAACAACCAAGTATTTATCAAAAAGATGAGGCAACATTCCATTTTCTCACAGTAATACGACGCTAGTCCATATCAAAAATAACCTCTGTTGTAACTTACAACTACATCTTATTGTATTAAAGGTTATGTGCAAATAGTCCTTAAAGGCCAACTCTAGATGATGCATTTGATTAGTTGTGGCAAAGTTGGCGGGTTATCGCAACATCTCTTTATTACTTTAGGGCTTCAAAGCATTTACTACACACGCATTTATCAGACAGTCTAGCTACTCGGGACATGCGTTTTGCAAGCATTTCTTTGTTACACTGTTTAAACACTGGTAAAACGCTATGCATACAAATGATACATATGTGTAGGTACGGCCTAATTATTAAACTAATCATCAAAGGCCTGAATGGCCATAATGGCTTTCGGGTTTGATATGGATGTTAAGTGTAAGGGGAGAAATTGCTGTACACGTTAATAACAATGCCTGACGTCTTTGAATTGATAAAAGTATTAATAACAACACGTGTTTGTGAAACACTATGCCCCTGATTGTCACCAATATAAAGTTGACCCGTAATTTGACATTTAACTATTATATGACCTTGAACTTAATAAGACCCCCCTCCCCCAATAAATAAATAAAAAAATTGTTTGCCTCCGTAAGTTGCACATGCATGCCAGGTTTGAAGTAGGTATGTGCAATGGCTATTAAATTATTGCCAACGTTAAAGTTGGAGCCAAGCCAACAAACCAACAGACAGGGCAACCCCCACCCCCATTTGATTGGGGGCATAAAAATATGACAGACTGAAATAAAAGGAGCCATCTGATGATCGGCTGTTTATATATAGACATGATTCTAGTTTCTACTATGGCCAAAAGAATATCTTATTTATATTCATGATGTCATTATTTCTTACATGAATATTGATTATTCATGGAGTAAAGAGTCAATTAATGCTTTCATGTCCAAAGCTGATGCAAAAACTGAAGCACAACATCAGTTATACAAAGGCTACATATAATCTATAATCCTACATTTTTTGTTCAACTAATTCTTACACATAACATTTATCTTTCCAAGTTCAGCACTCACTTATTTTGAAAAACTGTAATCTCCTTACAAATTGAAGGTAGACTGTTTTTATTTTCAATAACTAAGTATATCCATACATACACTTACGGTAGTTGTTTGGAACCTGATGAAACTCAAATTCAGAACTACAGTCTGAAGCAGAGTTGTAATCTGGGAAAGACATTTCAACAAATTGCTACCTACTTTCGCTTTTACACGACACAAACGTCTTGAGCAAATGACAGTGTCGGCGGTTACACGATAAATAGAAGAAGCTCTATTTTCACAGTTGTTATTGAGACTGGAATATAATTTGATTGAATATGTGTTGAAACCATTCTATGGATAATACTTACTTTGATAAGCCGATAGAACCCCGTGTTTGTACGGTTTTACTTCTTGTAATACCTACACTTCTGTTGAGGTTGGGTGCCATTGTCATAACACGCTGTTCGTTGCGTGATATATGGGAATTCCGAATTTCATTGGCTGATAATTTTAGATTTCTTTTGATCTTGTCCTTTATGAAACTTCCTATTTTCTAATTTGAGTACGGGTCAAACGGAAATGATCGAATATGACGCAAAAGGCAGTTTAATTGGATGAAAATGTAGGTCTATATGCTAATCAGTTACGAATGTGTATAAAAAATGCAATCGGATGTATGTGTGTGTATGTCTGTCTGTCTGTATATATGTATGTATGTATGTATGTATGTATGTATGTATGTATGTATGTATGTACGAGGGGTGTTCCATAAATAATGTCATCTGTGCTTTATTTCGCGGAAATCGTGCAATTCATGCACAAAACTACCTCGTGTCGATTGAGTGATCACTGGCTCGTGCCACAGGTAAATATCTCGTCCACACGTTCACTTGCCTCGGTACAGTGTACATCGTTTCATAGCCTATTCGTTAGACTATACACAAAATGACAGGAAAACGAGCTGAAAATGTTCTTGAAATTAGGGCCTATATAAAAGGTAGGTCATTACTCGGCATAAAAGCTGTAGATATTCACCGCGAGGTGTGTGACATTTATGGGGAGGGCCAAATGTCCCACAGGACTGTTTGTAGGTGGGTAGCTAAATTTAGTGCTGGGCAGCAGCAACTGAAAGATGCTGCTCGCCCAGGTCGTCCTGCAACAACTACGACCAAAGGTAACATAGAAAAAATCCGAAATATCCTCAAAACTGATGCTCGATTCACCGTAAGACAATTGGCTCGAATGACAAACTTGTCGTTAGCAAGAGTTCATGCAATTTTGAAGAAACACCTAAAAGTTAGAAAGATAAATGCAAGATGGATACCCCATTTGTTAACGGATGAGCCAAAGAAGACGCGTGTAACAATGGCAAAAAACTTCTCAAAATGTACCCAAAATATAGTAAAAAGGCTTTTGATAATATAGTCACTGGTGATGAGACCTGGGTGTATTATTTTGAACCAAAGCGGAAGGTTTCCAACCGAATATGGGCCACTAAAAATGCCAGACGCCCAAGTATTGCCAAACGAATACGAACGGTAAAGAAGGTTTTGTATGCTATTTTTTTTCACTAATAAGGGTCCAGCTATTCAAATCCCGGTGCCAAAAGGCAGAACGGTCACAGGCAAGTTCTATAACAACGTTGTTCTGAGAAAATTGAAGAACTACTACAAAAGTAGCCGCCCCAAAACAGGACTTAAGTATGTCCGACTTTTGCATGATAATGCACCCGCTCACAAGGCACGTATTGTGACTGACCTTTTGGAGTCAGAGAAGGTTACCGTCCTTCCGCACCCTCCGTATTCGCCAGACTTGGCCCCCTGCGACTATTTTCTCTTTCCAAAACTTAAATATCATTTATCTGGAAGGAGATACAATTCGAGAAATGCCCTTGGATCTGCTGTTTATCAGTGTCTGATGGGTGTCCCCATTGAAGAGTATGAAAAATGCTTCCAAAAATGAATTGACCGGCTAAAAAGGTGTATTCTGGCTGGCGGAGAGTATTTTGAAGGGCAGAGCAAATTAAAATGAACAAAAGCACTTCCGCTATATGAGCACCGATGCAAGTGACATTATTTTTGGAACACCCCTCGTATGTATGTATGTATGTATGTATGTATGTATGTATGTATGTATGTTTGTATGCATGTATTTTGCTGTTCTTTTTGTCATGATGCGATTGTATGTTTTGTATATGTTGTTTCCTGCATGACGCATACATGTACTTTTACACGTTTACGCCTTAAAGCAAATCCTTTCTTCAAATATATCATATAAAAATTATTATCTACTATTAAATCAAAGTCATTGAAAACAACTTACCTGCAAGTACGAAGCTGTTTCTGTATGAACCAGTCTTTCCGTAAAACGCACCTAAAATAATTCAGCATTTACAAACGGCGAAACCCATCGAATACCACCAACAAAAAAGAGTTATACATCTGTGTCGTTGAGGAAGCCGGTAGTTCAATGCAGAATGGAATGCATAGGAGTTTTCTATATTACGCCCGTCCTGTATTAAGCATTCGCTTACATTAAAAAACAGTCCATGTTTCTTTATTATGTGGTCGCTTTAAAGGGGTTATGCTCTATATTGACGTATCGTCTCTCATTTTTAAACACAAAAGGTCATTATCAGGGACTAATATGATGTATATGGAAGAATGAATGTCCGTTAAAAATGGCAAAACAAAGAATGACTGTGAACCTCATTCTTAGGCTAAGTTGATGTCGGCTTATCTACGAATCAAGCAAATACAATGTCTATTACAAATGTGAATCATCCGAATAGGAGAATGAAGACTTATTTTTGTTACTGCATGCAGTGACAGAAAAACAGGTCTAGAAATCTTTAAGGCAGGTGGTAACTTATGAAAGACAGTAATGAACAACACCAATTAACATTTACTAGTATCATAATGCAGGCTCTACTGTGTGCCTAAAGTTTGGTTCGGCTTGGCATGGGTCTTTGGATGATGCACCTGATCATAACATCACAATAGTGAATATGCTGATGGGTGATAAACAGGATATACCCTTATAACAGTATGTTGGTTATGGGTGTACATTGTACGAAACTGTCTAAGTTGCTGTTTCCAATTACGCTGGCTGAAGGTATAAAACAAATGTAAACACTTAGCAAAATTTCCTAACCATTCTTGAAACCCTGTAAAAACGCCGTTTATCATTTAAAGCTATACTGTAGTATTTGTCCCATCTACATAAGCTGCTGATAATTATATAAAATGTGACCCCTATTTAAATGCCCAAACGTTTAGCTGGTACCTATTTATTCCACAGTACGTTCTGATATCTAACATTAACACTAAGCGACAGGCAGTTAGACAGGCAATCACCAACATTTGACGATTTGAAGACTCAAAAAGGTGCATCAAAATAAACTTACCTGCAATTGGTGACCCAACCATAATTCCAAGACCACTGTAGAGAAATTGCAAACCGTGGGCAGTTGCTAAGTATTCTATGCCAACCAATTCAATTGCTAGCGGTGTTCCCATGGAGTTGGGTATACCTACACATAGTCCAACTAACACAGCAAATGTATACCGCGCTGTAACGAACATGCTAAAGAATGGGAACAATAATGTAAGCACACCCGCCAACCCCACAGTGATTATATTTGCCACCATGTTGTTTAGTTTACTGATGCGCACTATTCCAGCTCCAGCAAATCTCCCAGCAACACTTGCAGCATTAAAACACGTCGTTAGAACTGTAACGTTAGTGTCTGTTTCACCCATAACGGCCGCGTAATTTGGCAAATGACCCAGGACTACGGAATAAACAATATTCCAAGCAAAGGTACTAAGAAGAAAAAGCATAAAGTTCCAATTTATCACTAGTTTCTTTTTTGCACTCATCAAGATATACCCAATACCCTTTGACTCTCTTGAATATTGTCCGTGTTTACCACCTTGCATACTGTCATCCATCTCCACAGTAGATTTCTTCCATCTCTTCAAAAGTGTTTTCTCACTCTCGGACGGTTTGCAGATAACACCAACTATACATAACTGGGCATTAATGGCAGCTATGATGAGAAACGATCCACGCAGACCAAACGTTTCAAGGGATATCATCGCAAGTGGAGCAGAAAGTAACATACCAAATGCCACCATGCTCACGGATAGAGCGATAACAAAATCCCGTCGCTTGTTGAAGTACAAACCGAGCACAATACTGAAAGGAACTCCGGCCATTGCATTACCAAAACCTATGGAAAAAGAAATTAGTGAATACTACAAATGGGTCAAAGAACTAACAGAAAAAGGGCGAGATACAACGAGAGAAAGAGAAGGAAAGAGAGACAGAGACATGGAGGGGGTTATAAAGAGAGGATGGAAAGAGAGAAACACAGAGAAAAAGAGACACACAAAGAAACACATAGAGCGATCGAGGGAGAGAGATATAGAAACAGAGAGGGGAGCAGGCGGACAGAGAGACAGAGAGACAGAGAGATGAAAATGGATAATGGTTTATGACGTCAATGCAGATATTATTGATAACCTTATTAATGTTGTGATATCTTCTTAACTCTTAACCCGCTAACCGCGACCTTAGTCGCATTGGGTAACAGTTTGATTCAATATAAGACGTCAAGTAACTCCATGTCTTACCAGGATTCAAGTTGTTTGACTCCTGAGAGATAGTTTATGAAACCGGTTTAACCCCCTGTGACTTTTGTTACTGACCATTACTAAGGCGGTACTTCCAACTTCCCCCTATTGTATGTTTGTTTTGTCTTTGTGCGTCTCTTGATATTTTATAGTTCTGTACATTTACTGTTTCCTTGTGTTGCAGTTCGGGCGGCTGTTTGTTCTGTATGTGGTGTTTCCTGCATGACTCATTTTTGTACTTAGTTAATATTTTCACAAACAACTTGAATGAAACGGACGTAAGCAAACTTGAACATTTCCAAATTTGATCATTGTTTTCACAGCGGAATAAGGGTTCCCTGTCACCACAAGTAAGTGCAGAACTCCAGGCAGAAAATGCATTCTGGAAACGGAAATAGAAAGGGAACGTACTTAATAGACAAAGTCGGTGCAAAATACAGTGTGAAATATCACATGGTAGATGTGAAAACTGATACCAATCAAAGTGTTCGATACGATCTTTATGGTTTATGTCAAACGCTACTATACGAAAGACGAACGGAAGTCTAAATGAACTCCGTGTTCAAAAGTCATTCTTTAAAAATTGTTTCATCACACAAAATAGCATAACAATAGATCCCCTGCTTTCGTGCATTTAAAATTCTCTAGACATGGAATCTAAATAAGGTTTAGAAGGTTTATCTTACGGGGTTTATATATCTCAACTTAATCGTTTAGCTAGAGCTTGTTCATCTATTGACGATTTTAACAGTCGCAATCTCATTTTAACTGAAAAACTGTGTGGTTGTGTGTGTGTGTGTCATGCTGTCTATCGGTGTTTTGGTGGTGGTTGCGTCTTGCATGTGGCTTTGCCTGCTTGACTTTACTACTTTTCCATTTAAGCAAGGATATAGATACCATAAACTAAGAAAAACTTTCTCTAAATTTTACTATCGAAATCTCTCGCTTATTGGCAAGTATCAATGTAATCTCAAGGCGCTTCTGCGACACGGTATTTCACATCCTGAATTTTATGGTGATGTGATTTACAAACTTCGTAAAATTGTTGGACATACCCATTTTCTCAATTTGTTCATCAAAAAGGGATATGATCCTGTAGTACTACAACATACTGCATGTTTGGTTGTCAACCATTTTACAGTTGGCAATCAGGCTGGCCTCTTTGCATGTACGCCGACAAGAAAGGTTTAGTACACTATGAAGGCGACCTCTTAAATCCAGAAACGGACGGAGAACGTCGGATATCTGTACTATTTCGTTTTTGTCGTACCCTTTATTACTTTTCTACAGTTACTCTGTTTGCAGCTCAATCAATGAGTACATTAGCGATAGGTGGATACAGTTTGTTCACTTAAATGTTTTCGTTATACATGCACTTTACCACTGTATTTGCCATCGCGGTTGTTGTAGATTAGTCGGAGAAGGGATACGTTTATTTACACTGTTTGTCTTTTAGGGTGGGGATGGAATAAGTGTGAGGTTGGGCGCCCATAAATCGGTTTAACCCCCCGGTGACTTTTGTCACTGACCGTTCCAAGGCGGTACTTCCATCTTCCCCCTATTGTATGTTTGTTTTGTCTTTGTGCGTCTCTTGATGTTTTTACAGTTATGTGCATTTGCTGTTTCTTTGTGTTGCTGTTCGGGCGACTGTTTGTTCTGTATGTGGTGTTTCCTGCATGACTCATTTTTGTACATTTATAGAGTCATTACAACTATTCGATTGGATACTGGAAGTTGAGATCAACTGAATTTTGAGCACGGGATTTGTTTTAATCCTTAGCAATGTGATATGGTGTATAAGTATCAATATATACATATAAATGTATCAACCAGGTCAGTTATATTAAAAGGTTGTCATATAAAAGGATATATCTTTAAGAAGTCCTTTCCTGCAGAGAACTTACTGGTGTAACCCCGATGAGCACCCTAGTCAATTGTCCTCGCCTTCCTGATTAAGGACAGGGACAATACATCTAGTCCCCTTTTTCGAAATATCATATGACGGAAACTGTCATATGTTTTAACACACGATGCTCTTTACTGAACGTTGTGATCGTCGTCTGTAAGAATTTACCATGTTTTATGTCTAACCTAAGTTGCCTCATGCCAGAATGTATGATAATTTCGGTATTGTGAATAGTAATGGCAGCCGTAACTTACGACTTACAGTAAACCCTCTCTATAACGGCCACTAAATTACATCAAGTATTTTGTGTTAAAGGCATGTGACTGCTTAAAGAAAGGTGAAAGTAAAACAGTACGCTCCTTAGTGGTCGTTATAGAGAGGTTTTACTGTACTATATTTTGTTAAACACAACACGGGACTTTACATTACTGTCAGAACAAAATTAGCTTTAACCATATATCGTTTACTTACCTCCAATTATGCCATAAATAACGAAAATCAAATCGAGAGATTTAATAAACGCACAAAGCATTCCCGCAGTGGTCAACAAGATGGCGCCAGTCACGATGGAAAAGCGGCAGCTGGTTCTGTTGGTTATAAGGGTGATGATTGGTGCTGAAACGTAAACAAAACATATCTGGGTATCTGTCTATATCTGTCTGAAGAAGAAACACTTCGATATAAATGAAAGATACTTGATGGGATGTTAAACTCATATATACATGAGCGCACTGCACACATACGCGCGCGCGCACGAATACACGTTTGAGCATGAGCATATACACGCAATCAAGCCTATTTAGATTATACGGTGAATCCATTTAGATAACTAACAATATACCGAAATATATTACCGAGGAAGTTTCATAACTTTAAATGTGCACACGTACACAAATGGCGATTACTCAATTATGCTATTTTGTTATTGCCCTTTTACGCACTGTTATTGGTCTAATGGTACACACAGGTTCATTAGCGTTGGGTAATTCAGTAATCGCCCTGACAAATCATAAAAATGTGTAAAGGTGCCAAAGTACGCTCTGTACCCAACCGCTACATTAATATCAGTTGTACATTTGGAACGCATAGATTAAATGCACTGTCGGATATGGTCCGTGAAACAGCATGTACGACCATGAGCATTTCCTAGTTCCGGCAGAGAGCGTAGCACATATCTCAGACCCCTGTCATCTAGCTGAGGATAATTGAGTGTTCAAAGTAGAATACTAAGACTGCTATGGTATCACATGGGTGTTGTTTCTGCGCAACCTATTACATGTAGCAGTATATGTATGACAGTCAGCGTCATTTTGAATCCACTGCGTGCCCCTGATTATGTTTAATATGGAGATTGCATCGGACTTTTGTTGTAATATAGGATGCACCGTTGCATTAGAATACCACGTATCTAAATATCTACACCCGGTAATTGGATTCAATACAAACGTGCCATTTAACGGCTATTTAACGGTATACTCCTTCACTCAAGTTAAGATTATTTGTTGTTAAGCTCCATTAGGAAAACATAAGGCTTTGACTGAGGGTGACCTTTTGAGGAAGGGAAGTTGTTCATACATCCGTGCACGTATCTGTTTAACCATTTATGTATGTGGTGTTCCCAATGGAGTTGGGGCGATGTTTGTCTTTGACGGTTTAAAAGCCAGTGTTGTTTATTTTATTGATTTCATAAAAAGATTGTGTTTCTCATTGTGTTTATTGAAAACCATATCTTAACGATTAATATTTACAAGATGTCACCGGACTATTATTTCATCTTTTGGCCAGCGTCTCTTGCATTTGTTGTCCTTTGCTGCTCTATATTATAAATGTAGATCTGGCTGTAATCTATTCATTAATTACCCATCGTCTTTTCATCACCATTTAATATAGTTTACATTATTATTATCTGAGCATACTCACTGAAACATCTATTGGCAGTCATTTTAAGTGCTGCATTTATATTTACTAAGGCGCAACTGAGCCCCAGCTATGCTGTTACCAACGAGTATGTTTTAAAACTAGTATAACTACAGGATCAGATGCTGTTTCAAGACTGCTGTCAAATAGCAGGTTCTAGCTTTGATGTGCGGTAAATAGTATGAAACTTGATCACCTTGTTTGCAAAGACGTAACACAGAGTATATTTATATGGAGTAAAATGTTAAGGTTTTTGAAAATTCGTACAATCGTGCGAGTTCATAATTTATAAGAACATCGAACAGACATTCCACTGGAGCATGAGCACTATCATATTAGGTAACATATGTAATTTTGTTTGGTTACTAGTACTACATGTAGTACTCATCCATTTCGCACCCTGAAAATGTCTCTCATATTATAAGCTCTCCATTGGATATAAATGTGATATAAAGCTATAAATAATTCTCAGATTTCGCAACACAATCAGGGTTTGCCTATTGTTTTTCATGTTTTTAACATATGCAAACTTTAAAGCAGTCGGCTTTTTCAGAAAAACATAACGTCTGTAATTTGTGTCCGAATAAGAGTACGGTCAGTGGCAAAACCACCACTGGGGTTTACACCGGTTTACGGACGTCCTAACCTCACACTTATCTCAAAGCAACCCTTGCTAAACAGTGTAAATAAAGGTATCCCCGCCGGACTGTCTCTTTGTGTCTTTTGTTATGCATGTTCATTTACTGTTTTTGTCGTGGTACGGCTTCGTGGTTTGTATGTAGTGTTTACTGCATGACGCATACATGTACTTTCGTCATCACGAACTCGGCCACTGTATTTATGACGCTGTGGTGTTAAAACCGTACATTGATTGCGGTGCGTCACTTCTAATACATTAACTGTTGTTATGACGTTGTTGTTTAGAACCGTATATTGAGTGAACCGTTCCTTAACGAATACAATCACTGTTGTTATGATGCTGTGGATTTAGTGCCGTATATTGTGACTGTTGTTATGAAAGTACAAATATGAGTCATGCAGGAAACACCACATACAGAACAAACAGCCGCCCGAACAGCAACACAAGAAAACACAGCAAATGTACATAACTATCAAAAACATAAAGAGGCGCACAAAGACAAAACAAACATACAATTGGGGAAGATGGAAGTACCGTCTTGGAACGGTCCAAGGTACAAAAGTCGCTGGGGGTTAAACCGGTTTAGGGGCGCTCAACCTCACACTTATTCCATCCCCGCCCTAAAAGACAAATAGTGTAAATAAACGTAGCCCCTCTCCGACTAATCTACAACAACCGAAGGTATGGTTTTAATGTCGTATATTTATTGGATTTCGATAATTCTAATACAGCCACTGTTGTTATGACGGTTTTAGTGCTGTATATTGATTGAACTATAACACTTGTAATACAGCCCCTGCGCTTGAATCCACGATGATTTGAGTCTACAGTGTCTAGCATATGTCCATTGTGCATAAAATAACATATTCGGACTATTTCTTTAATCATCTACAAAGTATTTCGTTACTCGGATGACGAACCGTGAAATGGGTTCGAATGTTATATATATATTTTATATTTAGAAGCTTTGAATTCACACTGATGTCGGTCTACTGTATCTAGAATATCATACCTGCGCATTATAGCCTTTATTTTGACCATTTTGATATTTAGAGGTTGAACTACAAACTACTTCGTTTTTCAAACGGCGAACTGCAAATATTTCGTTATTCGAAAGTGGTATTGTGAAATAGTCCCAGATTTTGTATATAAGTTTTGAATCCACGCTGATTTGAGTCTACAGTGGCAGGAGTATCATCATTGTGCATTTATAACGTATTCTTACCATTTCGTTATTCGAAGGTTGAACTGCGAATTAGTTCGTTATTTTATTCAAATGACGAACTGGATCTGCTCTGTATATAATTTATCTATATTATCCACTATGGTTTGGGTCTACATGTTTAGAATATAATCTCTGCGTGTTTGTAACTTATTTTGACCATTTCGACATTCAGAGGTTCAACTGCGAATTGTTTAGTAAATATTCGAATGACGAACTGCGATATTTCATATTCGAATATAGATCTACGAAATATGGCCCAAGCTTAGAATCCACGATGATATTGACCTACAATATCGAAAATATCATCACTGCTCATCTTATATTGACCATTTCGTTGTTCGGGGTTGAACTGCGAACTACTTCGTTATTCTAATGACAAACTGCACAATAGCCTAGAATTTATAAATAAGCAGTGATGGCAAGTACTATGATTTCAGATAAAGATTAAGAGAGAACCTTCACCTTCAGATCTTCCGACGATGGCGTATAACATCGTAGCTCGTAAAGTGATATGCTTTATTTTCGACATGAACTCTCAAAATCAGCCATTCGCCAGCTAAACGCGGTCTGACTGGTATTTCTTAAACAATTTGACAAGATAAAATGTCGAGAAAATGATCACTTGAAAGCAAAAAGCAAGGGATTGGCAATATGATTAAAATGAAATTATAATGTAACAGGAAGAAGAATTGTATAAGACGACATACCACATACTCCAAGCAGTCCACTGTTTAGCGACAGTACCAGCGATGCCTTTGCAGTGTCATTCGGGTATTGTTCTAGCATGGCTACGTATAAAATACCACCGGTGTATACTGTTGAATAAATCATAATGATCCCGGTACAAACTGCGAAGAGCACAACCCATTTCCAGTTCTTCTCCAGATCCATTGCTTTCTATCAACACATCCTCTGTCTATCCGTTGTATCAGTAGATCAAAGAACTGAACTTAAAGTATTAACCCTTCGCTTGCTGAATTTTGAAATACATTTCTCCTTCTTTACCCATGCCCTGTTGTATAATTATATATCTCTTCACTGTGTACAAGTATTTCGCTGTGCAATCACTGCTGTGGTGTGTACTGGTTGCACAATCAACTTGTAAATAGTGCAGACCCTGATGAGACAGCTCCTACAGGAGCTGTCTCATCTGGGTCTTTACTATTTACGGGTTGGTATATTGACGTGAATAGCAAGCGAAGGGTTAAGAAAGCTGTGCTGAACGCTCCATAAGTAGCTTTATGTAACTTTCACTATGCATTTAGCAGACACTTGCCTTTAACGATACCTTGTCGTAGTCCAGTAAGCTGACACTATTTAACAGGATTGCATTTAACATGTAAATATTATGTAAATTTTACTGTCAGTTACCTAGATTCAGATAACAGTTGTCATCTTACGTTTCGCTGTGAATTAACCTTGCAGGCTACCTCAACTTTTATAAAGCTACCAAAATTCTTATTAAATGATTAAGTGCTTGTGTCAAGGCACTTGGTCAATATTTTCTAAAAACCTTCATCGAATCGGTAATCAAAAGTGAACAGATCCAAATTTTAGCATAAATACATACGGCCCTTGTAGGAACAGACTGACCAGGGTCTGTTCATGTTTGCTAATGGTATGATAACTGTCTGATTTTACAGTCTCTGTCATGGTTAAACTTCGTGTATTCAGGTTTCATTATATAATTATGTCTCCCCCCATATTTATATGGGGGAGACATATTGTTTTCGTGAGAGTTGTCTGTCTGTCTGTCTGTCTGTCTGTCCGTCTGTCCGTCTGTCTGTCTGTCCGTCACACTTTTTGTCCGGACGATAACTTCAATATGCCTGATGCCAGTTGATTGAAACTTCATATATGGAAAGAGCATAATGAGAGGAAGTGTCATGCACAAGGTCCATAACTCTGGCTTCACTAATATAGGAGTTATTGCCCCTTGTAAAAAAATCACACTTTTTTGTCCGGACGATAACTCCTATATGGCTCATGCCATTGGATCGAAACTTCATATATGGAAAGATCATGACGAGAGGAAGTGTCATGCACAAGGTCCATAACTCTGGCTTCACTAATATTGGAGTTATTGCCCTTTGTAAAAAATATCACAATTTTTTGTCCGGACAATAACTTCAATATGCCTGATGCCAGTTGATTGAAACTTCATATATGGAAAGAGCATAATGAGAGGAAGTGTCATGCAGAATGTACATAACTCTGGCTTCACTAATATAGGAGTTATTGCCCTTTGTAAAAAAAATCACACTTTTTTGTCCGGACGATAACTTCTATATGGCTCATGCCATTGGATTGAAACTTCATATATGGAAAGATCATAATGAGAGGAAGTGTCATGCACAAGGTCCATAACTCTGGCTTCACTAATGTTGGAGTTATTGCCCTTTGTAAAAAAAATCACAATTTTTTGTCGGGATGATTACTCCTATGTGACTCATGCCATTGGAGTGAAACTTCATACATGGAACGATCATGATAAGAGAAAGTGTCATGCATAAGATCCTTAACTCGAGCTTCAATAAATTTAGAGTTATTGCCCCTTGTACATTTGTTTAATTCTTTCTTGTCCAGACAATAACTCCTACATGGCTCTTGCAATCGTATTGAAACTTCATACATGGAAAGAGCATGATGAGAGAAAGTGTCATGAACAAGGGCCATAATTCTGGCTTCAATACTTTTGGAGTTATTGCCCTTTGAAACATTTTTGGCTGATCAATAACTCCTGTTCGACTGATGCTATTGGAATGACATTTTATTTTTGGAAAGAGCATGATGAAAGTAAGTGTCATGCACAAGGGCCATGAATCTGGTATCAGTATTTTTAGAGTTATTAGCTGTTATCATGTTCTTCTTGAAAAATGTAGTGTGGTATCATTCATCAAGACCATAACATTTTTAGTGATTTCCCTTTACATATTGTTTTTATTAGAGGGGAGACATCCGTTTTTGTGACAAAAACCTCTAGTTTTATTTCATTAATATTCGTGATGTCATCATTTCTTACATTAATATTTCATGGCGTAAATGTTTAAAAAGAACAACTGATAACAAAAACATGCACTGGCTTGAAAAACAACTGAACTTGAAGTCAGGACATACCGGGCATTTAGAAACAGATCATTATGGTCACCCCGTCCTCGGGTCCACCTGGTCAGACATAGTTAAAAATGTTAAGGACCAGAATGTACGCTATAACTGTTTTATTATTGATCATAACAGTCGCGGTTTCTTAAATGTGAAAACTGCCATTTAGGTCAAAAGTGTGCATGATGCCCTCACAGTATCTAGCGTGATACCATACCCTCTACGTTGAATACACCATCAAAGATAATCTAGACGACAAGACTTAGGTAAGCCAGACAAGGGAGACAACATACAGACAGACAGACAGACATACAGGCACAGAGAGACAGAAATAAACAATTTTAAGGGTGTTCGTGTCAATTCCTGAAACAGGGTATGTTAACTTGCCTTTAAAATGATACACTTACCATCGATATGATACTTACATTCACTATGATACACTTACCTTCTATATGACATACATGTATTTTACCTTTGAGAACATTAGTTTCGATGTTATTAGTTTTGAAAATTGAATACCGTTTAAGCCGGTGTTAGCGGGTGTGAGTAGTGTTGCACTTTTAATAACTGATCATGAACAAACGACAATTAGAAATTTGGCGCCGAAAGGGTTAAAACTTTGAGTAGACTTTTTTTACAGCGATGTAGGGGTTATTATGTGTAGTTAAGCTTTTAGATCATGTATGTGCTCTTTTATTTGAAAACCAACATAAAATTTACGCTTAACAAAATGTAGAAGCCTATTTGCCACCGTGGCTTTCAACTCTTTCTACATACATATTGATTAAAGGAACAGTGGTATTATGAATAGTATGTAGTTTATCTTTTATAAAGGTAAATGAAAACAAGAAAGGTATGACATGACAGAAATTGTATAGTCTTATCGATATTATTCTATACGCAAACAGTATACACCATGGTCAAACGGCTTCTACAGGAACCGCCTGGTCTATGTCTACTCTGTTTGCAATCTGAATCTCCGTATTGACCGTGTATAAAACAGTATTGTTCCAGATAAGATGCCAATATTCTTGGTTATGACTATTGATCTCATTTCGATTTACAAATGATGTTCAGGTCTCAGTTGGCATATTAAAGGGGATGTCCCTACATTTGACGCGTTTCATAAACACTTAAAATATACAAAACTCGTTTGTTTATATGCTAAAAACTAGTATATCACAAAATGCCCCATCCATTTATAATTACAACACATCCATGTGTTTGATATCGCCGATCCCGGTTTTACTCCCCGATGTTTCAGTTTTATTCGGGTTGAGTTTTAGTTTCGTAACTGTTCGCCCTATTTGCGATTCTCCGACCACTTCCGAGAAAGCTATTGCGTAAACAATAGAGGGATCGGGTGATCATCGGCAAAACGGCAAAAGAATTTAACGGAAAATGCCGATAATATTGTGTTGTAGAACAAAAATTATCAGTTATTGATGAAATCGGTTTATTTGTATCACAGGGGCATTTTTCGAACCTTCATAATAACGATAGAGCATAACAAATACCAAGGTTTATGACATTATTGAAAATATGCGATCATTGTATGGACCTCCTCTTTAAGAGTAAACACTTGCATGCATGTACAATACAAAATGTGTTGTAGGTGACGATGGAATTTAGTTGCTTATTCACAAGAAGATACTGTTGTTTGTAGACTACCAGTTAATTGTTTTAAACTCATAGTTCTGCAATTGTTATCTGAGAAAAATATCACAAGCTTCCTTTTCCGCGGTCATTTTCCTTTCTCATGCCTGACAGTTTATGTACAATATACACCGGCACATACAAGAGTTTGACAGTAATATCGTTGAACCCTTTCGGCGCCAAATTTCTAATTGTCGTCTAATCCATTTTTGTTATATTATTAGGTATAATAAGGAAATGAGATAAATAAATGCAAATTCAAAGGAATAAAGCACAAATATAGCAATAGAGATTGAGACAAAAAGTGAAGTCCCTGATCAGACGCCGCCTTGAAAAGGTGGCGTCTGATCTGGGACTGCACTTTTTGCCGTTGTGCATTTATGCGACATTGGCGGTGAAAGGGTTAATATACATGTAAATTTAACACATAATGAGAATTAGTATCTAGAATATTAATTAGCTGACTATGGTCAATGGAGATTTGGATCATGGCGGTAACTGTAGAATCAGTTCTATATTATTTGATGAGCAAACAGAGCAGACCCTGATCAGACTCCTACAGATGCTGACTGATTATTTTGGAAAGTTCTCTATGATCTGGGTATGTGTACATAACGAGTATTAATATAAGTTATCTAGTTTAAGTGCTTACTATATATTGACATGATTTCGCTTAATATGATCAGTTAAACTTAGACAATACATGTTTGTAAACTATTGGCCAAAGCTATGTCTTTATACTATAAATATACATTTATTGTGATGTGTCGTGCCTATATGCAATGTATTTTTCTTTAATCTATTTATTCCAATATTATTTTAAGGAAATTTATTTTGGAACCCATTCATTGTTTATATTGAGGGGGATACAGCAAACAAAATAGGTGCTGGTATAACCAATTGACATCAATGGGTTCAGGTAACAGTGCATAACCGGATCAGATGGCTCCTTTTTGATGCTTCTGATCTGGGTATTCGCTGTTTTCTTATGTCCTTTTTAAGGGACACTAGGCTACAATGGGTAAGCAGAATAATGCATGTTAAATAATGTTAATGATTGTGTATATCATTTGACAAATTGTTGGGAATTGTATTTATATTTGAAAACAATTACTTTGTCGAAAATTTATTCCAACCAAAATGGATGAGTTTTTTGTTTGTTGTGTTGTTGTTTTTTGTTTACACATTTATGGATAAAAATATTTAATTGTAACCAATGACAGTACCGCTAAGCTTTTAAAGCGGTATTTAATGTTCTAAACTAACAGCATTGAAACTGATGATCCCGAATGACCAGAAACTGAGCACTGAGAATGAATTACGTGGCGATTGTTTACCGCTGCATAAGCATTTAACCCTTCGCTTGCTGAATTTTAAAATACATTTCTCCTTCTTTACCCATGCCCTGTTGTATAATTACATATATCTTCACTGTGTACAAGTATTTCGCTGTGCAATCACTGCTTTGGAGTGCACTGGTTGCACAATCAACTTGTAAATAGTGCAGACCCTGATGAGACAGCTCCTGCAGGAGCTGTCTCATCTGGGTCTTCACTATTTACAGGTAGGTATATTGACGTGAACAGCAAGCGAAGGGTTAACACTTACTGTTGTGAAGAACATAAATTCTAAAAGTAGGATATCCCTCAAAGGCAAACGTAGTAATATGAAAAGAAAAGTGTAGACTCGGGTGTATTGAGTCTGTTTATGAGTCTGCTTGCTGAATTTAAAATACATTTCTCCTTCTTTACCTATGCCCTGTTGTATAATTACATATATCTTCACTGTGTACAAGTGCTACGCTGTGTAATCACTGCTGTGGAGTGCACTGGTTGCGCAATCAACTTGTAAATAGTGCAGACCCTGATGAGACAGCTCCTGCAGGAGCTGTCTCATCTGGGTCTTCACTATTTACAGGTAGGTATATTGACGCTAATAGCAGGCAAAGGGTTAAACGTGCAACACTACTCAAACACATAGCATCGGATTAAGTGGTATTCAACGCTCAAAATTAAACGCATTGACGCTGATGATCGCGAAGGACCAGAAAAGATAACACTGAAAACGTGTTCAATGTACAAATGGATTTATTGTAGCAGTGCTTTATCTAAACGCAGTTCTATGCATTGGCCAATTAAAGCCTGTTGATTTATTAATCATTTTGGTTTGCAAACAGGGTAGACCTAGATCAGCGTCTGCTGTGTTTGCTTAGAACAATAATATAGCCCAGATATGTGCATACTATGCAGACGCTACCTGTGGAATTAAGCTATCAATATACCCATCGGCATGCTCGTGTCATAGATTTCGTGAGTGTGCAGTACGTATTTTACTAAGAGAACATGTTTGACCTTTTAAGTAGAGTAAACGAGATTTTTAACATTGCAAGCAGTGTAGACCCAGTTCAGTATCATTCTTGAGATTAGGGTCTGTATTGTTTATTATTCAAAAATCTTTATCAAATCATTCTTATTCTTCACACTGAATGATCTCTACAGTAAATAATCATAGACCAGTCCGCTTTTCAATTTCAGCATTCAAAGAGTTAATTGGCTATTAAAAATGGATTGTTCTCGTGACCGTGCATATCGAGATCACTATGAATTGCACCACCATGTACTCAAGTGGGATATTATACATGGCAATCCGCGAAAATAGCGACCTGAAGGAGTCTTTTGTAATTGTTCTTGTATCTAGCCATCAATAAACACCCTTTAATTAAAGCGACCACTTATGCTCCCGCTCTCATTCTGACTCTCTCCTCCAAGCAATAAAATCATTATACTTTATATATCAATATAATCACATTTACTAAGCATACTACATCTATATGGGTGAAAGTCATGCACGAAGCTCCTCTAGGAGCTTTCTGCACGACTTTCACCTTTCATTAAGCAGCCACCTGCTTAAACGTCTTTCTTCTTCTCTACTAGAATTTCGGCTTAGAGGGGTTTACTGTACATAGCTGTATTGATAAATATTAATATTTGTATCCAAATCATAAAAGTACAAAAATTAGTAATGCAGGAAACACCACATACAGAACAAACAGTCGCCCGAACAGCAACACAAGGTCATAAATTGAATTGCAATAGTTTATGTAAATTGTTTTCAGTCAGAACCAGTCTCTTTTGTAGGTATTCAACGATATTCAACTTGAATCCGTTTGGCTTTTTATCATAATCACAATTTGATATTAGTTTATTCTACCGTTATCACGTGACAACTCTTTGGTGTCATGTACAATTTAACCCTTTCCCTGTTCTATGTTTATTCCAAATTTCAATACCTCCTTAATATTCATTAACAAAATAGTTAAAAAGAAATATGGAAGGTGCAACATTATAGACATTTTAGAAATTGATCTTTCAAATTCTATTAGCAAACAGAGCAGACCCTGATCAGACGGCTCCTCTAGGAGCCGTCTGATTTGGGTCTACTCTGTTTGCAAATGCGTGAAAACACGTTTATATGAGGGAAAGGGTTAAGATGTCATTCTTTAGTGCCCATTGCTGTGTAGGGACATTTGTTTTGACCTGTGATTTTATGTTCAACATTCATTTTATTCATGAGACGTCCATTTGATAAATTCCCTGTATCATATATTATATATGATCACTCCTTGATAACATCCGGACCAATAGTTGTCACGAGACAGCACTTCGGTATCATGTCATGTACGGGTTTTGTCACCATTCTTTAGTATCCATTGTTATGTTGGGGATGACAGTTTAAAGGTGTGATATTATGCTCAACATTATGTTTGATGAGAAGTTATTTTGTTAAATCCTCTGCATGGGCTAGTATGATCACCATATGGTAACAGTCTGGTTAACGTGACAGCTCCTCGGTTCCTTGGTCACATACCGGTTTTCTTGTCAGTCTTTGGTATCAATTGTGTTGGGAATAACAGTTTAATGACACGTGATATTAAGCTCAACATTGCTGTCCTGTATGAGAAATCCATCTCTTAAATCATCTGGGTGGGATATTATGATCACCCTTTGGTAACAATCCTGTCAACGATAGTCACATGGCAGTTCTTCGGTATGGTGCCAAGAACCATGTCTGGTGGCATTGTTTTGTATCCCTTCTTATGTTGGGATGACGTTTTAATCAACATTTCTGTCACTTATACGAAGTCCGTTTGTTCAATCATCTGTATGGGATATTGTGATATCTCAGTTTGATGGTCCGTAGTATTAAGCTCCTCATCTCTGTCATTTATAGAAGACCATTTGTTAAATTATCTGTGATTACAATTTCGTCGTCATTACGAATGGGTTCCTCTGGAGGGTTGTTTCCCCGTATATTCAACCATGCAACTACAGAAATACCGCTTCCAATTAGACTGGTGGTACCTGTAAAATTGTACCAAATTATAGCTGCATATTTATTTTATGATATATATTTTCTATTACACGTAACTGCATCAGACAAGTGTAACATTACACTTGTGTGCACTTACGATATCTTCACTCGTTATTGATACATATTGCAAAGCAATAAGGTATCATTCTAACATTAATGAACCAATTTACTGTCAATACTTGTAGGCAATGTTTAACCGAATAAGGTATCATTGTACTATTAATGAAACAACTTTATTTAAATTCATATTCAACGTTGAACAGAATAAGATAACATTAAACAATTAAGTTGCTTTTAATACTCGTATTTAATGTGAGTAAGACTCGTGTGAACCAGCTGACTTTTAAAACCAAAATTGACAGAATAAGGTTTAATAATGCTATACTAAATCGACCGATCTGATTCTATAATAAATGAGCCAACTTGCCTTTAGTACACATACGCACGGTCAACATTATTGGAAACCATTCTACAATTAATGAACAAACTTCGTTTAATATTTATTTGCAAGGTTAAACAATGTGGATTCTTAAAATGCATCAATGTATATCTCTGAACATTAAACTTCGAATTGTTTTTCCGGATTGTGTTGAACGTAGTTCGTAAACCCAACGCTGTAGATAAGAGGCGTATTTAAGAACTCTAATAAGTAAATATCTTTTTTAATATATTTGTTTTGTATTTCTCTCCCAACCCCTTCATTGTTGCGATTCACTAGATTCGAGTCTCCAGTGCGATTCTAATGTAAAGCAGGTACATAGGGGTTGCCTAAGAATTAAGCCTTTCCTATTTCTATATCTATTACAAATTCCAACACCTTCGTAATATTCATGGACCAAATAGTTAAAAATGAAATACGGAAGGTGCAATATTTTAGCCATTTTAGAAACTAAAGAAACTAATATATAACCCTGAGCAAACGGCTCCTATAGGAACCGTCTGTGATCTTGGCCTACTCTGTTTGTAAATGCGTGAAAATGCGTTTATATGATGAAAAGTGTTAAGAGACTTTGATATATCCATGCACGTCTCATCCGTAACCCTGTAAACCAAAATGTTCTTCACCCAAACGACAGTGTACAGTATTATTGTGATATGTCTCCGTCGTAAAATTTAAGTAGTGAATCTTGAAATAGGTTACTGTAGCAAGATCAGCCAACTATGTTCTGTGTTATGTTATATATATTGTAAGCATACTATAAATGTTTTCATGAATGTCAAACACTTGCTGGGAATGTCACGTATGCCATAACAGCAATGCAAATATAAAGTCTACATCTGATTAAGCTAGCGAATATACATGATATGGCTGAGGCACTGTTAACCTAAGTAGTTTTTGTCTGAAACAAATGTATATTTCACCCAATAGCATCAACACCAGACACATGTATTAGTCAAATAAAGAGTATTCAAGGGAATACAAAATCATAAACAATTATCAAGGTTTGCACATTTCTAATTGTGATTACAATGTAGTGACGGGCAGCATTTTTATTTTGTTTCTTGTAAAGGTTCGATAAATGCGCGAGGAGCACATGCCATGTTATTCACATCGTATCGCTGGACATAAGATTTCTGAACAACCTGTTACAGTTTTATTAACCTATTCACTCCTAATTAATAACATACGTACTGTTATAAAATTTATATACAAAGGTTAAACAGAATAAGGTACCGTGGTCTACAATCTATTACCTGTATTCAGTTTGCCTATAATTATCCATATGCAAGGTTAAACAAGATAAGACTATGAGGTCAAGAACTGTATTGTATTCACTTGTAGTCTATATCACTGTTTACATTGTGCTGCAAGATGCTAACATCGATTGTTAAGTTAGTACCGTGTAAGCTTTCGAGTAGAAGGTCGCGGTTTCGATCACCATTTACAAGAAGCTTTATTTAGAGTCGGTTATGTAGAACATAATAACATTAGCTTTATAGCTATTTTCCGACAAACAGAGCGTTAGTAAATAAAAGAACAATACGTATACCACACGCTGAACATTTGAAGAATATTGATGGTATAGTCTCAAGATTTGAAGTAATTTTGTTTAGTGAAAAAACGTAGATTTCTATTATGGGCAAAAGATAAAGAGCATTTTCATCTGTAAATAAGTGTTCACAATCTTTTTCAAATTTTCCAAAAAATGAAAGTAGCGAAACACTTTACGAACAGTGGCCTCACGGCATGCAGTCTATAAAATTATGTAGATGACTAAAAATAATACATTATCACAGACACTGATAATTTTGTAGTCCGTGTCTGTTCTTTTTTTTTCTTTTTTTTTTTTTTAATAATCTAGCATATTTGAGATATAAAATGAATAGAAAAAGTAATGACAAACGTTTTTAGGAACGTGCAGGGCATTTACAGGATGGACCGCACCAAGTCCGTACCAACCTCACAAACTCATTATAGTTGTCTGTTTGTCTCAAGTGGTTTGGTATGCTGTTCCAGACTTGGGCGGCTTCGAACCTGAAAGACTGTTTTCCATAGGTACTTGTTCTGACTTTTGGTATGTTAAGCATGTGAGTATATCGAAAAGAGTAAGATGATGAATATGTTTTGAAGCTGACTGAATCATGCAGATAGAAAGGGGAAATTTTGTAGAGACATTTGAATGTTTCGATAGCCATAGATCTAATTCTGCTTAAATGCAGTAATGGCATATTAGCTTTTTGTAGCCTTTTTAGCTATGGAAAGACAAATACCTATGTTAATGTTACCATAGGTCTTTGCACTCTTGGGAAATAAGTACTATTGATCACCTGCTTAGAATTCGGTATAAGAATACTGCCAGGACTGGTTGACTTAGTATCAAATTAACGTCTAGTTCAGAGCACACAGCTCCTGCTTGTTATGATATTATATAGACCCGGTTTTACAGTTTCTGCTAATACAATAAAAAGTGTGTGTTGATATACTATTGTTAAAATTCAGATAATAAAATACATTCATGGTGTCATTGTATCTTACAATGATATTTATGAGGTAACGGGTTAACACCCTTATAGGTGCTTTTCAATGGACCTGTTAACATTTAGCATGCTGAGAAACTTGTTGTTAGTAGACAATGTCTTCTACTTCAGGCCCCGATATTATAAAGCTCTTTGCTTGAGTCTGAGATCATTCTCAAGCATCTGACCAATCAGATACTCAGACGCAGATCTCAGACTCAGACTCAGACTCAGTTTTATAACCTTGGAACCAGATTTACTTGGCTTCTCTTTCGGACCTTGCAAAGGTTTTCCCGTAGTATTCGGATATTTCGGGATAATTCAATTGTATCCTAATACGACTGTCCGTTCTAATCCATATAGCTCACCTGCAAGCACGAAGCTGTTGTTGTATGATCCGGTTTGTCCATAAAGAAAACCTGAAACAATAATATTCATTTGTATACATGTCCTGTATCGAGTTAACCGTTAGCATGATATGGGCGGACTAGTGAATACCGATTGACTATAATCACTTTTATTAAACTTGTTGACTAAGTATAAAATGGCATAAACCTATTCTTAAGATTCTAAAGTTTCTCAACTGATTTCGATGGGAATTTATGAAAACCCCTTATTGTTTGACACATACAACACTGGGTAATACGGAAATGAGGACCGGTGTTAATGGCGTTTAATCAACAAATAATTATGCCATATACATGCGCCATTAACAAAATACTCCGGTCAAACTTGCAGCTCTTGGTGTGTGTGTGTGTATATATTTAAATATTCCATGTAGGAAGAAAGTGGGGTGATTGTGATAATGAATACGTTCAATGCAGCCACCTCTCTTGAACGCTATGTGCAAATGATAACTTCAAATTGAAAATCCTGAAGACGTAACTTACAAGCGGTACTGGTGATTTCATATTAGGATATAATTCATTTGCCCATGTTTTGATGCATTCCGATTGTTAGCGAGAGTTAGATCGCATTGAAAGTTATAGAAATGTCACAAATATGGGTTTCTAACTAAAACATAAAACATGTAATGCTTATGGATAATTTAATTTGACATTAAATACGACATATTTTCAAGTGTCAGCTGGATATAATATTTTACCTGGCACATTCCATCTTATACTTGGTAAAGCATCATGTACCGTCACTATCTCATTACAAAAGGCTTGGTATGGGAGATACTCAAAATCAGTGAAACAAAAGCTTGATGTATAACGATTTTTGATTTTCCAGTTTAGGAGGTTTTGTGTATTAAAGGCATTTCAAAGCTCCTTATATAAGTGAACCCCACCCCCCTATATACACAGTATCCAGCTGGGCTCCTGCAGTGTCCAGTCAGGGTCCATAGCCATTAGAGATAAAGTTATGCAATTATACATTGATCCTCTGTGATGGCAGCCCGCCTTATCAGTTTGTGTATCAGACTCCTGACAGTAGGCTCCCAAAATACACAGCATGGGGTTAATGGGTCAACATTCCTTTCGAAATGCCTTTAAGCAAAATTGTTTACCTGCTATTGCTGGACCAAGGAGCGAGCCACCTCCACAAGACAAATATGCCAGTCCGTGGGAGGTGGATATGTTTTCCACACCCACTATCACAATTGTAATCAACGTCATCAGTGAATTTGGCAATCCAGTGAGTATTCCCACTAGTCCAGAGAAGACGAATTTTGTCCAGGTAAACTGACAATATAGAGGAAATGTTACCATCAATATCCCCATTATGCCGAGTGCCAATATATGCATTACTAGATATATCGTGCCCTTTTCCCCTACCATAAATACGGGTAAAAATCTTCCAACAGTATTACTTACGCTAAAACACGTCATAAGAATTGTTATTTCTTCATTGTTAAAACCATTTATTTTTGCATAATTTGGCAGGTGAACGAGACACACAGATAATACTAAATTCCAGCAAGACGTGCTAACGAGAAACAGAATAAATGAAGGGCGGAATGTTGGGAAGTTAGAGCATACTGATGCGCACTTGCCATTCGTTCGCTGCTCTGTGTAAGTTTGAATTTGATATTCTTTTGATGCTCTCTGTTTATTTTTCTTGTATTTAGCTACTTTTTCCACTTCTGTTGGAATAGAAATGAATCCAGCTATGCAAATATGAGCGTTTAGCGCCCCTAGCATCAAGAATGTCCCATTCAATGCATATTTGTCCAGAAAGAATATCGTCATCGGTGATGCAATGAACAAGCCCAAACCTATACTACCATTTGCTAAAGCGATCATAAGATTTCGATACTCCTTGAAGTAGAAACACAGAACAATGTTACACGGCACTAAAGTGAGAGAGTTTCCAATTCCTGAAACAATCCGGAAAAAAAGATTAAAAACAAATAGTCGTTGCGAATCACCTGTACAAACAGCTAGGGGCACTAAATTGTGTTAATTACGTATTTGGTATTTAGGACAGGTGGTCGCTTAAAGCAAGGTGAAAGTAAAACAGAACGCTCCTATAGGAGCGTTCTGTTTTACTTTCACCTTGCTTTAAGCATCCACCTGCCTTTAAAGACGATTTCGGTAGTAAGCTCTGCGCAGCTTTTTGCGCCGAATACTCTCTACAAAGGAAACAACCGGTACCGGTATTCTGGATGACACTAATTTCGAACGACTTATTTCGACCAACATTTACAAACCTTAAATGTATCCACAATTTCGATTACACTAGAAAATTGCTAAAATATAATTAGCCGAACGTATAAAAACTTAAAATCAAACAGGAAAATCCGGTACGGGAGTATAATAAACAAATTGGTACGACGTCATAACTATGTGACGTCAAAAGACGGCGCCCATTTTGGCGTAATTTTCATGGGAGATCACCACCACTAGGTGATAAATTGGGTAATTACTTAAAAACGAAGAATGCAACCCACATATTTCTTTTGATTTCATGTTAAGGATACTATAAAGCACACAATGTGAAATTTTGAAAAAAAATGTTGGATAAGTTTCTTAGAAAATTAAGAAAATATCACCTATGTCATGATGTTTGTACTGTCCTGTATGTAAAAGGCAGGAAGCACGCTTATGTTTATTTCATGGTAATTACTCAAAAATAAGGTCTGTAAGCCCGTCTTTTCTTTTCTTTTTTATTTGCAATCAGCATACTTTAAACAACAAAATATAAAAAAAATTAAAAAAAAGATTATTGGAAGGAAACAAACTGCAGAAATCGTCTTTAAAATCATAATTGTACCAGATCCAGATTTGAGTAGATCTGTTTTCACATCGGGATAAGGTTTACATTGTTTTTTTAGAGAGATTTACAGTTGAACTTCGATATCACGAACTCAGATAACTCGAACTTCGGCATAACTAAATGTTCGGTCCTTCAAACACTTACAATACAGAATTGCTCTAAAATGTATCACATTGCATCTCTTGAAACATATGTATGTGACAGCTTAATGTAGGTATAAAGTAATGCTGAAAGCTCCTACAGGAGCTTTCAGCATTACTTTAGACCGACATTAAGCTGTGAACTTGAGAAATTGTCCAGATTAGAAATCGAACTAATTTGTATAGCCCCTTGGAGTTCAAGATATCGAAGTTCAACTTTACTATATATGTACTATTTTCACCTCCAATGATTCCATATGTGAACATCAGCATATACAGGTCATTCACAAAGGCACTTGACAGACCAGATAGTGCCAATAGAACACCGCCTGTTACCATGGATACGCGACAGCTGAACCTGTTCACTAGTGATGTAGTAAATGGCCCTGCAAAATAATACCCAGTGGTTAGGATATTAATATAAGGGCGTTTAGTACGAACGTGTATTATGCACGCAACACCTGCAACACAAACATAACCGGTGGACCGTGTTTAAATCAGTCTCTTCTCAAATTACTTTCCGACCAAATTATTATTGCATAAACACTTATACAACTGAATATTCGTTTGGGCATAATGCATAGTTAAGCAAGTGCGCATAAAAATAAGGTTGATAATGGTTTTAAGTTTCACTCCGTAAAAAACGCCTTTTAACGATTAAGCAAAGAGCGTATACAGTTGAACTTCAATATCTCGAAATTCAAGGGACTTTGTTCGTATGTCATTTTAAAACTTAGGATAATTAATATCCAAACATACCAGGTGCGGATCCAGGATTTCAGATTAGGGGTGGGGTGGCGTAGAATTTTTTTTGGAAGGGGGGGGGGGCGTAGATTTTTATGCTTGATGACATAAATAAATAGTGTGTTTGTAATACATGTTGAAAAAGAGCTTAATTGGGTGAGGGAAATAAGACACTCCTACAAAATCATTGTTTTATTGATTTTTAGTAGATACAACGACCACTAAATTACATCATTTATTTTGTGTTAAAGGCCGGTGGCTGCTTAATGCAAAGTGAAAGTAAAACAGAACGCTCCTATGGGACTTTCACATTGTTTTAAGCAGGCAACTGCTCTAGATACCAACTAATTAACACAATTTAGTGGTCGTTATAGAGAGGTTTTACTGTATATAGATCTAAAATATTACTAAAAAAATTGTTTTGGCAATTTTAGGCGGGCGTAAGCCGGCTCCGCCCCCTCTAAATCCGCGCCTGCATACATTAACCCTTTACTCCATAAATACGCCTTTCTATGCCTTTACAAACAGAGAAGACCCAGCTCAGACTGTTTGTGTAGGAGGATCTGTCCTGTTTGCTTATGGTATAATATAGATCGGTGATTAACAGCTATTTACAATTACTGAATGGTCTACTTACCGACTACACACAGCAATCCGGTATTTAAGGCCAAAACCAGGGATGCTTTTGTCGACTCTCCATTATACTTGTCCAGCAGGGCAACGTAGATAACTCCTGCCGAGAAGAGTGTAGCTGACCCAATCACACTGACTGAAACAATTGCGACCATAACCAACCATTTCCACTTTCGATTTAGTACGCGCATGCTTGCGATCACATCAGAAAAAAAGTAGTGTCCACTGACTGAAAATTTCGAATGTATTCCATTTACACGAAATCAGCTTCTGACTTGTTAGGTGACTTAGGTCCTAGTTCGATCCTGGATGGTGAAGAAAAACCGAAAAGTGGCGAATCATGTTGATACGTGTGTATTCTCCATATATGCCGGTCAAATCTCAGGCCAACCTTGTAGAAACTTCAATAATATTTGATAAAGCAACTTCGATATACCCTTCGAAGTGTCCTACATATATATGTTCATTTTGCAACGCTGTCCATTAATATTCGTGCTTCACAGAATGACATCGAAAACACAGAAAGTATTTGTTAACCTTTGTAGAAACTTCTTCAATAATCCTTGAAAATGGAACTTCGAAATACACGGCGAAGTGCCCGACATATGCATGTTCATTTGTAACGGCGTCCATTGAATTAAATAGTCATGCTTCACAGAATGACATCGACACAGAAAGTGATAGTTAACCCTTCTCTTGCTGAATTTTAAGATACATTCATCCTTCTTTACCCATGCCCTGTTGTATAATTACATACATCTTCACTGTGTACAAGTATTTCGCTGTGCAGTCACTGTTGTGGAGTGCACTGGTTGCACAGTCAACTTGTAAATAGTGCAGACCCTGATGAGACAGCTCCTGCAGGAGCTGTCTCATCTGGGTCTTCATTATTTACAGGTGGGTATATTGACGTGAATAGCAAGCGAAGGGTTAATCCTTACCCGTCTTTGAAAACAGTTTGAACTAAGTTATTGTGGCATTATGACTACTTTCGATCGATCAATAATTTGCAACACTTCTGACTGAGTATCAAACAGCTTAGATCTGGATGAGTAGCCGAGTTACTCGACGTTTTATCTGGATCCAAGTTATTTGTAAATGCGAGTCTATTCACGAGTAGCGAGATAAGGGTTAAATCAGTGATCCGGTTTACCAGTTTTATACATAAAAAGAAAAACAGTTGATGCAGAGCATCGAAAGTCACCGAAATTATGGTTCAACACCACGTTATGTAAAGAGTAGAATACTTAAGGCAAGCTTCGTACAGCAAACTGTGTACTCATGCGTATAAAGGTTTTGAATTAGTACACGTAAATGATTACATGTATCTGTGAATATCATTTGCACCAAAGGTGGCTAATAGGCTATAAGTAATGACAGTCTGTGTACTACATGTAATTGTGTTATTAACACTAAGTTTTACATGTGTTTTACATGTTTTGGTTAAATCAATTAATAATCGTGATTATATACCGGTAGATATGTGATACAATTAAAATACAATATAGCAATTAGTTTCTTAATTTTGGACCTCCTTTAGACAGTTAGTGCCCTTTGCCCAAACATCATTTACGTATTTTATTAATTCAAAAGTCGCTAAGTGCATGTACACTAACCCTTTGCCTAGTAAATACGCTTTCCAAAACGTTTGTATACTGAGAAGACCCGGATCAGGCGTCGCCTATAGGAGCCGTCCGGCCGGGGTCTGTCCTGTCTGTTTGATATGTGATATTCCTAATAGTGTTTTACTCTCTGAATGGGCTTTTTCGGACTGCAAAGTGTACACGTACGACGTATTAGATACGCTCACCATTTAGCAGGTGACTTGTCTTTGCAGTCTACCTTGATAGATATATTGTTTGTAATGCTTGTATGTGTATTGTTTATATCTCAGATCTGTTGTAGTTTCATAAGCAAACACGGCGTACCCTGACCGGGTGGCGTCTTCGGAAGCCGCCTGTTTTGGGACTGCTCTGTTAGCAAAATGTAGGAAAAGGTACATGAATGAGGGAAAACATCAATATGAATTTGTCATTTCTATGCAAACAAAAACGCACTGAATGCAACGATAAGTAAAGTGTTGTAAGAAAGATGTACACCCTTCCGTTATAGTCTAAATATCTCGTTTTGTGCAAGTATTCAGTAATTACAAGCAAACCTTGTCCTATCAATATTTATACTATGTTCCAACTGTTTTTTCATTTTGTTTCTCTTATCTGTTTTAATTGTAGTAGTCATATTGATGGTGTGCCCGGGCGTGATGGCCGGGGTAGTTGTGCTAATGACTTAGAAATACCCATGCTGGAAAATTGTAACGGCATTACTTCGGCAGGGTGTGTCGGTATGCTTGCGATAATCCTGTTTCTGTTCTTGCTGCTGAAAGTAAGTTGAAGTCCATGCTTAGATCAGTCGCTATCATGCCGTCCTACAACTGTCGATTTGCTTTCCCGATACTGCTGCACTGCTTGATAATATCATGGATAAGTACTTCACAAATTGAAGTATACTCGGTTACAAAGTATGTTAAATCAACCTCAAATTTATGTGCAAATATTGTTCACCAAAGAAGACGTCAGCATGCAATAAGTGCGATGCTTTGTAGTAATGCTGCGTATGTGAAACTCTTGATGAGAGTACAGTTCTTTACTACACTCTTAATGTGGCTGTCGGTTCTTATATTACTCTCTGGCGACATTCATCCAAACCCAGGCCCCGAAACTAATAATATATCCTTTCAATCAACTAGCTCTAGCGACCACAGTGTACTGTCTTTACTTAGTAATGCCTATAATCTCTAACTAGTTCATTACAATGTTCAAAGTTTACTACCAAAATTAGATCTTGTGAATACGGAACTCCATGGTTTTGACGTTGTCGCCTGTACTGAAACCTGGTTGAGTCGATCTGTTCAACCAGCTGATCTGTTGATACCTTCATTCCACCCACCCGAACGTAAAGACCGTAACCACAACAACCACGGTGGTGTCATAATGTATATTAAAGACGATATTAAGTACTCTCGTCGTATGGATATTGAAGTAATAGGGTTAGAGTGTATTTGGGTAGATCTCCTCATAGATCACAAACATGTGCTAATTGGTGTGTTTTATAGACCCCCAAACTCTAATTCTGATTACTACTCACTGATAGAAGATTCCTTCCACTTGGCAGTAGATACGGGTATAGATGATATTATAGTCACTGGAGACTTTAACTACAATATGCTACATCCACCTAGTGCACGTAAAATAGATCATTTTTGTCAACAATTCGGATTCTCTCAAATCTTCAATTTTTGATATTTTACTAGTGAGCAATAGAAATAACTTGTCCTTAAGTGGTGTAGGTGAACCTTTTCTCCTACAAGACCAACGATTTCATTGCCCAATATATGGTTTATTCAAATACTCAAAGCCTAAATTTAAGTCATATATCAGGAAAATCTGGAAATATGAACAAGGGGATAATGACAAGTTAAGAGAAAAAGCACGACTGACAAACTGGACTGACCTTAAAGACGATGACTTAGATACTTATACTAGAAATGTCCCAGTTAAACTTCTACACTTATCAGAAGAATGCATCCCTAATAAAACTATTAGAATTAGGCCTTACGAACCGCCCTGGATGAATTCAACAATTAAAAGTAAAATAAGAAAAAGGAAAAGAGCATATAAAAAAGCAAAAGTCATCAATACAAATAGTAACTGGGTCCGTTTTAGATCTCTCAGAAACGAAATTGTCAATCTTATTCGTAACTCAAAGAAATGATACTTTGAAAATCTGTCCATAAAACTGCACAACAACAATATCTCTCCCAAAGACTGGTGGAGAATTCTCAAGACGTTCATAACATCTAAAAACAGGAACTCTATTCCTCCTCTGACTAATAATGATGAAGTTGTTGAAAACATCGATAAGGCAAACTTACTTAAAATTTACATTACAGGTCAAACTGTTCTTGGTGAATGTAATGCAACGCCTCCTCGTGTCACACACGCCGATCACACGATGCCTTTCTTTCAACTTTGACCTAACGACGTCAAGTCGGTACTCGCATGTCTTCCTCTAGGTAAAGCAGCTGGACCTGATAATGTTAACAATCGCGTCCTCCGCGAACTGGCTGAAGAGATCTCCCACCCTCTCTGTGATATCTATAATACATCCCTCTCTAAAGGTACAGTGCCTCAGAGTTGGAAAGAAGCTCATGTACGTGCTATTTGTAAGAAAGGTGATCCATCATACGTGGGTAACTATCGTCCTATTTCCCTTCCTAGTAACTTGAACAAAGTACTGGAACGACTCGTGTTTAAGCATGTCTTTAACTACTTACGTGATATTAAGTATATTTCCTCTTTTCGGTCAGCTTTTATTCCAGGGGACTCAACCGTCAACCAGTTAACGTTTCTGTATAATGCTTTCTGTAAAGCGTTAGATGATGGAAAAGAAATCAGAGCCGTCTTTTTTTATATTAGCAAAGCCTTTGATCGGGTATGACACGCGGGACTCTTGGCCAAACTCAAAGCGACTGGTATATCAGACCGTCTTTGTACATGGTTCTCTAACTACTTATATAAACGTCGACAATGTGTTGTAATTCCGGGTGCCAAGTCTGATTTACTACCTGTAAAGACAATGTGTTGTAATTCCGGGTGCCAAGTCTGATTTACTACCTGTAAATGCTGGGGTACCACAGGGTTCTATACTTGGACCACTCTTATTCTTGATATACATTAATGACATAGTAACATATATACATTCTAATATTCGCCTTTTTGCTGATGATACAAGTCTTTATTTAATCGTACAACATGCAGATACTGCTTCAAGTACCTTGAATAGCGATATCAGTAAAATAACAGATTGGGCAAAATCTTGGCTTGTTGCTTTTAATCCAACTAAAACCGAATCACTGAAAATTTCTAGAAAATCCATTAAGCCTGTACATCCTCCTTTATCAATGTTAAACAAAGAAATTACTGAGGTTGATATGCATAGGCATCTCGGAATCCACTTATCACACGATGGATCATGGCATTCTCATATCGATTATATAAAATCTAAAGCCTGGGAAAGAATTAACATAATGCGTAAATTAAAATATGTTTTGGATAGAAAAGCACTCGAAACAATATACTTAAGTCTTATTAGACCATTGCTGGAATATGCAGATGTCGTATGGGATAATTGCACAAACAATGAGAAGTATGAACTCAAAAAGATCCAATACTAGGCTGCAAGAATCGCCACAGGAGCAACTTAGCTTATATCCATTCGGAATCTTGAACAAGAAGTAGGATGGGAATCTCTCGAGCGTAGAAGGCGAAAACACAAACTACTTCTCTTTTACAAAATGATTCATAAAGAAACACCTGATTTCCTATCCTCACTAGTTCCCCCACTTGTTGGCGACCGGAGTCATTATCCTTTAAGAAACCAAAACAATGTGCAGACTGGGCAATCCAAGACAAAATTGTATTCGGATTATTTCTTACCCTCTGTTGTTCGTGAATGGAACTCCCTCCCCTTAGAAGTCAGACGCTCTGTTTCAAAGTCATCCTTTAAATCTGCGATTGACCACAATGACACCACCCCTGTTCCCTTATACTTCTATGCTGGTACAAGACAGGGTCAAATACTCCATACCCGGTTGAGAACAAGTTGTAGCGCACTAAACCTTCCATTGTTTCAGAAAAACATTGTTGCTTCTCCGCTATGTTCTTGTGGTGATATCGAAAGTACTGAACACTTTTGTCTTATATGCCCGCTTTACCACGTCCAGCGTACCCATTTAAAACATACAATTAGCTATTTACGGCCTGTTACAGTGAAACTCCTTCTTTACGGTGATCCATCACTTTATACACATAGTAACACTATCATATTTCAAGCGGTGCAGAAGTTCATTTTAGAAACTAAAAGATTCGGTTAAGTTCCATTATTTGAATTGTTTTAAGTAGGGTGACCATAGTCATATGCACTCCTTGTCTCACCGGCCCTTGGCCTCCATCATGTTGACCACCATTATTTCCATTCTCTTTATTTTCTTTCCAGCTGTTTCTATGATATTGGTCATGAATGATGTTCTACATCCATTGTGTTCTTCAAACGTACATGTAACAGAAGTACCATCCAATATATAACATTCCCTTCTGTAAGTCTACCGAGACACTGTTATGTTGTAGACACATTCATGTACCGTTTTCTTATGTTTTTCTCCTAGTTATTTGAGTTGTACTCACCGACATAGTTGTGTCATGATATGTTAAACAATGTCCACCCGTGTAGTTATAATGCGTCAAGGAGAGGATCCCAATAAGCATGTTGCTTCCGATCCAATCCTTAATATATATATCTAGTGATATGTGGATTTATGTACATTAATGAAATAAAATATGTTTAAACTAAAAGTCGCTATTTCGCATAAGTATTTAAGGTTTAACCCTTTCGGCGCCAAATTTCCAATTGTCGTCTGCAATCCAATATTTGTTAAATCATTCGTTGCAATAAGGAAATGAGATAAATAAATGCAAATTTCAAAGAAATAAAGCACATTATTATATAGAAATAGAGAATGGGACAAAAAGTGAAGTCCCTGATCAGACGCCGCCTTGAAAAGGCGGCGTCTGATCTGGGACTGCACTTTTTGTCGCGGTGCATTTAGGCGACATTGGCGGTGAAAGGTTTAAACGGGGAAATGGCTGCTTATTCATATTATGACTTTCTACTGAAATTTTTCATGTCATGCTTTCAAGCCTGACGAAATTCTTAATTAGTTTCATAATATAATCATCATGCAGGAACACAGAGAAAGGTGGATATGAGTCTCAAAAGTATCTTTTATTCTGAATAATTACATTTTCAATGCGGTTAATTACTATGATGGATAATTCGTTATTTGTTCTTTTTTTGCAATGCTTCAAATTTAATTTTCCCTATAGCTGTAATCGCTTTTATATCCCAAGGATACGAAGGATTATATCTCCCATGGATATGAAAGTCATATCCGTCAGGACAGAGAGAAAGACCGGATATGAATATAACTGTTTTTATGAATACTCATGTAAGTGTTAAAATGTATGAACGTGTGTCAATATTCTTCTTAATTCATTCTAACTCATTCTCTCCTACTGACGCCTATTTACGCCGCTGTATAATTCATTTATTGAACCCATTGTGATAAATAAAGCATTTGCTCCATAGGAGCAAATGCTCTATTTGTCACAAAGGTTTCAAAACTACACAATTCTCGAATTCTCCTTTTCTGTAGTTAATGCTCCTTTTCGGTGGATTAATTCAAAGAGGTTGGGTCTAAAAATAGTCTAAGAGGGAAAGGTAAAGGGTTAAATAGTGTTTCAACGTGCTTATAGGCATTAACTAACGTCTGATGTGCCGCATATCAGGGCATTTAACATTTAGCCTGGTGAGCAAATTTATTTCATTAGAATCTTTTAGTCAGTCGCCACGATTTATTTATCTTATATTTATTTTCAAAACACGTCTCATCTGAGTCCAAACTGTTTGCAAAAATAGGTATTGATCCGTCCTGATCAGGCCAAAAGTTGTATATTACGATATACAACAGTACGGGGAGCATAAAAGCTATGAGTTTAACGCGCTTAAATCTTCTGTCATTGTATGCAATGAAACGAAATTGGCTTACCAAACTTCTGACAGAGATTGGTATATAGGTAAAGATCTAGTTATTGAGTCCGAGAATTACACTCATCTTGGTATAAATTTCAATAAGTATCTTAATACATCTCAGAATATTAAAGATGCAAATTCCAAAATACACGCTTTTGAGTTTAGAGTCGTTAGGATTTGGTCACGACGATGGAATTCACCCATTTACAAGTAGGAAGATTTATAAATCCATAGTTTTACCGAAAGGATTGTACGGGTGCGAATTGTGGTATAACTTAACAGATTCAGATATATTACTCTTGGAAAGGAGCCATAGATTTTGTATTAAATTTATGCAAGGATTAGGAAAGAGAACGAGAACTGTAGTAGCACAAAGCCTCTTGAAATCTTATTCTCTAATATCTGAAATTGATAGAAAGAAATTAGTTCTTTTCGGACAGTTTTGCAGACTGGCAATACATTCTCGGTCAAAGGATATATTTTTATTGCGAATGGTTGAAAGTTGTTCATCAAACCGCGGAACTGTTGGATATTTTAATGATATTATTCCTATCTTGAATAAATACCGATTACTGCATCATTTACATGATTATATTAAGAGTGGAATTTTTCCTTCAAAATACAAGTGGAAAACTACTATTTGTAACAGCATAAGTCAGTATGAAGAAACCGCATGGTATGACTTAACATCCAATACGGAATACTACCCCTTTCTATGTATACACGCATGCTTTACTGATAGTTACTTATGGCGAATCTGCAGACAAGATCATACTGTTCTACATATGTGCAGAAGTGTTGTCAATATGCTTTCAAGAATATGTTCCTTTCAGAAGGAGAATTTATGCTCTAAGTGTGGAATTGTTTTACTGATGATGTTAAGCACTGTTTATTTGAATGTCAATACTTCAGTGATGATCATAAGAAACATTTTGATGGTATCAGCCTGCTATTTGGGTCCAGTGTATTAGAAAGGATAAATAGCTTAAATGAGTATCTGAAAATAGGCACAATGCTTGGTTCACCTGTTATAGATATATCACTAGAACTGTGTGATTATTTCGACTCCTTTGTAAAGTTTAACATTAGATACATAGGAAATATATGGACACGTTTTAGAGAAATGTAACTCATCGTTACAGAAGGTTGTGTGTAATTGTTTGTAATAAAGGAACTGCTTACACATAGTGATGAACATATAACAAGACGTCAGTTATCTGCAATGTAATGTAATTATTGATTATATGCTTATATAAATATGTTTTTGTGTCTATGCGTTAACTGTGTTGCATGTATTGTATCTGCATTGGCACTGAAATATATATATATATGAATATGTATATGCATATTTACATACGGAAAGCTCTCCATGAAAACTGTAATGAAGGAGCTTATATACATAGTTATAATGTAAGAACTGTAACCCAGTTCTACAGTATAAAAACTTATGTTCTGTGTAAAACACATGAACATCATAATGAAAATTATCATATTGTAACTATTTCTATATATCTTTATGTAAGAAATGTTCTAATTGGTGCCATTTTCTTTCTCTACTAGCACTTGTACATATTTATATGCTTGTTTGTGAAATGATCTCCATCATTGGAGGAAATAAAGAATATATGAATTCTCGAATTCTCCTTTTCTGTAGTTAATGCTCCTTTTCGGTGGATTAATTCAAAGAGGTTGGGTCTAAAAATAGTCTAAGAGGGAAAGGTAAAGGGTTAAATAGTGTTTCAACGTGCTTATAGGCATTAACTAACGTCTGATGTGCCGCATATCAGGGCATTTAACATTTAGCCTGGTGAGCAAATTTATTTCATTAGAATCTTTTAGTCAGTCGCCACGATTTATTTATCTTATATTTATTTTCAAAACACGTCTCATCTGAGTCCAAACTGTTTGCAAAAATAAGTATTGATCCGTCCTGATCAGGCCAAAAATTGTATATTACGATATACAACAGTACGGGGAGCATAAAATCTCGCAAACGTTTTCTGGTACACTGCGTGAAAGACAGATTTACTGACGAAGATATGATAAAAGAAATATTACCTAATAATAAATTCGGTTCGTTAAGCAGTCCTAACGACAAAGGTATTTCTTCGGCATCAATCAATCAATGCAAAGAAAAATATGTGCAGACAATTTTAAGCGATAATGGGTTTAATGCATATACTATACAGTTGTAGATCAATATATCGAGGTATGCAACAATTCAAGAGCATACGTTGATTGTTTTTTGGTTGTTGTTATTATTGTTGTTGAAGTTGATCTTTATAGTCTATGAATGGTATATAGAACTGTTTCAGTTGTAGAATGAAGAAACATGCAGTAAATACTGTTAAAATTGAAAACAAACAGAATTTCTCATAGCTAATTTTTCAATAAAATTTATACAATATAACTGGCTTTAAGTTCATACCCGGTGTTTAAATGACCGTCATATCTGATGAAGATAAAAACAATTATGTCTACATGTTCAACACCGAATGTTAGGATTTAGGTATCGCAAATAATAATATACTGAGATAAATGTCATTCTGATCAATGAAATAAAGGTTTATAATTAAATTATATGAAAAATAATGTTTTTGTGGCTGATTATAGGTACTTTTTGCGTAACTCATATTCGCGGATATAAATCTTATATCCGTCATGTCCGCTTTTTAGACATAGCTAATACACATAACACACCCAACATTCGAACGTACGTGTGAATACTGCATATTGACAGATTGTATCGTAACAAATATATAGATATAGACATAGTTTATTAGTAACTTATACATATAGTATCTCGTTACATATATAATCAAATCAAAACATCTTACCAAATCGAGTCACATGGCAAAAAATGTTAGTAAATGCACCAATGAGATGCATTGTATCATAACAGAATACAATTACATTATGTCCTATGTGTAGAAATTAAATCGACTACATCTTTTAGTATGAATCGCAACTCATTAGTAGGCATTTACAACACATCCTATTAAGAAGTTTTAGAGAGAAAAAATATATAGATGCTGCCCTTTCTAAACACACTGGTAAGATAGCAACAATTAATTATTTGAACCCCTAAATCTTTTCAATCTGCATACATCAATGTTTCCGCATCACACATGGGAACTGAAATAATAGGTCTACAGGGACTAGCAAAGTTTATATGCCCGATTGGTTTTATTGTTTGTATGTGCTTTTTGTATAATATAAAAGTGTGTTGCTTATACAAAAACAAAAAGCATGATTAATGCAACACTAAACAAAGATTGATGAGTAGCTTCAACAATAAAAATATTTCTGAAACAAAGTATATTGTCTAGGAGTCAGATAAGAACAAATAGTGTTGCCAGTATTTCTCGAACTATTGCTTTAGTTAACTATGAAAGTAACTGTTCATGGCTATCACACTTCAATCTCAATATATGGCACGACCATGTGCAATCTTCTTGCCAGGAGCATTTGTCACTGACCGTTCCAAGGCGGTACTTTATTTCCCCCTTTGTTTGTTTGTTTGTTTGTTATGTCCGTGCGTCTCTTTGTATCTTTTATATTCATGTAAATTTGCTGTTTGTCGTTGTGGTGCTGTTTGGGCAGTTGTGTGTTTTGTATGCGGTATTTCCTGCATGACTCATACATGTACTTTTGTAAGGCCTTTCCAACATTCTTGTCAACCCAGCCGGGACTTACGACATATTGGTCAGCAGCTCAACCTGAGCAACGATAGTTCATTTATAGAAGGGTTACGGATACAAATTGACACTGCTTCAGCTGCCCTGACACGGATCAACAGAATATGAAACTCTGCACCAAGCCGCATGTGTTCGGTTATTTTCCATCATCTCATATATATGTTAGACGACTTTCCGATTCACAGTGGTGAATCCAGACTCCGAGCTTACAAAACTTCTAAGCTTGAGTCGGAATTCATTCTCAAGTATCTAATTGGTCATATTTTGAGTTCATTGAATATCTGTCAAATCAAAGAGAACTCTGACACATGCAAAATGTTTTAAACCTCATGGCCAGCGATGGTGAAGAAAATGGAGAGACAGTTAAGTTGATCATATGGGATGGCAAATGGAATGGAAGAATTAAACATAAACAGGCAAAGAATAATATGCTAAAGATGTTTTGAGACCAAGAAAGATTTTAAAGCAGTCAAGTGAACATTCAGAGAAGTTCTGGGTTATTTGTAACCGATACAAAAGAAGAGAATGTCAGAAAATAACCATCGTAAACTGCTGATATGAAAATTTCATGTGCTACAACTGTCAACATCTAGCCCTGAACGCCATGAATATTCAAGTTACAGGCTTTGTGTGTATAAATATTTATTAGAGTAATGTTCATAATGGCATATGAACAAGAAAAACGTAACAAATGTAGAATCAGATCTATACTATACTATACTATACTATACTATACTATACTATACTATACTATACTATACTAATACTATACTATACTATACTATACTATACTATACTATACTATACTATACTATACTATACTATACTATACTATACTATACTATACTATACTATACTATACTATACTATACTATACTATACTATACTATACTATACTATACTATACTATACTATACTATACTATACTATACTATACTATACTATACTATACTATACTATACTATACTATACTATACTATACTATACTATACTATACTATACTATACTATACTATACTATACTATACTATACTACACTACACTACACTACACTACACTACACTACACTACACTACACTACACTACACTACACTACACTACACTACACTACACTACACTACACTACACTACACTACACTACACTACACTACACTACACTACACTACACTACACTACACTACACTACACTATACTATACTATACTATACTATACTATACTACACTATACTACACTATACTATACTATACTATACTATACTATACTATACTATACTATACTATACTATACTATACTATACTATACTATACTATACTATACTATACTATACTATACTATACAGTATACTATACACTATACTATACTATACTATACTATACTATACTATAATATACTATACTATACTATACTATACTATACTATACTATACTATACTATACTATACTATACTATACTATACTATACTATACTATACTATACCTATACTATACTATACTATACTATACTATACTATACTATACTATACCTATACTATACTATACTATACTATACTATACTATACCTATACTATACTATACTATACCTATACTATACCTATACTATACTATACTATACTATACTATACTATACTATACTATACTATACTATACCTATACCTATTACTATACTATACTATACTATACCTATACCTATTACTATACTATACTATACTATACTATACCTATACTATACTATACTATACTATACTATACTATACTATACTATACTATACTATACTATACTATACTATACTATACTATACTATACTATACTATACTATACTATACTATACTATACTATACTATACTATACTAAGAAATGTTATCCTGATTTTAATAGTGTATTTAGTGTATTGCTGTTCTATGGCTGGTAGTGAAAGATAACAGCGTCTAAACAAACAATATCATGTGTTAGAGTTATTCCTCTTGACTCTGGCTCCCCGAATAATGGGGAATGATTCAAAATGATCGCTTTATTTTCATGTTATTACGGGGAAAGAGGAACTGATAGGTGCATGCTTATTTTCTTTAATTCTTTTGTAAAATTGCTGCTAAATACGTTTACTCAGTGAAACAATCCTGCCCATAAATAGTTCGTCAACTTGAGTACAATGAACCTTCTGAAATACGACCACCAAAACAAGTTCTAATTCCGAGTCTCACAGGTAGATGGTAGGTGAAAGCAGGGCCAAAGTGTGCTTTCTTCATTAACCCCACCCTGCATTAAAGAATCACTTGTTTTTAAAGGCATCCATTTTTAGACATTGAATGGTCGCTTTATTTATTATACTTAATAAAATTATTAAATAGTTAAAACCTTTTATGCTATTAACCCTTCGCTTGTTATTCGCGTCAATATACCTACCTGTAAATAGTGAAGACCCAGATGAGACAGCTCCTGCAGGAGCTGTCTCTTCAGGGTCTGCACTATTTACAAGTTGATTGTGCAACCAGTGCACTCCACAGGAGCGATTGCACAGCGCGATACTTGTACACAGTGAAGATATATGTAATTATACAACAGGGCATGGGTAAAGAAGGAGAAATGTGTTTTAAAATTCATCAAGAGATGGGTTAAATGTTCTGCCTGATTAAACCGTTAACTGCTGTGTTTGCATTTAAAAATGAACGAATACCTTTGATCTCATGACCAGAATACTAAGACTTGCAGGATTTATCTTTTTATGACTCTAAGGTATATGTTTGGAACAACCTCTCATCATTGTAAATATCATGTTCATCATTGTAAACACCCATGTTTAATGCAGAACGTCACGATTTGTGAATATCTGAGCAGTGGGCATTCTACAGGGTTGAAATAACTTGTAGCCCAATCCCGTTCATGTATCTTAAATGCAATCAGATATGTTTTCGATTCTTTGAACTTTTAAAAAACAAACTTATTGACCTATTGCTCCTGCAGGAGCTTTCAGAATTACTTTAGACCTGCATTAATCTGTGAACTTCAGACATTGTCCAGATCAGAAATCGGATAACTTGCACTTCTGTTATTTCGAACTAATTTGTATAGTCTCTTAACCCATTCCCGCATATTGACGACTTTTGACGACTCTGTAAAAGTCACTTTGTGAAACCATTGTGATAAATAGAGCATTTGCTCCTATAGGAGCAAATGCTCTATTTATCACAATGGTTTCAAACTACAAAATTCTAAAATTTTCCTTTTCTCTAGTTAATGCTCCTTTTCGGTAGATTTATTTAAAGAGGTAGGATCTAAAAATAGCCTATGAGGTAAAGGGTTAAAGTTCGAGATATCGAACTCCAAATGTAATATCACTGCCTATCTGTAGGGCAGGTGGCAGCTTAATGCATGATGAAAGTCATACCGAAAGCTCCCAGAGGAGCTTCCTTCGTGACAATGAGCAGTCACCTGCTTTAAATAATTCAACATTCCTATTTACGAAGATTTTGGATCAGCGAGGCTTCACTGATCTGCATTTTGACTCGTTAGTGACATGATTTACATCGATGAAGCTTTCATTATATTCAAACGACGCTCGCCTGTGGGCAACTACTTCCATTGATCAGTTATCTCCCTTAGATCAATTATCGCCTAATCGAACCATCTTTAACTTTGTGTTTTTATTTTTAATTCTATCGTTCGCTTTGTCAGCCCTTATCCCGCAATCCGCGGCTTGTCTCGCATTTGCAAACAGCTTGGATCCAGATGAGATGCCGAGTAATTCGGCGTCTCATCCGGATCCAGGCTGTTTGACACGCGGTCAATTGCCTTCTCAAAAGCTTGACGAATCGGAAGTGGTCAGAATTGCACCAGGTCCATATTTGAGAAGACATGTTTATTTTCCATAGTAATAGTAAGGTAAAACAATGACATTACAGATAGCGTCACAATCTGAAGAGAAATCTAACACTATTGGTGACAGAAACGAAATTAAGACGACAGTTCATTGCGTGTCAATTTGAATTTTGAATGAAAGAAGAGGTAAAAAATAGTGTTCGAAAAAGGAGCGATGAAAAAGGAATCACAAAAAGTTTTGAACAAGATCAGACTTCATCCGGTGTAATTTGGGCACAGTTTCGGACAAAGACGCTTTTATTAACATGGGTAGTATATCAATACAACATGGGAATTCATATTAGAGGCTCTGCTGATGTTCGTACTTATAACCTCTTCATTGTGAGACTGACGCTATACCACTGAATTAATTAGGTCCAATTTGTGCCTGCTGTTACATATGTAAAAAAATAATTGAACAAAACTAAAGAAATACATTGTATATGCAGACAGTACTATTGGCATAGGATTTAGATACAGTAAAACCTCTCTATAACGGCCACTAAAGTGTGTCAATTAGTTAGTATTTAGGGCAGGTGGCTGCTTTAAAGCAAGGTGAAAGTAAAACAGAACGCTCCTATAGGAGCTTCACCTTGCTTTAAGCAGCCACCTGCCTTTAACACAAAATAATTGATGTAATTTAGTGGCCGTTGTAGAGAGGTTTTACTTACCATGTAAATAGTGGAGCGTCTTAAGCGGTCATCAGAAAGAGGTTTAATAATAGATCTGTAAGGCAGGAGGTAGCTTAAGGAGCTCTTTGCATTACCCTTGCTTGCATTAAACAACCATCTCCTTGTTAAGACCCCTATGTTCAATAAAATTGATGGCCGCTTAATTAACCCTTTACTCCATAAATACGCCTTTCTACGCCTCTGTAATAGTCACTTCTTGAAACCATTGTGATAAATAGAGCATTTGCTCCATAGGAGCAAATGCTTTATTTATCACAATGGTTTCTATACAGCACTATTATAACATTTGCCTTTTCTCTAGTAAATGCTCCTTGTCGGTAGATTCTTTCAAAGAGGTTGGGTCTAAAAATAGCTTATGGGGACAGGTTCTATTGCATACTGACGCTACTGATGGAATAACCTTTAACCCTTTACCTGATGAGTTTTCATGCATCACTCCGCTACTTATGAATATTATGTGCATGTGTTTTCATTATTTATTAACCTTTTCCCTCATATAAACGCCTTATCACGCATTTGCAAACAGAGTAGACCCAGATCAAATATAGGAGCCGTCAAATCATCAGGGTTTGTTCTTTTTGCTTAACCATTTCCTTACGTAAGCGCATTTTGACGCATCTGCAAACAGAGTAGACACAGGAGCCGTCTGATCAGGATCTGCTCTGTTTGCTTATGGTGTAATATAGATCTGATTCTACAGCTTCTGTCTGAGCCAAAATGTCATGTGTTCATATGCCATTATAAAAAAAATAATCTTATTAATATCCATGACGTCTTATTTCCTACATGAATATTTATCAGGGAAAGTTTTAAGAAATTATAACAGAGGACAGGTTCTACTGTAGTGTCTGGCTCTCGCGGAGGATGTAAGTTCGAACCTCAGTGGAGGCTCATACACTTCCGTGTTGCATATAATGTAATATCTGTATTAACACATGTATATTTGTTCGATTCATTGCTTAAAAATGGAAGAGACATTGTTGCTTCTTGCTGACCTCACATTCAACATAGATTTTGGTTGAAAATTGAAGAATTTAGCACATATACTGTATTTCAAATACATCCCTTAGTAACTAATACAGTAAAAGCCCCTTTAACGCGCGTACGTTAACATTAGTATCATTGTCGGTATTTCAGGCACGTGGCAGCTTAACCCATTACCTCATAGGCTATTTTTAGATACAACCTCTTTGAATAAATCTACCGAAAAGGAGCATTAACTAGAGAAAAGGAAAATTTTAGAATGTTATAGTTTGAAACCATTGTGATAAATAGAGCATTTGCTCCTATAGGAGCAAATGCTCTATTTATCACAATGGTTTCACAAAGTGAGTTTTAAAGAGTCGTCAATATGAGGGAATGGGTTAATGCAGGTTGAAATGATGCAAACAGCTCCCAAAAGGAGCTTTCTGCATGACTTTCACCCAGTAGTCCCGAGCAAAGCTTTTTGTCTATTATATGTATCAATGAAATGTCTAGACCCCTGTTGACGCTTTGGCTGTCCTCTTGTTAGAACAATTTAATACAAGAAATCTAGTTTAAAGACCTATTTAAATGTCATGCGATCGAAATTCTAAGAAAGAACAATATCAAAACACTGGTCCCCTACATAAAAAAAAGTTCGAATGCAAAGTTCAAAATAATGTGGTCCTTGGCAATCACCTACGTACTTTTGGGGGTTTATCTTTTTTATTATTTATTATTATTATTATTCTGTGAGTATAATGTTTTCAAGCACAAAATTAGATTGCTGTAATATGTTGATATGTTGATTAGTTATAACGACCAAGACACCATAAACCGCTCGTTGCTTCTCGGATATTTCCGGACTAGTCTTACATTGCGCTGTGTTCTACAAACTAAGTAAATTATTGCACGAGCGTATCCGGACATAGACGAGCACTAGCGAATTACAAAACCAGGTCACAGCTGTCGGTGTCAAAAAATACAAATGTATTTTGTCATAAAATGTCATTAGACGACATCCTTCATTAACCCTTCGCCTGCTGAAAAATGAAGCCCGCTCAATCTCCCGATTCGATCAAACTTTTGAGACACTATTGGTCTGGTGACGAACATCTTTCGGTCCCGATGAGAAGCTGTGTTTCTCGGCGTCTCATCTGGATATAAGCTGTTAACAAAATGCCAGTCAAAACACACTTATCATGAGAAGATTTAACCATTCGCTTGCTTAACCCATTACCTCATAGGCTATTTTAAGATACAACCTCTTTGAATAAATCTAACGAAAATGAGCATTAACTAGAGAAAAGGAAACTTTTAGAAATTTGTAGTTTGAAACCATTGTGATAAATAAAGCATTTGCTCCTATAGGAGCAAATGCTCTATTTATCAAAATGGTTTCACAAAGTGACTTTTACAGAGTCGTCAAAAGTCGTTAATATGAAGGAATGGGTTAACGCGACCTGGATGTCATTTGCAAACAGCTTGAATCATCAGGATCCAGACTGTTTGAAACTCTGTCAGAATTTCTCACGAGACGCCGAGTAACTCGAAGTCTCATCAGTTTGGTAGCTGTTTGACACACGGTCAGTAGTTCATCAGCTGTTTGACACTCGGCCAGTAGTTTCTTAGATGTTTAACACTCGGCCAGTAGTTTCTCAGATGTTTGACACTCGGTCAGTAGTTTCTCAGATGTTTGACCAAATCGGAAGCCTGTATAATAGCGTTCAGCAGACCAGGCTTGGAGCTAACATTATTGAGCCATGTCGTTGGGGGAGAAAACCTAAATTACATGTACATGTAAATATAATGAAATTTGCAGAACTGTATCACTTAAGTAATTTACAGTCAAATCCCGTGGATCCAAGCCTTCAGATAAGTATCACCACAAGTCTTAAAGACATATAATAGCTTTACGTAGAGTGGAAGTCGAGCAGAAAGTTCCCCATGGAGCTCTCTCCGGGACCTTTACCTTGCATTAAGCAGTCACCTGCCTAAACAGTTCCCCATGGAGCTCTCTCCGGGACCTTTACCTTGCATTAAGCAGTCACCTGCCAAACAGTTCCCCATGGAGCTCTCTCCGGGACCTTTACCTTGCATTAAGCAGTCACCTGCCTAAACAGTTATCCATTCTTCTTTACTAAAAGTTTTGGATAACTAAGTTTTACTGTAAATTAAATATTTCTCTGTGATAAATCTTAAAGATAACGTGGTTTAACATTTTCAGTGCATGAGACGAGCCATTAATGTCTTTTACAAACAGTGTAGACCCAGATGAGAGGGCTCCTATAGGAGCCCTCTCATCAGGGTCTACACTGTTTGCCAAGTTACAATTTTCTTAAAACATATCCATGAATATTCACGGTAAGCTTGATCTGTTTCATTTTTTTTGGAATAGTCCATTTGAAAATTCAGCGTTGAAAGGGTCCCACTGTAATCTTTTATCCACATGTACGAAAACATTTGGCTAGTTTAAACCTTTGAATGCTGAATTTTCAAAACAGGATTGTCCTTTATTGTTTAATGGTGGAGTACATTCAGTATGAAAGTGTATAGTTTACGAGAATAGTTTGAATGACTGTTTCCCTCAAATCTGGGTCTACACTGTTTGCTAATGCCAGTACGCTCGTTACCTACATTCAAAGAGTTAATGATCAAACTGTTGTTATAATCATAATAGGCTCAACAGGGTTTCCAAACTTGCCACAAACATTTTTATAACAATATTTACACACCTAAAACGTAAATCGGCTTACATAAAACGGTTCAAAGAATGGGCGAGAGTTATAGTATTTGTGCCTAAATGTCACTAATATTCCTCGTTATAAACATATTACAAAATGTGTCTTTTATCCCCTTTAGTCGACGCATTTGTGAAAGAAGTTTTCATAGTATTGTCATAAACCCTTTTATCAAGCATTTGCAAACAATTGTCGGCCCGGATTAACAACAACAGATATCTTCACAAGTTTGTTGATGGCAAGACTATACGGAAATCAAGTCATTGTCTTCTTGTAACACATGCATTAATTGTTTATCTTTTAAGAAATCTCTTATTTTACAGAATTTTTGAATGAGGTAACAAACTACTATCGGAAATCATTATCGCGGCGCGTGACATGTTCTGATCAACCGGATAGATAAGTACCAGAACGGCAAATCGAGTTGTACAGCACCGGAGGCGTGTTCGATTGGGCGAAACGAGCGGAATTGATGTTATACGGGGCTCTCGATATATTTACCTGAGCGAGTATTTGTTAAACATAACAGTTAAATGATTTGAACAGAGCGGATAGCGCGCCGATGAAACAGCTTAGTACACACAGAAAAGGTTTAAGCTTACATGAAAAAAGATTTCGGATTTATATTTTGTGAGCTTATACATTAGTATTAGAGAGAGAGCGTATTTAGATTCAAATGTGTCTACTGGTCGGGAAAATTGTTTTAAACATTTATGGTTAATGTAACTCCAGTTAGCTTAAAGTGTGCAGCGACTATTAGATTGAACTTCTCACCTTAGGAGCGAGACTTTGCTATATCTATTGAAACGGTAACAAAAAGAAGACAAAATTTGTCAAAGTGGGACACTATTAATGCGGAAAGTTGGGCGGGGAATTAATTTCGAAGTCCGTCGTATTGAATTCACTGTCAGTGTAGGATTTGTGGAATTATCATCGAACTGGTGACTGAATGATAAATTGCTTTAGCAGTCTCGCAGTGTTATTTACGTGAACTTATACGAGTGAAAATAGTTTGTTACCAAGGTATTGGAATTAGAAAAGGAACTGGACATGGATTCGCGTTTAAAATATTTCAGAACCTTAGAAGAAAGAAAAGTGTAAGGAAAAGAGAAACGTATGAAGATATAGTGAGAGAAAGACATACAAATGAATATGGAGACGTATCTAAGACGCACATATGGACAGAAGAAATCAGTGGACAGAGACGATTTCCCTTTCTGGGATTACAGGTAGGCAGACCAAAGCATCATTTCTTAAGAATTACTGGTCATTGTATTATATTGTTATTTTATAATACTTTCATTCCTTAATTTATCTCTGTAAAATTTGTCTCCCAGATATATATTGTTTATGCCATTATTGCCTGTGAGTGTTTCTTACTCTGTGTCTCTTTTCACCTTTACCTCATGAATATTCATTAAGCAAAATGAATGTACATGTATCAATATTAATTACATGTATAATTGAATGTTATTAATAATCATGGACAATGGATTATTTTGGACAAAGATACGCCTTTCTAAAGCATTTGCAAACAGAGTAGACCTAGATCATGCGGCTCCTGTAAGAATCGTTTGATCAGGGTCTGCTCTGTGTTCGTATGTAATAATATAGATCTGATTATACAGTTTGTGTCATGGCAAAATGTTCTCTTAATGTTTAACCGTTTCCCTGTTCTATGTTTATTACAAATTTCAATACCTACTGAATATTCATAACCAAAATAGTTATTCATATAATGAAATACTGAAGGTGGAACATTGTAGCCATTTTAGAAAGTAAAGAAACAGATCTATCACATTCCATTAGCAAACAGAGCAGACCCTGATCAGACGGCTCCTATAGGAGCCGTCTGATCTGGGTCTACTCTGTTTGCAAATGTGTGCAAACACGTTTATATGAGGGAAAGGGTTAAAACTTCAGCTAGTAATATTTTTACATGAATATTCATTAGGTAAAGGGTTAACCTATGCTATCTATATGTCTAGTTCATACATCACTCTTAAAAATAACCAACTACAGCATTAAACCCTTAAAACTCTAGTGTCAATAACAGTGTCACTTAAACTGTAAACCTTTATCGCTGTACATGTATGTGCGATATTGTAACTACGCTTTTTCAAGCATTCTGAATCCAGATGAGAAGCAGATTAAGTTGGTATCTCATTTATATCCAAAATGTTGGAAACTGTAATTGTTATTTTTATGCAGACAGAAAATGTTGCTTGTAGTTAAACATTTGAAATTGATGATAGTGGGAGCAGAGAAAACTGTCCCCAGTATGGAAAGAGTTTGGAAAAGTGACGAGTGAAATACTTTACAAGTATGCTGTTGCTATTTGAGGAGAAGGTTGATGGAAGAAATGAAACTGTATCCAATAAACAGCCGTGTCAGCCCCTTAATTTGTCACCCAGATATACTTGCATGTGACATTCGAGCAAATAACAAAACCTGACATCCGTGTAAATAAATAAAGTGTTTTCCGTGTCAATAACAAGACTGCTTTTTAAACGCCTATTTGGCACCATACAGCTCAACAACGATACATAGAACAAAGAATGAAAAACGAACGAATAACAGCCCCTGAGGTTATAACGCGTTTTGCCTAAGTCTAAGTTGAATCTTAAGTATCCGATTAGTCAGATTTTGGGTAAACTCAAACTGTGACCTATCAGATACCTAAGAACGAACTCAAACTCAAACTCAAACTCAAACACAGAAGTTCTATAACCTACGAGTCAGGTTCTCTTAGTCTGTTACGCCGTCATGTGTATCTGTTATTATTTTGTGTTTTTCTTCTCCGTTCTGTTACTTTCTGTCAATCTCCATCTTTTATAGTGTGTATATCGCCGTCTCTCTATCTGTATACTTATATGCATTTTTCTGCATAAATTTCTTCTCTCCTTTGTTTTTCCATATCTTACTCTTTCCATCTTCTTCCCGTCATGTCTATATCTTATTACATATTTCTGCATAAATTTCTTCTCCCCTTTGTTTTTCCATATCTTACTCTTTCCATCTTCTTCCCATCATGTCTATATCTCATTCTATCACCGTCTCTCCCTTCCGTTCAAGTTTCCGTCTTCTTTTTTCACTCTCTTTTGTCTTTCGTTTTCTCCTGATTACACCAAACTCTAACGAGTTGCCTCTATCAGTTCGCAAACGACAATCAATTACCATACAGTAATGATGTAGCTTTGTGTCTGTAATTGACAATTTTATCATGCCACAACAGTTCAAACAACGAGTTACTTCTACACAGATTATCGTATTCCTTTACTCCATGAACATTCATGTAAGAAATAATGACGTCATAAATATTAATACGCTATAAGTTTATAATGGCATACAGTAAAACCTCTATATAACGGTCACTAAATTACATCAAGTATTTTGTGTTAAAGACAGATGGCTGCTTAAAGCGAGGTGAAAGTTAAACAGAACGCTCCTATAGGAACGTTCTGTTTTACTCTCACCTTGCTTTAAGCAATCACCTGTCCTGAATACCAACTTATTAACACAAATTAGTGGCCGTTATAGAGAGGTTTTACTGTAATTGTGAATTATTTGCAATGGCAGTAACTGTAGATACAGGTCTATGTTATTTCATAATCAAACAGAACAACCCTGATCAGAGGAGCCGTCTGATCTTAGTACAGTAGAGCTTGTCCTAAGCGACCATTCATTTATTGAACATAGGAGTCTTAAAAAGCAAGTGGTTGGTTAATGAGGGGCAAACGTAATGCAGCAATCTCCTTTAAGAGCTGTTTGCATTACGTTTTACCTGCATTAAGCTACCGCCTGCCTTAAGCACCCATAACTAGACCTCTTTTTTGGTGGCCGCTTAAGACAGGTCCTACTGCACTGTAGTAGCAAATGCGTTAAAGGCGTTTTCTATTGAGTAAAGGGTTAAATCACGGGGACCTCCAACTTAACCGTCTGCGTGATACATATTTCTTCTCAATAGAACAGTTAACTTTTTTAAATCCGAGTCAATTTAAAACAGTGAGCCATCGAACTTAACCTCTACTGTACATCAAAGAGGGCCTTGTTAGAGCTCGTCTGAATAAACCTTGATAAGTCTTCTGTAGATTTACAGGGGCGAAGAAGAATCGATTATCTATTATATGTATTTATATCACCACTGTGTCAGAATAACGCTTTAAATATTGAATTTTCAAAGTGAAATGGCCGACCATCTTTTAACGACTGAGTCCATTCAGTATTAAAGGACATGCTTTACAAAAATAATTTGAATGATAAACTACGGTCAGAGGGCTCCTCTAGGAGTCATTTGATCTTGGTCTACGCTGTTTGTAAATGACACTGCACTCGTTCCCCACATTCATGGGGCTAAGGTGACTTATGAATAGATATCAGCATGAACTGTTACCGTCTAATGAATTCGAAAGATTAAACCCTTTGCCTGATGAATATTCATGAAAGAAATAATGACATCATGGATATTAGTTACATGATTTTTTTTATAATGACATAGAATGCAGCATGTCTTCAGCGCATTTAATAACCTTAAGTAAAACAGTTATTCATATAACTCATAATCATTAGAATCGTCTCGAAGTGTCGACTCTAACGAGTAACAGCAAGACAGTGCTTGTATGTATAAATAGCAGAGACTTGAATATGTGCAGTACTGATCTGACTTTTCAACCACTTAAAATTCTAGTGTACCAAACAGTTTGACTCCTTAAAAGAATCTGATTATCTCGGTGTGTCATAATTATACACACACTGTTGGCTTTTGAAACCATGAAACCTCCCACAACAAGCTAAGACTTATGTTAACCCTTTACTCCATAAATGCGCCTATTCCTACGCCTTTGCAAACAGAGCAGACCCAGATCAGACGGCTCCTACAGGATCAGGGTCTGCTCTGTTTGCTTATGCTATAATATAGATATGAGTCGACAGCTTCTGCCATGGCCAAAACATCATGTGTCCATGTGCTATTACATGTATAACAATTCATCTAATTAATATTCATGATGTCATTATTTCTTACATGAATATTCATGGAGTAGAGGGTTAACCATACATTCATTACAGAACAGAGATATTCACAACCGTTGGTCTATATTCAGTTTGCTGGAATAAGGAAGAAGAGGTACTACATAGTTTGTACAGTAAAACCCCTCTATTGCGACCACTAAAAAGGGGCTTATATAAGTCTGGATGACAGAGGCAGGTGGTAGCATAATGCAGGTCGAACGTTATGCAGAAAGTTCCTATAGGAGCTTTCTGCATAAAATTTTCGTCTTGCATTAAGTAACCACCTGCTTATAAAGACAATTTTGATTATTTTTCAGTGGTCGCATTAAAGTGGTTCTACCGTATTACATGTACCTATTTCTATTTGTATACAGTTTTGATCCAGATCAGACAAAATGAGTTTCAGATAAGGTTTAGCTAACCCCGCTAACCGGAACTTTCGAATAAGTGTCATTATCGGTCTGTAATACGGATGGAAGCTTAATGCAGGATGAAAGTCATGCTTAAAGCTCCCCTGGGAGCTTCCTGCTGACGTATACTCTGTATTAAGCAACCAATTGCCTGAACATCCCTCAGTTCTTCTTTATTAAGAGTTCGGTTAGCATGGATTTGTTGTATAGTAAAACCTCTCTATAACGGACACTATATTATATCAAGTATTTAGCGGCTGTTTAAAGCAAGGTGAAAGTAAAACAGAACGCTCCGATAGGAGCGTTCTGTTTTACTTTCACCTTGCTTTAAGCAACCACCTGCCCTAGATATCAACTAATAAACACAATTGAGCGGCCGTTATATAGAGGTTTTACTGTATATATAAAAGAACAGGGTGGTTTGAAATCGATCTGAAATATTTACAGTAGACGGTATAGACATAGTAGCCGATAATAGGATTGTTGGAGGCGCGCGGAGTACGAAGATAAATGCATTATCTATAATGTACATATTTTATTCGTAATCAGCTGATACCGCTGGCCTGGGGGAAGAGGGGTGTCTATTTTTGGGTCTCAACAAAGATATATACACGTGTATCTGGGATCAATAAACCTATAAGCCTTTACTCCTTGAAATAATGACGTCGTTAATATTAATTAAATGAATTTTATAATGTCATATATAAACACAGACTATTCAAAGCAAACAGAGCAGATCCTGAAAAAACAGTCAGATCTGGGTCTACTGACTCTACTCTGAAACGGCATTAAAAGGTGTATCTATGAAGTAAATTGTTAAAAGAGGAGGTACCGAACGTCTCTGCGATCCAGAATATTGGACAAAGTAAACCTGCCTTTGGGATTGAAGCTGACGACGTGTTTTGAAACTGACAATTCACTTATCATAATAAGAGTTAAAGGTTGTATAAATTACATATAAATTTTGCCGTATTAAGTACAGTAAAACCCCTCTTATACGACCATCAAAATGAGGTATAATTCTGGGGTCTTAGAGGCAGATGGTAGCTTAATGCAGGACGAAAATAATGCAGAAAGCTCCTGCAGGATCTTTCTGCATTACTTTCGTCCTGCATTAAGCAACCACCCGCTTTTAATGACACCTATGTCTCCTCTTTAATTGGTCGCTTTAGACGGGATTTACTGTATTCAAACGATATGCACATTGCATAAACTTAACGGTGTATCATATTTCATTTAACCCTTTCCCTCATATAAACGTGTTTTCACGCATTTGCAAACAGAGTGGACCCAGATCAGACGGCTCCTAGAGGAGCCGTCTGATCAGGGTCTGCTCTGTTTGCTAATAGAATTTGATAGATATATTTCTTTGCTTTCTGAAATGGCTACAATGTTCCACCTTCAACATTTCATTATAAATATTTTTCCATGAATAATCAGTAGGTATTAAAATTTGAAATAAACTTAGAACAGGGAAAGGGTTAAAACACCTAAAATTGCCTGCCTTTTATAACCTTTTACTTAATGAGTTTTCATGTAAGAAATATAATTAAATATAGCATTATTATATAGTGGCACATGAACAGATGGACTTTTAACCATAGCAGAAAATCTATAACGAGACCTATATTATTCCATAATCAAAAAGAGCACACCCTGGTTGGTCGGCTTTACTCTGAGTCTACTCTGTTTGCAAAGGTTGCGTCTCTTCTGTTTGCAATGTCATTGAATTATGTATGGAGTAAAAAGTTAACCCATTCCTTCATAAGCTATTTTAAGACGCAACCTCTTTGGATAAATCTACCAAAAAGGGGCATTTACTACAGAAAAAGAAACTTTTAGAATTGTGTAGTCTTGAAACCATTGTGATAAATAGAGCATTTGCTCTATTTATCACAATGGTTTCAAAAAGTGACTATAAGATAGGCGTAGAACGGCGTGTTTATGGAGGAAAGAGTTAACTGGTTCCATACCTTCAAGAGAGACATTTTGCAATCGGTCCGAATCCGAGTTCCTCGTGTCACGTGTCTTTTGTTATTGAATATTGATTTTTGAATCAATACCGGATTTATAATAAACTTCTACATTTTTTTTTTATAAAAAAGGACAAATCTGTTTTTGTGCAGACGACACTTTAATTTGGTGAAAGGGGTTATGGATAATGTATTCAAACACTAACACGAGCTGGGCACAGAAAAGTGCAGATAAAGCAGAGACCTCATTCCTTAGAAAGCTGTATGTCGTCTGCTTGAAACTTTCGTCTGCTTTTATGGTAATTTATCTATAGTTTGTCATTTGTCCAAGGAAACACTTCAGAATGGTTGTCCAACAGTATTAATCCAGATCTGTCGACGAGGAGCTTTGTGTCCGATCTTGATCGAAACTGTTCACAAAAACAAGTCAAGCCACATGTAGGACTTAATCGGGTTTAGCATACATTATTCAGTCGATTGTCGATAGGAGTGCATATATATTAACCCTTACTATTCTGTATTTTCAAATGGACTTTTCCAAAATTCAAACAGGTCAAGGTTATGGTGAATATCTAGGGTGTTTTCTAAAGAAAACTGCAGCATGACAAATAGTGCAGACCCTGATGAGAGGGCTCCTCTAGGAGCCCTCTCATCTGGGTCTACACTGTTTGCAAATGCCATTGAATTAGTGACTCGTGCCCCGCAGGGTAAGGGTTAACCCTATTCAGGCTACCCGTGACCTGACCCGCATTTGCAAACAACAAAGACCCAGATGAGACCCTGAGTAACTCGGTGTCTCATCAGGATACAAGCTGTTTGTCATTCAGTCAATAGTTTCCTAAAAGCTTGATCAAATTGCAAGTAATCAAAAGTGCACCATATCAAACTTGGAGGAGGCGTTATTTTTTCACACCGATTTTAAGGGGTTACCCTAGATGTTTCTGACAAGATGCTTGGAAAGTACTTTGCTCTACAAGTTACACTTGATGAGTGAATGAGTCTGGTTTTACGGTACTGTTACACTGAATACGTCATATAGCGTTAAATTAAAGAAAACCACAAATGAATGAATGAGTGAATGAATTATGATAATGACTATTATCGTCATCGTATTGAAAATGTTTTGTGTGTGATACTGGTCATAATTTCTATTGCTGATTTATCATGTAATCATAATTATCATCATCATTATCATCAGCAGCATCAGCAACACCACCATCATTATTACAGCCTTCGCCACCATCATCATCCCTACATGCTGTTCTCGTTTGTGTTACCATTACAAAGACCAAAGTCCCAGCAACTTTGAATGTTCTCTCTTTTTCAAATAACGGTTCACTACATTTCAAATTTATCGCCAATCGCGGTTGTGGTTTCTTGCATGACTGCTGATTGTCGGTAAAAATGATTCGTGTGCAGAAATGCTACTGATATGAAACCCATATTATCCCGGGTATGTCACCCGTAAATATTTCCACCCGTTAACCCTTCGCTTCCTTATAGCGATCTGACTGGAAGTTGCAAATAGCTTGAACCCAGATGAGAAGCCTACTGTGGTAACTCCACGTCTCATCAGGATCCAAACTGTTTGATACTCTGTCAAACGCTAGCCAATAAATTAACCCTTTCCTTGCTCTATGTTTATTCCTAATTTCAATACCTACTGGAAAATCGTGGTCAAAATACATGTAGTTACAATGAAATATGGAAGGGGAACATTATATCCATTTTAGAAAGTATAAGGAAACAGATGTATCAAATTCCATTAGCAAACAGAGCATACCCTGATCAGAAGGCTCCTAAGGGAGCCTCTAATCTGGGTCTACTCCGTTTGTAAATGCGCGAAAATGCGTGAAATGCGTTTATATGAGAGAAAGGGTTAAGCAGTTAATGCTGGTTTACAATAGTTTCGGCAAACTACACATTTCTTGACATTTTAAGGATTTAACTATGCTAACCCTTTACTTCATACAGACACCTTTGAAAACATTACAAACATAGTAGACCCAAATCAGATAGTTCATGCAATGACTTATATAGATCCGATTACACAGTGTCTGCAATGGCCAAAATGTCATGTGTTCGTAAGTTATAAGAATCCGGCTAATACATTGTCGCGGTGTCATGATTTTTGTATAAATACAGTAAAACCCCTCTAATGCGACCAGCAAAAAGGGGCATAACTCACAGTGGCAAAGGCAGGTGGTAGCTTAATGTAGGACGAAAGTTATGCAGAAAGCTCCTATAGGAGCTTTCTGCATAATTTTTGTCCTACATTAAGCTACCACCTGCTTATGAAGACAGCCATATTTGTTCATTAAGTGGTCGCATTAGACGAGGTTTACTGTATTCATGTTGTAAGGTATTAAAAAGTTATAACGATTATGAGAGTAATGTTATATTGTTTGTGGTAATATTATATCGGTATAATGATTCTAAATACGGTATTGAAAATGGCCGAGAAACCATGTTGTGCAGAATGGTGGAACATTTAATGGCTTTAGAACATGGCTATATGTACATCGTCAGGCAATATTGAAATAATATCGAAATAAACATTTGGGTGATATTTAACAGAATCACACAATACCACTATTTTATAAATCAATTTTCCCACCATATTTTACCAACAGGTGATGTTGAAAATCTGAGTTTTACCTTTATGGCGTTGAACTAAGTGTCAGAAAAAGACCTATAGTCAATTCGGTGCTTCTACGCTTTTTTTTATTAACAAACTATACACTATCATAGTGACAAACAGTTTGGACCCTGATGGGTAGCTTAATTACTCGAAATTCAAGTTTGGGTCCAACATTTGGCTAGGATTTTCTAGAATGCATTTATTGTCATATAAAGGTAAAAGAAAACGTATTTGTTTTATTGATTATAACACCAGTGGAAAAGGGTGCAATTGCGTGGTATGGGCTAACTAAATCAGAACTATTTGTAGAAGTTTGGTTGTATTTGAGCAAAGCCTCGAGTGTTTGATTTTTAGATCGCGTGTAAGAATATGATTTGTTCAAACAACTAAGAACGATAGTATTGGTAAATAGGTGGAATAGTCACGAGCAATATATAGATGAAAGAAATGCGCAAAAGCCAGTTTTTAGAAAGACTAAGTTTTAATTACTTAATTAGTTCATTACTATAGTTCTATTTTAACACAGAAACAACGGAAATGAAGACATTTGTTTGAACATAGATTTGTATCACAATTACTCACCCTTGTCCCGCTGTGTCTCCTACATTTAGATTCAGTTCATTTGTTACAAATTTCGATTCGATCAATCTTTTGAGAAAATATTGACCGACTGTACAGCTTGGATCCTGATGAGACGTCGAGTTACTTTGGGTCTGATCTGGATCCAAACTGTGCCAATTTGAGTCAGGTCGCGGATATCGGTATGATAGTTAATTAGCGGTTCTACAAATAACTATTTGTCACTGAACGGAAGTCCCCTAATTAGGTCCTGTCATATTTTGTTTTGTTATGCGTCTTAGTTGTCTCTTTTTTAGTCTCAGTGTCCATTTCGGTACAATTGTTTCATTGCGGATAATTATATGTAAAGTTCAAAGGTTATTTCACGTTACTGTTGTATTAACAAACAGTCGGAACGGGATTTAATTGCACATTTCCGCGTAATAATGAAATAATTGCCGTGGTTAATTTCTAGGTGAACTAATAGGAGATGATGTTGATAAGCGATCCACACACGTGCCAACGTAAATATTAGTCATAAAAAACCTCACCGTGAACGTCAAATGTCATTAAATTTCAGAGACATAACACCCATTACAAACAGATGGTACAGTAAAGCACGTGAAAGATAGCAGGTGATTGAATTTATTCTACGGATTAACCAATTCCTCATAGGCTATTTTTAGATCCAACCTCTTTGGATAAATCTACCGAAAAGGAGCATTTACTAGAGAAATGGAAATTTTTTAGAATTGTGTAGTTTTTAAACAATTGTGATAAATAGAGCATTTGCTCCATAGGAGCAAATGCTATATTTATCTCAATGGTTTCACAAAGTGATTCTCACACAGGCTGTCAAAAAACGTCAATATGCGGGAATGGGTTAATACTTTACTTCACAGATAAGCCTTTCCAATTCCTTTACAAACAAGGTAGACCTAGATAAAATGGCTACGGTAGTATCTGTCTGAACAGGCTCTGCTCTTTTTGTTTATGGTATAATATACAAATATACTGTAAAACATCGGTACAGCGAATATAGCTCTACTTCTGGACCATGGAGACTGGTGGTAGCTTAAAGCAGGAGGAAACTAATGCAAAAGGCTCCCTCGGGAGTTATTCACTCAGTGGTCGTTTTAGTGGTTCTTTTGTAGATATTCTTCTATACGCAAATTTCCTTTTTATTCGCCTCGCTTTTCCCGTAACCTAGACGGTCGTAGGGGCATTTCAGCCGACTTCATGACAATGTCTTTCCAGTTTGTCCTGTCTTCCATTGCTCTCCGAGATGTCTGCAGACTTCAGACTTTCCACGGTTGGATGTTATCTTCCTACATTTTTGATTACGTTTTTATAAAAAATCATGATGTCATTATTTCTTACGTGACTATTAATCAGCTAAACGACTGAATAACATATTTTATATTCATTAACCCTTTCCGTCATATATACGCATTTTCACACATTTGCAAACAGAGTAGACCCAGATCAGACAGCTCCTATATATGAGCCGTCTGATCAGGGTCTGCTCTGTTTACCAACGGAATTTGATAGATAAAAAATATGTTTCTTTACTTTCTAAAATGGCTACAATGTTCCACCTTTCGCATTTCATAACAACTGTTTTTGCCCATTAATATTCAATAGGTATTTAAATTTGAAATATGCATAGAAAAGGGAAATGGTTAAATTGTTACTTCTTGGCTGTAGTCTCTTTGACAGGTATGCCCACCACTACATGTCTGTATGGTTGTCATGGCATTATGTCATCAATTATACGAAACTCAATGAAACTTTGACATATAACTAATAGATGTCTAATTACTCATTCATCACGAATGCCAAACAATTACAATTGAAGCCCCCTTTTTCCGGTTACGCCATTCAAGTCCATTTGAAATTGAAACATCAGCTTCTTGAATATTTGATCCCGATTTTCCTCATTGTATCGTCATGTTACGAGACTCGACGGGGTATGTCCTTTTGAAAATGACTGTAACTGCCTCTTATTTGGAATACAAACTTGATTTGATCAGACAACTAATTACCAGTTATTTGATTATTTTGACAAATTCTTTTTTTTTCTTATTTGTGTATTTATTAAATTTTGTTGTTTGATATTAAGCAACATGAGTAAAATTTTGCAGTAAAACAGCTTCAGAACACGACTTTACTTGACAGCAGATGACGGGTGTTGACATTTTAGGGGTTCTAGGGAATACGAAGTTTTCTTTCGCTGACCTTCTTCTCGGTAATTATAGGTCTTGCGTATCTTCACCGTGTTTATAGACTAAATGGTCTTTAATCAAACCATGTAAACTTGTCATTTCTCACAATTTGTTATTGTTGCTAACCATTAATTTGCTGATGTTTAAACTTCCCGTGTTTAACTATTAACTCTTACGACGCTACGAAACAATAATGACTGTTTAAATTTTGATCTGGTGCAGATTTAATTACTCCCGATTCGAAAATATTTGAGATACAATTGACTGGGTGTTAAACTGCTTGGCTCTTGGTAAAACACCGAGTTATTCGGCATCTCATCTGGATCCAAGCTGTCTTCAAATGCAAACCAGGGCTCGTAATTAATGGAATAGGGTTTAGGGCTATTTGCACAACTTGTAACAGGTGCTACTGGCAATTCAACAAACAACTGATTCATAATTTTAGCTGGACGTTGTTGAATTGTTCAGAACTACGAGGAGTGATACTTTTTAGAGATATAAATTTGTGTGTATGGGGGGGGGGGGTATTATTATTAGGAAAACTAAATGTATTGTTTCCGATCTCTGTCAACATCCCTAACCTTTACTTCAAGTACCGTATAACCACCCCAAAATGACCACGACATGAAATCATCAAACGCATCATCAAAACAGGTAGTAAATGAATGCAGAAAGTAATGCAGAAAGCTGCTTTCGTCCTGCAATAAGCTACCACCTGTTTGTAAGACCCAGAATGTTACCAAAGTTTGGTGGCCGCTTTAAAGAGGTTTTGTTGTACAGTAAAACCTCTCAATAACGGCCACTAAATTGTATTAATTAGCTGGTACTTAGGGCAGGTGGCTGCTTAAAGCAAGGTGAAAGTAAAACAGAACGCTCCTATAGGAGCGTTCTGTTTTACTTTCACCTTGCTTTAGGCAGCCACCTGCCTTTAACACAAAATACTTGATGTAATTTAGTGGCCGTTATAGAGAGGTTTTACTGTACTACAGTCTCTTTCAAGTCAGGGTATGATATTCCCTCGCTGCTTAAGCCGGATATATACAATAAGTATACAAACAGCAGCTGTATTGATTTAAAACAATTTCACAGCTATCAGCTCTCTGTCTGTATAGACGATCAAACGTGTTCAAACACACTTGTGAAGACCTTCTAGAAATATTAAACACGATGTGTAACGGGAAGATTGACAAATATTTAGATTTCTCAACATCCCAACCTACATGACTGTAAGTAGAGTGACAATATTTTGCAGATACTTCCCCGTGGTCAGACATGGTGACTCTGAACAGTGAATTTTGAAAGAGTGAAAGTTTAAACTCCATCAATGCTTTGATTTTAGCAGACGGCAATTTTGAAATATTTAACCCATTCCTCCATCTGTAGGCTATTTTTGACCCACCCACTTTGAATAAATCTACCGAAAAGGAGCATTAATTGGAAAAAAGGAAAACTTTAGAATTTTGTAGTTTGAAACCATTGTGATAAATAGAGCATTTGCTCCTATATGAGCAAATGCTTAATTTATCACAATGGTTTCACAAAGTGACTTTTACAGAGTCGTCAAAAGTCGTCAATATGAGGGAATGGGTTAATGGACACAGGGATCTTAAAAAACAGATGGTTGCTTAATACTGAGCAAGAGTTATGCAAAGCTCTTATATGAGGTTAAATTGTTTTGCATTACCTTTGACCTGCATTAAGCAACCACATGCCTTACAAATCCATAATTAGAATTATTTTATATGGCTGCTTAAGACAGGTTCTACTGTGGAACGGTTATATACACAGAGATCCAGAAATAGGGTTTAAAAGGCAGCAGACATGAGTGTGACCTGTTATCAATTTAATAGGGTTTACAGCAGAAACCGCTATAGAGACAGATAGCGAATGGTAATATCTATATACATGTACCCTCTAAACCGGAATTCTAGTAGAGAAGACTTTATATACTTTTAGACAGGTGACTTCTTAATGCAGGGTGAACGTCATGCAGAAAGCTCCTAGGGCAAAATTCTGCATGACTTTCACCCTGCATTAAGCTGCCACATGTCTCCAAACCAGATAGTTATACTGAATTTAACATCCGGTTTAGAGGGAGTTTTACTGTACATGTAACCGTTTCACATTGGAAAGGTCCATTACTGGTTAAGGCGAAGTTCAAGGATATTGAACGACAGACAATGCAGTCCACTGATCTGGGTCTGCAAAGTTTGTAAATGCCTATGCATTCGTGTCCCGCAATCAGAGGGATAAAGAGGTTTGTTTATCTTTGGACAGGTGTCTGTTGGTATAAATCTTTTCCACTGGGCGTTCTATAAGCTTTGTCCTTCGTGCGGCAACCTGCTGGGCACCCAGGGGACAAGCAAAATGGCAGAAAACAACATTATCGTCTACTTAAAAATAGTCGTCTGCAATTTCGAGTAGGTTTCAGACCTTCCCTTATCTAGACTACTGTGTCGACAAGATCCGATCTTTATCATTTCTCAGCAAATGATCTGACTCTAAACTGTTTGCAAGTATTGTTGATTTTCGTTTACATACTGAAATTAAATACAATATATTGACTGTACGGTTATAGTACTTAAATACTCTTTTCAAGTTCATGTTTCGCTGTGTCATTTTGACGTTAACCCATTCGCCTGCAAACACCGAACTGACTCGCTTTTGCAAACAACTTGGATCCAGATGAGACGCCGAGTATCTCGGCGTCTCAATAGGATTCAAGCTGTTTGATACTCAATCATTTTTTTCTCAAAAGTAGTAAAACGAATTGTAGCAGATGAGAGTTTTGAGCAGGCATCATTTTTTTTCAGCTGGCTAAGTATTAATGCAAAAGCAAACAGTGATATGCGAATATTTATTTCTTAGCAAAGCTTTTCTGCAAATTTGAGATCTAATTATAGAGACCTAAACTAGGAAGGATTTCCAACATAATCAAAATATTATTGTAAATGCTAGGAGGCGCTGAAAGCTTCGCTTCTGTAAATACATTCTATTTGGCAAAACATACGCCAAAGTTAAATTAACATTTAGCGCGCAAAGCGATATCAGTCTGCTGAAATATCCACCTGCTTAATATTCAGTGTATACATTTTTTATTTCGTTCTTTTAGAAAACATTTTTGAAGAATTTCAATCGTTTTTGGTTTCTGACAAAATGTCATTTTACTTGGGAGTCTCATCTGGATCCAAACTATGCATAAAGGTCATCGTCGATGTAGTCTCAGCTATGTAAGGAGTTAATAGTATTTACCCAAGGCATGTACTATAAAGTTAGAATAATACATGTCTTTTATATCTCATAAGCAACAAGAACAGACGCTGATAAGACATGCGGCTCCATCAGGAGCCATTTGATCTGGGTCTACTCTGTTTGCAAAGGCGTTGGAAGACGTATATATAAAGTGACGATTAAATGACCATTAACGAGTCTAATTCTTGGGCTGTACGACAGCATTTCGTAGCTTAACCCTTTACCTCATAGGCTATTTTTATATACAACCTCTTTGAATAAATCTACCGAAAAGGAGCATTAACTAGAGAAAAGGAAAATTTTAGAATTTTGTAGTTTGAAACCATTGTGATAAATAGAGCATTTGCTCCTTTATCACAATGGTTTCACAAAGTGACTTTTACAGAGTCGTCAAAAGTCGTTAATATGAGGGAATGGGTTAATATAGGTCAACAGTCACACAGAAAGCTCCCTTAATGATATTCATGGTGTCATTATTTCCTACTTGCATATGCATGAAGTAAAGGATTAACCAATTCCCTCATGTACACGCATCAGCAGACATTTTCAAACAGAGTAGACCCAGATCAGATGGCTCATATAGGGAGACGTCTGATCAGGATCTGCTCTGTTTGCGTTTGGTATATAGATCTAATTCTACAGTTTTCGCTCAAGCCAAAATGTCCTATGTACACATGCCTTTATAAACAAAATACAATGTAGCTAATAAATATTCATGATGTTATTGTATCTTATATAAATATTCAACAGGGAAAGCGTTAACCCTTTCCTTCATATAAACGTCTTTCCACGTATTTGCAAATAGAGTAGACCCAGATCAGACGGCTCCTAGAGGAGCTGTCTGATCAGGGACTGCTCGAAGAAATTGAAAAAAACAACGTATTTTTGAAAATTAGATCGAACCACTTTTTTTGTTGATGATGTTGTGTTTTTTTGCAGACGAGAGTTATCTAGTTTTCAAATAACTCAAAGTGTGTCAACCCAGTTCAAACGGCTTTTTAATGTCGGTCTAATTCAATTTCAAACTAAAAGGAGTACGCACGTATAGGGAGTTTTTTTCATCAATCACAACGCTAAATCGGTATATCAGAGAGAAAGGTACACATTTATCATGAACTAAATAATCGATGTCATTATTTACGTCAAATTTGTCAACTTCTATGTTAATTGTTTGTTTATTGTCAATAGTCAGATCCAGTACTTGTGAAGATTATGTTTCCTGCGTAGGTTGGGAGGGGTGTGGTTCCTGGTCCACTATTTCTGTGGCTTTCTCTCTGGACTGATATCCTGCTTTCGATTACGGTAGTAAAATAATCTATTCAAACAAGGGGTTGTCTGTTTAATCTTAGCCCTTGTACGTTGTAAAAAAAATAATGTCTGCTCAAATTTGAATCTGATTTTTTTTGACGACTTCCAGTTTGTCCAATCCTTTGAGAAAATATTCGCCGAGTGTCAAACAGATTGTATCCTGATGAGACGCCGAGTTACTCGGCGTCGCATCTGGACCCTAGATGTTTGCAGATGTGAACCAGATCGTTGTTTTAAAACTACAAGGGCAGGTCATGTGTAGGTCATTGCAAACAGCTTGGGTCGTAATTTCTCCGCTCGCTAACTGTGCAGCTCATTTGGATCCAAACTGTCTGATACCCAGAGAATATACGACAGCCTCTTTGAAGAAAATGGTGTTATTCCGATAAGAACATGCATTATCCCAGCGTTCTAAAGGTTCAGAAAGCATCAAGATTTAAGCCCATATTGACGTGGGTTATGATTGCGGTTATTGGAAATCGAGGACATATGTCATGGGTATAGATCTTTGTATTGTACGCAGTAACGAGATTTAAATGATTAAGTATATGGCCTCTTAGATTAACCATCATGGGTGGTTGCAGTATGCTCTCTCTCTCTCTCTCTCTCTCTCTCTCTCTCTCTCTCTCTCTCTCTCTCTCTCTCTCTCTCTCTCTCTCTCTCTCTTTCTCTCTCTCTCCTAAGTCTCCCCCTCTCTCTCCCCTCTCTCTCTCTCACCCTCTCTCTCTCATTCTCTCTCTTTTCTCTCCCCTTTCCCGTTTCTCTTTAGTACACTGTCTCTCATTCAAAATATCTTCATATGTCTCTTTCTCGCATTGCTAATAGTCGTGTATTCTTGAGGAGTTTGACTTTTCTAGACTGCTGTCTTGAACATGCATGTACTGGTCATTCAAATGATTAAAGCCATGCATGTAACTCAAAGTTGCTTTGTATACTCATAAATGACTCATGCTCAGATTTCTTTATTTTGGTGTCACCTGTATCAGTATGTCTTCCCAGTATTCTGGCTAGATACTGTTTCTTCTTGTTTAAATAGTTTCCATTGCCCACCTTTAGCGATCAGCTCATAGTCATACAATTAACCATACTATTAATCGTTCACTTAAGTTTGAAACACAAACTCCAAAAACCCCGTAGTTGCATACAATGTGGAATCAAATGAGACACCGAGTTATTTCTCGACTTATCTGGATCCAAACTATTTGCAAGTGCATTCTCGCAGCTGTCCCCTGGCATTTGAAAGATTAATATATACAGCACAGGTTCATTACAATACATCCCTGTTGAGACACACTGCCTAGTTTTAATTCTTTACATTTTTTATAATCCATGGGTTTGAATATCCACCGTTGCATGTTGATTAACATGATGATATCGTGTGATGATTTTGATAATTAACTTATCTCACAATCTTTAACATCAAAATATAAAGATCTGTGTTTTCAATACTCCATTGTTAGTATATATTAACCCTTCACCCGTTAACCACAATCTGACACGCATCTGCAAACAGCTTGGATCCAAATGAAACGCCGAGTTACTCGGCGTCTCATCTGGATCCAAGCTGTTTGACATTCAGTTTGATCTAATCTGAAGCTCTCAAAATTGAACAAAATCCATTTTTTGAGAAGACATTATTTCTTTTACAGCGGATATAAGCAAGGGTTAATCCTTTCAGTAAATATTGGCTACTTTAGCGGTAGGCCCTAATTATAACAGTTTGTATCCAAATCTATGTTACTCGACGTTTTATCAACAATTTACCTAAAGCTCTTAATGTAAACGTTTATTAAGCATAAAAACAATAAAATAAATATAAACAAGTAAATTAAAATGCAGACGACATTTTGCTAGCAGACGACATTAACTCTTTGCACGCTAGCGGCGAAACTGTGATTACCTATGCAAACAGTTTGGATCCAGATGAGACGCCGCATAATGCGGCGTCTCATCAGGATCCAAACTGTTTGTCTCCTTGACCATATTTTTGCAAAGAAATGAGAGAAAGTTTATTTTAAATTTTGAAGCAGACAACAATTGTTGCAGACGACAAATTACTTAGCGTGCAAAGAGTTCAGGCGCTCAATTGGTTAATGATGACATTCAGTTGGCTTTGACTCAACTTCGTCAGTAAACTTAGACATGTCTCAATGCCTTTATTTATGAACTTCTTCTTTGATATAGTATATCAAATTAATGAGAAATCGTTTCGTCCTTGGTCTTTAGTATAAACATGAAACACACACAGTCGAAATGTAACAATGCTGAATTGTAACTACATCGGTTCTTAAAATGCTGTAGTCAACTAGGTGATTATGTATGGAGTTTGGATCCAGACAGGACACCGAGTTGTTCACTATGATTTATGAGCTGTTTGACACATTAATTGCAATTCTGTGAAGAGACATGATATATTTCGTATTTTAACCATTTTTTGCTCGAAAGTTAAGTGTCTGCCCTGTCTCTGATCCGCTGAACTATTTACTGACGTTCGATTCGTTTAAGCCTTTGAGAAATTACTGATCGAGTGTCAAATAGCTTGGATCCTGATGAGACGCCAAGTTACTCGACGCCTCATCTAGATCCAAGCTGTTTGGAAATATCCGTCATGTCGCGGTTACTCACGAGAAAGAGTTCATATTACAATGGAGGATACTTTGAATAGATGAATGCTTACTGGGTACGGAAAAGGTTTGAGTAAGTACAAAGATATTCCATTATTCCCACAATGGTAATGGACCACTTGCCTTGCCCACTGGCTGTTTATCTGAGGTAACGGACACCTTCCTGTCTTGTTATGCTTGTCGGCTAAGATATCAGAAAATTGATGAATATGTTTACAGAATATTGTGCGAAATGGACGCTACTTAACCTCTTGTCTGTTGGTGAAAAATAATGTCTGCTTAAAATTTGATCTGGTGCAATTTTGACTACTTCCGATTCCAACACGGTTTTTTGGGGAACTATTGACCGAGGGTCAAACATATTGGATCATTGTTCTGAGCTGTTTACAAATATGAGCCAGTCGCGGGTAGTGGATGGTCTAACAGTTGAACCAACTTTTTTGGTTTCGGACAATGGTTCTAATGGTTTGACGAGATTGGTAAATGCTTTACTGAGCTCAATGGGGTAGATGGTCATCACATAAATATTTTAGAAACAACAACAACAAAGGGTTGCATTACAAAACAACTATCAACGAAAAGTTCTCCAACACACCCACTTGTACTGGTTCAAGAAATTGCTTCTTTGTTTAAAACTTTCGCTCATATAGGCGACTACAGTAAAACCTCTCTATAACGGCCACTAAATTGTGTTAATCAGATGGTATTTAGGGCAGGTGGTTGCTTAAAGCAACGTGAAAGCAAAACAACGCTCCTATAGGAGCGTTTTGTTTTACTTTCACCTTGCTTTAAGCAGCTACCTGCCTTTAACACAAACTACTTGATGTAATTTAGTGGCCGTTATAGAGAGGTTTTACTGTATATGCATACTTACAGACATAGTACATCCAGATCAGACAGTCCCAGTAGGAGTTGTCTGATCAGGGTCTCCTCTGTTTGCTTATGGGATTATATACATCTGATTCTATGGTTTTACATGCATATTTCATGGTTTTAAAACCAGTTATGACTATTCATTAAACATTTGCTCCATACATACGCATTTCTATGCATTTGCAAGCAGAGTAGACCCATATCAGACTACTATTGTTGGAGCCGTCTGGCCAGGGTCTGTTCTGTTTGCTTACGATATGATATAGATATAATTCTACAGTTTATGCCATGACCAAAACATTCTGTGTCTATACGCTATTATAACAATTAATCTAATTAATATCCATGACGTCATAATTTCTTACATGAATATTAATGGAGTAAAGGGTTAAGTTGTTTCTTTAGAGATATCCTACTGCATATTCAATACTACGTTAACCAAGTCAAAGTTCAGTCTTTGATTGCAGGGATCCACTTGAAAGCATAACAATATGTTTTTTACCGCTACTACATCTACTGTTTTGCTGTATGTTATAGATACGTAAATATGTCAAGGCGGCCCGGTGATAGTAACAAAAACTTCCCGGAACACTAGACTACAAAGTTATGTAAGGGTCGCCTACTTGGAGCCCATGCACAGATGTTCTCCACTGATAAATTATTGATTACGTTACCCTTTCCATGCTTAGTAAGACTTAATGATGCAATGAACACCTATTGGCTGAGTTTTTATACTGCCATATGTACACAGAATGAATTAGTATCTGTAGAATCTATGTATAGCTCTTTTGTAATTCCATAAGCGAACAGAGCAGATCCAGATCAGACGGCTCCTATAGGAGCCGTCTGATCTGGGTCTACTCTGTTTGCAAAGTCATGAACGGTGTTTATATGAAGGAATGGGTTAACAGACCGCTTGGAAATAAACCATGGACAACGTTATGTTCAACATTGAAAAAACACCACTTAACCCTTTTCCCCATGAATATTCATGTATGTGAATACTAATTAAATGAATTTGTATAATTGCAATATAAACATACTTGTTAACAATAGCAGAAACTGTAGAATTGAAATATTATTTCATAAGCAAACGTAGCAGAACCTGCCCAGAAAGCGCCCACATCAGCTATCTGGTAAGGGTCTAGTTTGTTTGCAAAGACGTTGAAATGTTTCTCTCTCTGGCAAAGTGTATCTGACATTGGGTTATCGAGCCAAAAGTAGTAACATGCATGTTATAACTTACAACAGCCCTAATTTGTTATCTATCTGTGTCTCAGCTTGGGGGCTCTTCCCCCGTTGATCGTACATAAAAAAAATGTTGGTTATCGACGTGTAGTGCAACCACACTAAACAGTACTTTAGTAAAAAGGCGTTAAGTCTTTTCTGGCAGATGGCTGTTTAATGCAGAGAGAAAGTCCTGTGCAAGCTTTGTGTCTGACCTTCTCCCGGCATTCAGCTACATGTTGTCTTAAAGACCGACCTGTTGTTTAATACTACAATGAAATTCGCTCTAGGCGGTTTTTACGGTATTAACTTCATATACGTTCGCTTCATCGTGATTGATTGATCAGTTCATACAGATTCGACTGCTTAGGCTCGGTTATTTAGATTGTTCATATGTAGCCCTTTAATACTTTACATAATTAATGATCATATAATTATGAAATAATAACATCATGAATATTAATTACATCATTTCTTATATATTTGTACTGGAATATGATCACAGGATTTGGCCATGACAGAAACTAGAATGTTTTATTTTATTCCTACAGGAGCCGTCTTGTCTGGGTCTGCTCTGTTTGTAAAGGTGTTAAAAGGAGTATCTGTGGAGTAAAGAGTTAAACATACTCTTCATTCGTCGTGACATTGAAATGTAGCCCACAATGTTATCATCTATATTTGACAACATTACGTCTGTAGGTGGCGTAGTTCTCACTTTGATACGACGGGTCTGGATATAATTGGGAATTTGAAAAATGCCGGTATCATTCAAGCCCTTGCATACTTTAGCAGGTAATTCGGCTTAAATGCGGTCATTATTTTGAACTGTGTCCGTTGCCCACTCACGTACGTTGCGAAACTGGCCACTACAACCCAATTAAAGACCGCTTAATTTGGGATGGAGTTTCGGGAGTCCTTTGTTTGCTCGTCGTTGAGGGTGTCCAAAAAAATGTCCAGGTGGGGGTCCTTCTGTTTAATCAGATGTTGACCAGGGTTATGTAAGGGCAAGATCGGACTCGATATCTTATGCGTTAAATTCTGTATACTGATTAACCCTTTTCCCTCATGTAAACGTGTTTTCACGCATCTGCAAACAGAGTAGACCCAGATCAGACGGCTCCTATAGGAGCCGTCTGATCAGGGTCTGCTCTGTTTGCTAATAGAATTTGTCAGATCTGTTTCTTTAGTTTCTAAAATGACTACAATGTTCCATCTTCCATATTTCATTAAAAATATATTTTGTCCATGAATATTCAGTAGATATTGAAATTTGTAATAAACAGAGAACAGGGGAGGGGTTAAAGGTTATAAACGCCGTATACGTAGTCTTGCATTGTCTTGATACACATCGTGGTCACACGTTCGTTGTTTCACTTATTTTATAATTTCGCATACGTTGTAACCATTTCCTCGTTACCTCATGAATATTCATGTAAGATATTGACAGTACGAATATTAATTAGATATTTTATGCTAGTTATTTTTATTTTGGAGACTTGAACATAGGAGGGTTTGACAGCAGCTCTACAGTATATATAATCTGATCTGCGTCATTTCATATGCAAACAGAGCAGACCCCGATCAGACGCTGCTACAGGAGCTGTTTGGTTTGGCTCCACTCTGTTTGCAAATACGTTTAACCGATTACATCATAGGCTATTTTTAGATACAACCTCTTTGAATAAATCTACCGAAAAGGAGCATTAACTAGAGAAAAGGAAATTTAGAATTTTGAAGTTTGAAACCATTGTGATAAATAGAGCATTTCTCCTATAGGAGCAAATGCTCTATTTATCACAATGATGTCACAAAATGACTTTTACAGAGTCGTCAAAAGTCGTCAAATATGAGGGAATGGGTTAAAAGGTGTTTCTATGAGGTTAACGCAGTTGGTTTTAGAGAAAATATCAGGATTTCTGCTCACAAGCATGTCTGCCTAAATGATAATCTAACATCAAGCAAACACACCAAGCGTAGGTCCAGATAGGATGTGTAAAATAAAACATTTTCAAGAATAACTTCTATATTTCTCCACCAAGCCCTACTCGAGGCGATTCTAAAGAGTGGTCACAGCATAGGGTTTGATGGAGAAATGACGATTTTAGTACTTGAGTAAGCACGTTTATCTTTTGCTCTGCCGCCACATCTTTCCCAACAGACCATCGTGCAAAAAAAAAAAAAAAAAAAAGAACAACAAATAATGACGAAGGAATATTTGAAGAGCCTGTCAGCGTTTGTAAGAGAGGTCATCCATGACAAAAGGACCGCCAACAAATGAAAAATGTACGTCTCGAAATGATTGTTCTTTTATGGTCAACAGTCGCTTTGAAGTAGAGAAAAACTAAGGAATTGCTTCATCATGCCACTTCTCGAAATGACAAGAATGTGTGTTTGAAACAGGGCAAAGGTTTGTCTCAAAAACTCAACAATGCTTATTAACAATAAATGCAATGTACCAAACTCGAAAATGCCATTATCAGAGGTGTGTGGGAAGAAAGACCAACTGAATTAAGTATAAGAAATGAATATGTACATCTGTCTTGAGTAGCCGAAAACGATTTTCAAGAAGAAATATGTTTCATGTACGAAATACAGAAATAATTTGAAAAGTTTTCATGATGTTTGTGTAAGTAAAAGCTGAGAAAATAATAGAATATTGTATTGTATTTGTGACGAAAGCATTAACAATTTCGCTATGACAAAGAGATTACCATAATTTGTGTCATTTGTTCCTAATTTGTAGTAATGTATACTTACCGTAAAACCTTTCTAAAATGTACATATTTTTCTGGATCTTTAAAGCCAGGCGGTAACTTATTGCAGGACGAACATTATGCAGAAAGCTCCCACAGGCGCTTTCTGTATTACTTTGGTCCTGCATTAAGCAACCACCTGCGTTTAATGACACAAATTTATATTCGTGAAGTAATCGCTTTGGGAGGATAGGATTATATTTACATTGTTGCGGATATTTTTCAATTCGTTATCTTTCCACTGAAACAATTGTTGTGAGATTTGAGGCATATAATTTATCAGTTGTTTTGGACAAACACAACAGTGGACCGTGAGTTTCAAAAAGCACTGGGAAGAAAGAGTAAACAGTTAACAAGCCAAAAACAAACAGGTGTAAATGTGATTTTTATCTGCGCACTGAAAGCACCTATTGTTTTGGGCCAAGATCGTATCGGGAAAGATCTGCTTCGGGAAAAAGGGTTGAGGTGGACAGAACAATGACGAGATCTGGGGGTTAGATAGTAAAAGGCGCAAAATGAAAGTGTTTTAAGCTCGGAGATATGTTTCTTTTGTAAAGCCTGTCATTGTCATGTGGTTTGACCAGAGGTTAGATAGTGGGAACAGGTGTTTGGTTTGGACAGTTGGCTGCCCATGTGTCCCACCCATCTCGATCACTATAAGTTAAATGAGTGCGCAATAGAGTGAAAGAGTGAATGAGTGAGCAAGTTAGTAAGTAAGCACGCGGATGGCTGCTTATGCAAATGACAAGTAATGCATTAATAGACAGTTTTGAGTGACTGATAGTAAAGCTATAGTAATGTAGAAGGATCATCAAGAAGCTATCTGTATCACCTTCTGCATCACCTTATATATTACTGTCTGCAACACTTCCTGCAATACTTTCTGCATTACTTTCTACATTTCTGTCTGCATTACTTTTTGCATTATTTTCTGCATTACCTCCAGCATTACTTTCCACAATGCTTTCTGCATTACTTTCATTCTGTATTTAGTAATCATTAACCATGCTTATGCACTTATTGCACGATATGAGGAGATTCCTTTGTAATAGAAAATCAGTTAAAAACCAATTAAGGTGTTTTTTAAGTTTTCAATCACTGATGACATAATAAACCTGACATATGTGATTAATGCTTTTTTCGATTACGTGGGCAGTATCTCATTTTGTACAGTATAACCGCAATACTCCGATATTATAGTAAAGAAGAATAAAAACTGTTTAGACATCTTAACCCGTTTCCTCCTACTGACGCCACTGTAAAGGTCATTTTTAAACCATTGTGATAAATAGAGCATTTGCTCCTATGGAGCAAATGCTCTATTTATCACAATAGTTTCAAAAACTACGCAATTCTAAACTTTTCCTTTTCTGTAGTAAATGCTCCTTTTCGGTAGATTTATTCAAAGAGGTTGAGTCTAAAATAGTCTAGGAGGGAATGCAAGTCGAATGTCACACAGAAAGCTCACAGACAATTAAGCAACTACCGGTCATACTTATTCGAGTGTTCCGATTAGTGAGACTTTACCGTATATTTCACTTGCATGGTGCCATTTATATTTTGCACCATCGGTTATTTATTGCGTTCAGTGGTTAATACATGTAATGATCAGATGCCAGATCAGGATACATCTAGATCCATAGAAAATAGTCATAACGTGATCGTGTCTGACTCGCTAAACTGGGGGGCAACTATATTTACAAACATATCCGAGATATTAGTCAGGCAATATTTCCCATTGCAGTCTACTTAGTTTGCACTGTCAAGGATACAGAAAAAAACTTGGCACGTCTCCTACCTGGCATGAGTCAAATGTGTTAATTTGATCTGAATCATAAACACCTCTCATTTGACTATCTACATGTACATGTACTTGTGGACCAGACAATGACTTATATGCATGGAGGTGGTGCAACTGTGATTATTGCAAACAGTTTGGATCCAGATGAGACGCAGAGTAACTCATTGAATCACTAGAATCCAAACTGCTTCACACATGCATAGGGGTTTAAAAACAGAATATGAATTTGAAGGGGAAATCACTGTAAGGATGTAAATAAGAAAGGGTTTTTTGCAGACAGCACTTTCTTAGTGGACTAAAAGTTAACGTGAAGGTGAATAATAAAACTGTGCGTTATATATTCAAGAAGTTAAATTGTGGTATTTTGAATGACAAAACTATCAATGAAAGAGATAAGATCTGCATTTGGAGGGTTAAGCACAAAACTGTTGTAATTTTATCAGTGAGCATTTTGAAGCACTTATAAACTTGTTATCCCCCTAAAGCAATCTTTTTTCACGTCTATTAACCCTTTACCAATGAATTATTCATGTAAAAAATAATTACATCATGAATATTAATTAGATTATTTCTATACACGTACATGAACAGATGAAATGCTGTCTTTGGCAGAAACTAAAGAATCAGCTCTACATAATTCCTTCTAGCAAACAGAGCAGACCCTGATAGGAAGGGCGTATACATGGAGCAAAGAGTTAAACGCACTATCCGAGTGTCAAACGGCTTGGAGTTTGATGAGACGCCGAGTTACTCGGCATCTCATTTGGATCCAAACCGTTTTCATAGGTCTGTATGGGTTTTCCGTATTGATTAGTTACAATAGTTTTACACCCAGTCTTAGATTTGTGAATCAAGTCATGGTCTCTATTTAAGGAGTGAGAACAATTTGATTGGGGGTTTTATATGGTAATATTTGGTTTTTATGAATGGAATACAAGTACTCATCTCTACATACGACGATTTATGACTGGAAATAAATAATTCTAAATCGGGGACAAGTATGTGAGTCACGTTTTAACACTACCATAAATTGGGAAACAAAACACGTAAAAACATGGCATCTGATCAAGATAAATACGCTTTGATGAGTTGCTTTAATTATATCTAAAACTGCATGTACCAGTCATTGATGTATGCTTTGCATGATTGTCTTATATCAGTACAAAGAACCGTAGAAGAGGCGCTTTCTGCAAGACTGTCCCCTGCATTAAGCAGATGTTCTGGAGGTTTGCTGTTGATCGTATACTTTATAATATTTGTAAAACAACAGACCAAATTTCAAATGGTTTAGATCCTCATCAGACATCGAAATACTCGGCGTTTGATCTGGGAACAAGCATTTGTAAGGTGTACCCATTTCGGCCATGACATGCACTATAATGGCTAGCCATTCGAATGCTGGATATTGACCCATAACTACAGAGTCCATTTCGTACGATAAGTGTATCTTTGCTAGATACAGTAAACCCCCTCTAAAGCGACCACTTAATGAACAAACAAGGCTATCTTCATAAGCAGGTGGTTGCTTAATGCAGGACGAAAGTTATGCAGAAAGCTCCTATAGCTTTCTGCATAACTTCCGTCCTGCATTAAGCTACCACCTGCCTTTGCCACTGTGAATTATGACCTTATTTGGTGGTCGCATTAGAGGGGGTTTACTGTAATTGTGAATGACACAAAGTGCAGACCCTGTTGAGAAGGTTCCTCTGACCTGGTGTTACACTGTTTGCCAATACGCATGCACTCGTTTCCCCTTCCTGCATTCAATGGGTGTAACATACATTGCATTTAATTTTGCACGCTCAATTGAAAAAGTAGTCAAAACTGATACACTTAATTGCATACAAATTATTCTTGTCTGAAAAGCAACAGAGTAAACACATCTTTAAAAGTGTCAAATATTTGTGACACTGGGTGGATAATTATTACCCATACTGGCGTTTTAATGTTTTAAAAAACTGGCTTGAGAGTTTTACGTCTAATTGTCAACCCTTCCCATCGTATTTGAGCTGTTGAAAATGATTATGAATGGAACAGTTGAAAATTCAAATTTCACGCGTCAATAGCCTTTAAACTACGTTTTTTGTAGTTAAATTGACGCAGCTATGAAATTTGAGAAGAAACTATTACACTGTAAAGCCTCGTTGGTCCAAACTTTAGTAAAAAAAAAAAAAGAGTTGATGAGCTTTTATGTAGATTGTTCCTTAATGCAGTGTGGAAGTCATGCAGAAAGCTGCAACCGAAGAGCTTTCTGCACGACTTTCGCTCGGCATTAAGCTGTCACCTGTCTTAACCCATTCCCTCATATTGACGACTTTTGACAAGTCACTTTGTGAAACCATTGTAATGAATAGAGCATTTGCTCCTTTTGGAGCAAATGCTCTATTTATCACAATGGTTTCAAAACTACACAATTCTAAACTTCTCCTTTTCTCTAGTTAAAGCTCCTTTTCGGTAGATTTATACAAAGAGGTTATATAAAAAAAAAAATAGCCTATGGGGTAATGGGTTAAGACCGACGATGATAGTTATCATTTGAGAGTTCGATTTAGCGAGGTTTTCCTTACGCGGAAAGCAAATGTTGCTACACGTATGCACACTTAAGGTATGGGCATTCGCTGTTCAAATTTTGTTTGACGAAGATTGATGTTTCTGGGTGGTATATTTTCACTAGTCACGCAAACACCTTTCATTTAAATGGGAGCACCTGTGCGGCCAGGAAGCATGGGGCTTTTACATGTAACGCCACGCCACTCTAAGGAATGTTTTGCTGCGAAACATGTTGTTGGTCTCAAATTTCTAATTTGATTTCTCGTCCATTTATTTTCAAAATCACTATCAGAGGTTCAATATTTTGTATCCTAAGACAGTTAGGCCGCATCTGTTTGCACAAGCCATCATAAAATAAAAGTCAGCAGGCTAAATTCAGACGTTGAAACATAATGCGATCAATTTATCATTATTGACATAATATAGATTGACTTTTGATTTAAAACCATGATGGAAAACGTAAATGGTTATTAACCCTTTTGCTGCCAATGCAGGGTCTGTGATTACCTATGCAAACAGTTTGGATCCAGATGAGACGCCGAGTAACTCGGCGTCTCATCAGGATCCAAACTGTTTGTTACAGTTACTATGTTTTTTGAAACAAAAATGAAGAAAATCATAAAAATGAAATTTTGTAGCAGACGACAAAGTTAGCAGACGACAAAGTTAGCAGACGACAAAGTTTGGCAGCGAAAGGGTTAATGAGTGGTCTAACTGGCATTTGCAAACAACCAGAGTCCAGATGAGGTGCCACGTAACCCAGTCTCTATAATCAGGATCCAATCTGTTTGACACTCGGCCAGTAATGTCCCAAATGCTTGAACGAATTTAAACAGTGTTACATCAATCATTACAGCATACAGCATGGTAATGTTATTCCCTCTCCCTCTCCCCTTTCTCTCTCTCTCTCTCTCTCTCTCTCTCTCTCTCTCTCTCTCCCTCTCTCTCTCCCTCACTCTCTCTCTTCTGTCTCTGTCTGTCTGTGTGTGTGTCTCTGTCTCTCTGTCTCTCTCTGTCTCTCTATGTCTGTCTGTCTGTCTGTCTGTCTGTCTGTCTGTCTGTCTGTCTGTCTGTCTGTCTGTCTGTCTGTCTGTCTGTCTGTCTCTCTCTCTCTCTCTCTCTCTCTCTGCTTTTATCTTGTGCATCCCTGCCACCACCCCCACCGTTCATTCGCTCTCTTCATATTTCATTCTCCCAGTTTTGTTTGCTCTTTACAGTCCCTATCACCGACAACATACATGTACACGTAGCCTAGTGCACTTTGGTATAGAATGTCGACACTGGATTAAAAAAATAAACACGATGTGACAACGAATATACATTGAGTAATTCAATTTCAAACGTAAATAAACTGAAAAAGTCAATTTAGAACTTAAATGTCAATATTAGATTGGCAAGCTAGTTTATTTATTATTCTTCTTTGGCCCGTGTAAGCTTCTTAAATTACCTTTTTGTGTGGACTAAAATAGATAAGCACCCAGTCTCACTCAGGTAAACTTAACATTTAACCCGCTATGCGAGACTTAACTCTCATTTGCAAACAGCTTGGATCCAGATGAGACGCCGAGTAACTCGGCGTTTCATCTGGATTCAAGCTATTTGACACTCGGTCAAAAGTATCTCAAACGCTTGATCAAACCGGAAGTAGTCAAATTGCACGAGATCTGAATCTGAGCAGACGCTTTTTTTACAGCAGGGTAATGGATATACAGTAAAACCTCTCTTATGCGACCATCAAAAAGGGGCATAATTCTGTCTGGCAGAGGCAGGTGGTAGCTTAATGCAGTACGAAAGTTATGCAGAAAGCTCCTATAGGAGCTTTCTGCATAACTTTCGTCCTGCATTAAGCAACCACCTGCTTATAAAGACAGCTATGGTTATTCTTTAAGTGGTCGCATTAGAGGAGTTCTACTGTGTGATATATATCAGGTCATTTCTTATGCACTTAAGAAATAACAAAGCAATAGTCGAGTGAGTCCCCCTCCATAACATTTGTAATTTAAATGTCCTCGTACGCGACTGACAGTGAAAATATTTACTTTTCACTCCAACGGAAATTTATAACACACAAGTAATTTCCCGCATCTATAGTACCACACTGGATTGACTTTCAAATTTAAATAACTCTGTACTCCACCCTATATATCGTCTCCTACATTCGCCAGATTAGTTTTCAATTTTGATCTAATTTTCGTACCAGATGACTTAAGATAAATTGAATTTGAAAATTACATCGCGGTTTTAATCTGCGTATTGTCCCTTAGATCCGTATGTAATGTATATTCATATAAAACGTTATGACTGCATCGGATACTTTTGAACTGAATCATGAAATAGTTAACTCTTTTCCATGGCATAAGAAGAATAAGATTTATAACATTATTTATGCAAGCAGAGCAGAATGCGATCAGACTGCTCCTATATGAGAATCTGGTCTGGGTCCACTAATTATGCGGATGTTAGATAAATTGTTAGTTTCAACAGTGCAGAGTCGATCCAAAGGTTCGTGTAGAAGACCTGGTCACGGTTTGGCACGATTTGCTTATTTTGAAGATATTAGAGCAAAATCGAGTCTGATTTGTCACGTGATTTTTCTTGTTATCTTATACAGTAAAACCTCTCTATAACGGCCACTTAATTACATCAAGCATTTTGTGTTAAAGGCAGGTGGCTGCTTAAAGCAAGGTGAAAGTAAAACAGCGTTCTGTTTTACTTTCACCTTGCTTTAAGCAGCCACTTGCCCTAAATATCAACTAATTAACACAATCTAGTGGCCGTTATAGAGCGGTTTTACTGTACAACGTTTCCCAGCCTCCAGCGAATATAAAAACACCACCATCAATTCGTAGGTCATTTAGTGAAGGTGTATACGCGCTTGCCAAAAAAAACACAAAAAAAACCAACACCAAAACAACTAAACCACGGTTAATGAAGACAACCCATGTAAACGTATCACTGACTTGTAAGCAGAGCTGTTATACAGTCGAAATGTTATGTTATAGTGATATTTCTTAGTCGGTTAATATCGCCAGCATTGATATACAACATGGGTTGAGATGAGATGACGAGTAGCCTGGATTCTCACCAGGATTCAAAGCTGTTAACCCATTACCTCATAGGCTATTTTTAGATACAATCTTTTTGAATAAATCTACCAAAAAGGAGCATTAACTAGAGAAAAGGAAACGTTTAGAATTTTGTAGTTTGAAACCATTGTGATAAATAGAGCATTTATCACAATGGTTTCACAAAGTGACTTTTACAGAGTCGTCAAAAGCCGTCAATATGAGGGAATGGGTTAAGCAGTTAATAGTCAATAGTTTGTGCAGCAGATCAGGTTTTGGTCTAGCAGGGTAATGCTAAACCCATTTATCCCTATATTATTGAAGTAAAACTCGTCCAGTCCTTACTTTGGAACCCGTCCATTTTTTATGTGGAGGGGGCACAGCAAACAAAATAGTTTCTTGAATAAGCCATTTGCATAGATGGTTTCAGCAAACAGAGCAGACCCTATTCAGAGTCTACACTGTTTGCATATGTCCCTTTAAAGGGACGCTGTGCACACATGGGTTAATAAAATATGAAAACAAAAAACGCATACAAAGTGTTGACGGAGTGGTGTCAAATGAGAGCTGTTGCCGGTAGACTTGTTCTCAAATCTTATCGTGGTAATGATAAGCTGACTGATATTTACAAACAACTTGGTTTAAAAATTTGTCTCGATATCTGATCAAGATCTAAGCTGTTTGTCACACGGGCAATATTGCAAACATTCAGAAAGGATAGACAATATAAGCTGTTTGTCACACGGGCAATATTGCAAACATTCAGAAAGGATAGACAATATAAAAGGATTTTTTTAAACATGCAGTTGTCGAGCACGTGAGAAGATGTATTTGGCACACTGGTCAAGAGGCTTTCACAACATGCATTTAATAAACGCATCAAAGGATGCATCGAGTAACACAAATGGCGTATCCTGCGCATGCACGAAGGTGTAAATTACTAATGAGTTCGCACTGGACCAACTTTAGACTATTATTTCCCCCACCAACAATACAGTACAGAAGAAACTGTCTATAGTAACCTCATAGTGAATAAACATCGATGACTTTGGGAGTGGGTGGTTGCTTAATACAGGTCGAAATACACGACTTACAAAACAAAACATAAACTCGTTTCAGGTGGTGGCTGTTGACGTGTTTTATGTACAGTAAAATCCCATTAATGCGACCCCCTAAAAGTAGTATAATGCTGGGTGCTAGATGCAGGTGGTAGCTTAATGTATGACAAAAATAATGCAGAAAGCTCCTCTATGAGTTTTCTGCATTACTTTTGCCATGCATTAAGCAACCACCTGCTTACAAATACACCCATGTTTATTCATTAAGTGGTCGCATTAGAGGGGTTCTACCTTACTACCTTTACGCCTTAACCCTTATCCCAATGTGAAAAAATAATGTCTGCTCAAATTTGGATCTGGTGTAAGTTTGACTACTTCCGATTCGATCAAGTTTTTGAGTAGCTTCTGACCGAGCGTCAAACAGCTTGGACCCTAAAGGGATGCCGAGTTACTCGGCGTCTTATCTAGGTCTAAGCTGTTTGCCAATGGGAGGATGGTCTCGGATAGCGGGGTAATAGTTAATACAGTAAAACCTCTCTTAACCGGCAGTTAAATTTAGTATGAATATCGGTCTTGGAGACAGGTGGCAGCTTAATGCAGGGTGAAAGTCATGCAGAAAGCTCCTAGAGGAGCTTTCTGCATGGCTTTCACCCTGCATTAAGCAGCCACCTGCCTAAAAGTATCTAAATTATTATCTACTAGAATTCCGGTTAAGAGAGGTTATACTGTACATACTGGGATACGTTAACGAACTGAACAACGCTCGACACATACTATTAGTGGGCCTTATCGTTGCTCGACACATACTATTAGTGGGCCTTATCGTTGCCAAAAAATTAACCAACCCTAGGTTTCTAGTTTCAAAGTTTATGAGTACATAATACCTATCAAAATGCTTGTTTACAAGTTTAGAAGCCCACGTTTGAATTTTAGTGCGTCAAACTAAGTTAGTGGGACTTTATCAAACAATATCGGGAATAATTGTTCGATTTTAAAATACAGCGAAAACTCGATTATTCGAACACTCAAATACGTATCATTATTGATCTTAAACACAGGTGGCAGCTTGATGCAGGGTTAAACTCCTCTAGGAGCTTTCTGTATGACTTTCACCTTGCATTAAGCAGCCACCTGCCTACAAAGACATAAATGCTTCATTACAAAACCTTCGTAGTATCGATTTTCTACTTTATGCCTCTTACACCCAAACACAAGGCTTGAATAATTATCAATCAGTCTAGGATGCGGTTTTCTTCTCTGTAAGCTTTTTTTAAAAAAAAAAAAAAGGGGCTGTTACGACATGAAATATCTGAATAAGAAAAGCTACTGTGCAGTATATTAAGCCTGAATTTTTTCATAAATGACATACACAGAGCTCGAGTTAAGATGCGTTATTTTACACATTTTCCAGAATAGCTCCTTTATTTCTCCACATAACTCTATGCTGTGACCACTCTTTAGAATCGTCTCTTCACAGTATAGACTTTTGTGGAGAAATAACGATTTTAGTATTTGGGTACGCACCGTTATCTGTAGCTCTGCATACAATTAAACCTCTCCAATCCAACGTTCAGATTAGTATCAATATCTGTCTTGGAGACAAGAGACAGCTTACTGCATGGTGAAAGTCATACTTAATCCTTCGCTTGCTATTCACGTCAATATACCTACCTGTAAATAGTGAAGACCCAGATGAGACAGCTCCTGCAGGAGCTGTCTCATCAGGGTCGGCACTGTTTACAAGTTGATTGTGCAACCAGTGCACTCCACAGCAGTGATTGCACAGCGAAATACTTGTACACAGTGAAGATATACGTAATTATACAACAGGGCATGGGTAAAGAAGGAGAAATGTATTTTAAAATTCAGCAAGCGAAAGGTTCAGGCTCCTCTAGCAGCTTTCTGCAAGACTTACCCTCTGTATCAAACATCCACCTGCTTAAAAAGGCCTTAATTATTCTTTATGAACAGTTTTTATGTTTACCTACTTGACTTTAACTCCTGTCATCCTTTATGGGTGGAGAACATTTACAATGGGCACGTGGGGAGTCAAGATGCTCTTGTTCATAACCGGGCAACATCAAACAAAATGGCGTTGATGGCTTGCTGGTCTCTTTGTCCAAACCGACTGTCAATGGGGAAACTTTTAACCATTTCCCTTATATAAATGCCGTATCACGCATTTTCAAACAGAGAAGAGCCAGATCAGACGGCTCCTGCTTGAGCCATCTGACCAGGGTCTGCTCTGTTCGCTAATGGAATTTGAAAGATCTGTTACATTTCTTTCTAAAATAGCTACAATGTTCCACCTTCCATATTTCATTTTCACTATTTTGTCAATGAATATTCAGTAGGTAATGGAATTTGGAATAAACATACAACAGTAAAAGGGCTGAATCTGTAAATATCTAACCCTTTCCTCCATAGGCTATGTTTAGATACACAACCTCTTTGAATAAATCTACCGAAAAGGAGCATTAACTAGAGAAAAGGAACATTTTAGAATTTTGTAGTTTGAAACCATTGTAATAAATACAATCACAATGTTTTCAAAAGGTGACTTTTACAGAGGCGTAGAAATGCGTATTTATGAAGGAAAGGGTTAAAAGCATATAAATTCAGATCGAAATGCATATATACTGGTTCTACATAGGACACATGTTCTCTTATGTTTCAGAAATCGCGACATGACTCTCATTTTCAAATAGTTTGGACCCAGATGAGACGCTGAGTAACTCGACGTCTCATCAGAATCTAAGCTGTTTGACAGTCGGTCAATAGTTTCTCAAAAGCTTGATCGAATCGGAAATAGTCAAAATTGTACCACATCCATTGTTGAGCAGATACTGTTTTCTTACCGCAGGGCAATGGTTAACAGCATCCAAACTGGCTGGGAAAATTTGGCATGTAATTAGGATACAAACCGTTTGACACCCGGTCAGTAGTAACAATATGAGAGTACAGTAACTGTAGCGCCCCTCTAATGCGACCACTTAATGAATACACATGGGTGTCGTTATAAGCAGGTGGTTGCTTAATGCAGGACAAATGTACTTTTGTCCTGCATTAAGCTACCACCTGCCTATACCACCCAGCATTATACCTCTTTTAGGTGGTCACATTAGAGGGGTTTTACTGTTGTCCAAAGTGTGACAGATCAGATTTTTAGCGTACACCAATTGATTGTTGTATGACAAAGGTTAAACATTGTAATATTTCTATTCAATTGCTAACATCTCTTTAATTTTCTGTGATAAATCTTAGCAAAATTTATTTGACCAAAATTATTTGATCAAGAATGATATGCTTCTCTTTAAAGTGGCTGATACAAACGGGGTTTCTCTTTGAGTTGCAACAAGCACCTGTCGAACTGAAGCCCTTTTGGTGGCTGAAAATGTCGTCTGCAGAAGATATGTCTTCTGATTCAAAACTGACGGCGGCTAAATTTGCTATATGTGTTTATTGGTTTATACATGTTTTGCAAATTCCTTGCTAAAATATGAAAATAATGTGCATGCCAGTATAGGCAGGTTTAACTGGATATGCAATATTGATCCAACATCTTTTCAAACTGTTGGTCTGTTAATGATCAAGTACTTAATAGGGTCTCTTGTAAAGTTGAAAGTGTGGCTGAAACAGTTAAGTGTGTACCATGAATTTATTAGCCTCAGCCTTGAGGTGCATCCTTGATAATAGAATATTTGAATTGTTGGTACATGTAACTGTTTCAAACAGTTTGTACCAAGATGAGGCCCTGTGTATCTCACTGTAGCTCATCCGCTTTGGCACCCTGGCCATATCTCTGAAAGAGAAATGGGAAAATTTATACTTTGAGAACAAAACTAAAGATGACAATAATTATTAATAGTGCTTTTAAGGTTTAAGCCTTACCCCCGCTGTAAATAAAAGCGCCTGCTCAAATTTTGGATCTAGTGCTATTGTTTTTACTTCCGATACGATCAAGATATTGAGAAAGCATTGACAGGGTGTCAAACAGCTTGGGTCCTGATGAAACGCCGAGTTACTCGGCGTTTCATCTGGATCCAAGCTGTTTGCAAATGCGAATCAGGTCTCAATTAGCGTTAGACTGGTTAATTTACCACTATCAAATGCAATTACCTTAAACTACATCGCTTTGGTCTTTTCATGTCCTATCGCACTTTAAATATCTAATTAAAAGCACGAAAACGGATTTTGGCGCGTGCTTTGTGTGGCATTGTGAGCCTCAAAAGCCAAACTCGTTTGACTTTGATCAATCTAGATATTTCATTGAAGGTTGGAAGTCAATTTATTTTTCGATCTACCTTTTTAATCAAAACCATCATTTGTTTCGTTGTTATTGTTTTTCTATCATTGAATTGTTCTCTATTTAACCGCGTTCCACATCCGGGCGACTTACGAGGTCATGTGATCAGAACAGTTGAATAGAATGTCTCGACTGTTATTGTTTTAATTGTTGCAACTGGAGTCAATTAGTTGAGTGTTAGACAAGATACTGGCAAAGATATGTCAAGCTAGTCGCCTGCGGTATCAGCCCAACTTGTAACAACCTGTGGTCTGCAAAATAGCTCACGACATGAATATTTGTCCCGCTCCGTGTTAACCCTTTCCCTGATGAATATTCATATAGGAAATAATGACGTCATGAATATCAATAAGATTATCTTTTTATAATGGCATATGAATATAGGAAATTTTGTTTTAGACAGAAGCTGTAGAATCAGATCTGCATTACACCATAAGCAAAGAGAGCAGACCCTGATCAGACTGCTCCTATAGGAGCCGTCTGATCTGGGTCTACTCTCTTTGCAGATGCGTCAAAATGCGCTTAAAAGGGTTAAAATACAAGCTGAAGATTCAAACAATCAGGGTCCTAATGCGATGCTGTCTCATCAGGATCCAATTCGTTTGTAAATGTCGTTAAATTTCGTCTATAACGTGCTAATGGTTCATATGATACTACGATACACTATAAACTAACAAAAATAAACTAGGTTTGTCTCAATAATGAGTGCATTGACGTAGGTGTTGTTAAAAGCTCATTTTTTTACAATACTATTGCATTGATTCAACTATTATTAATTTATTGTCTTAACAAACCCAATTCGCACTGCTTGACACTCAAGCTTGGAACTGGTTGACCTTGTATACGTGATGTCTTCAAACAATTTTCAAGGTCCAAGACGCCACTTGCCCTTATCCCGCGATCAACGACTTTACTTGAAATGCAAACAGATTGGACCCAGATGAGAAGCCAAACAACTACGTATTTCATAAGTACCCAAGTTGTTTGCTACTCGATCTATAGTTTCATAATCGAATGGGACGTAGTCAAAGTTTAACAGATCCAAATTTGATCAGACCTTTTTATTTCACAGTAGGGTACGTGTTAGTTAATGAGGTACCATGGACAGACAACTGGCAACTGAACTTCTTAGTACTAGGCTACCTACGGTTAATAAAGCTTTAAACCATAATATGAGAAAGACACACTTTGATACCTATGAAAACATAACCCTCTGATCCGAGCTACCAACTGCCTAAACTACACAGCTCTAGATATACAATAGAACCTGTCATAAGCGGTCAGTCATTCGTTGATAATAAGATTCTTAAAAAGCAGGCGGTTGCTTAATGCAGGGCAAAGATGATGCAAAAGGCTCCTACAGGAGCTTTCTGGATTACCATTGACCTGTATTAAACAACCACCTGCCTTACAGACCAATAATTAAACCCCGTTTTTGATGACCGCTTAAGACATGATCTACTGTGTGTTTGGTGGTCGCATTAGAGGGGTTTGTTTGTATACATCTGATGCTACAAGTTCTGTCTTGGACAAAGCCCTGTGTCTACAGTAAAACCTCTCTATAACGACCACTAAATTATATCAAGTATTTTGTGTTAAAGGCAGATGGATGCTTAAAGCAAGGTGAAAGTAAAATAGAACGCTCCTATAGGAGCGTTCTGTTTTACTTTCACCTTGCTTTAAGCAACCACCTGCCCAAATTATCAACTAATTAACACAATTTAGTGGTCGTTATAGAGAGGTTTTACTGTATATACCACCTATATACTAATTATACTACTATACCAACATTTAGCTTATAAACACCCAGAATGTCATTATTTCATACATAAATATTCATCAGGTAACGGCGAAAGCTTAAGCATAGGGCAGTTGTGATTTAGGTGAAATACAGAAATATATCTTGGCAGCCTAAGCATTTGCCGTCGGCAAAGGATCTGTTGTCTGCTTAAAATGACCAACGTACACTATTGTTCTTCTGTTTTCTTTAAAACATACAAACATGGTTCCAAGCAGTTTGGATCCAGATGAGACGCCGAATAAGTGGGTGTCTCATCGGGATCTGAACTGTTTGCCAATGCTACAACGACTGTGACATGACAATTTCAGCGCTAATTAATGCTCGTTCAAGCAGGGAATATGTTAATGGTTTCTGCTTTAAGACCAAACCTCTATTAACATCAATTCTCCCGCCCTTGCGAACCGTCAAATGACCACACAATGTCAGCAAATGAATTATATGAAGTTATTTTCATAAGTACAATATATATACATGTACTTAAGTGAATACCGGCGTTTGGTGAGGATCTGAACTGTTTTATGACTATGGTTGATATGTTTGTATGTATATTGGGTCCTGGGAATATATAATGTACAAACATATCTGCTTAATTCATTTTCTAAGAGACTTATTTCTTCAATGTCTTGACACATATACGACCAGGGCATCACATTGTTCGGATCCTGATCAATTATTCTCATCTTGGTCTAAGCTTTTTTCAAATGTAAATCACGAATTCGTCAACAGGACTAGATAGGTTAAGCCATATCACGTGGAGTACACTGTCGTCTCCTGACATTTTGTCTGCATCAGTATTAATGTATATACTTACAGCCGCTCTATTTCTCTCTGTCTGTCTGTCTCTCTGTCTTTCGTAAAGTCATTATTTCTAACATAAATATTCATCATGTAAGTGCATTCATCATAAACTGCACAATTACACAAGAATTGACAAAATCCGTAGAAAACAAAATAAACACAACTGAAGATATGTGTACGTTTAAAAGCGGTTAATATTTAGCGAGTTCAAAGTTCAAAGGTACATGTTGTTTTAATTATCTCTGTATCATTGTGATACAGCGAAAAACACGTGTAGGTTTATCTGTAAACAAATAGACGAATTATGATGAATGACAGTTTTATTGTTAATTTGACAAAAGGTCGTATGTCGTCCTATATGTATGTCTACGTGTCGCTATTTTTACTGTACATACAATAGAACTTTTCTAAAGCGATCACATGATGTATTAACGCGAGAGTCTTTAACCCTTTCGGCGCCAAATTTCTAATTGTCGTCTGCGATACAATTTTATTAATTAATTCAGTAAAACAAGGAAATAAGATAAATAAATGCAAATTTCAAAGGAATAAAGCACAGATTAAATATATAGATAACTAGAGTTTGAGACAAAAAGTGAAGTCCCTGATCAGACGCCGCCTTGAAAGGGCGGCCTCTGATCTGGGACTGCACTATTTGTCGTTGTGCATTTTTGCGACATTGGCGGTGAAAGGGTTAAAGAAGATGACTACATAATGTAAGACAAAATTACTGCAATTTATCAGCAGAAGAGTCTTTAAAACAGATGACTGCTTAACCCTTTCACCGCCAATATCACAAAAAGGCACCACGACAAATAGTGCAGTCCCAGATCAGACGACGCCATGTCAAGGAACTGATTGGACACTGATGATTGGCACAGAGTCGTGCTTCTCGTCTGAATCAACTCTTGTTTGCAAATGTGCCGCCTTAAGGATCTTAAACTTCATTTAATGACCATGCAGATATCTAAAGACAGTTGCTGATAACGTTTTCCCCTTGTATTTTCAGATCAAGACGGGGCGCATTCTCAAGCTCCAATTCCAACTCCAGTTTCAGCTCCTCAAACTCGTCATGTGACGGTAAGTAAAAAAATGCTTCATCAAATTTCTGACATGAAACAGAGCCACAGGCATAACTGTCCAGACAGAGTCAAAAGACCCCCGGAAAGCGCTTGACAATTACTTGTGACCTTAACCTTCAACCCTTTCCCTGTTCTATATTTAGTCCAATTTCAAATACCTACTGAATATTCATGGACAAAATAGCTTTATTGAAATATAGCAGGATGAACATTGTAGCCATTTTAAAAAGTAAAGAAATGAAAATATCAAACTGTATTAGCAAACAGAACAGACCCTGATCATACGGCACCTATAGGAGCCGTCTAATATGTCTCTATTATGTTTGCAAATGCGTGAAAAGGTGTTTATATGATGGTGTCGGGTACAAGTAGGAAACAGTAACTCAGACACTAAATGTACGGACAAACAGACATGTGTGGAACTATAAAGAACAGAATCTAAAGTTTCTGCCATGGCGAAATGTTCAGTCAATGAATATTTATTCATTCTTGCTTAACCCATTCCCTCATAGGCTATTTTTTAGATCCAACCATTTTGAATAAATCTACCAAAAAGGAGCATTAACTAGAAAAAATGAAACATTTAGAATTTTGTAGTATGAAATCATTTTGATAAATAGAGCATTTGCTCCTATAGGAGCAAATGCTCTATTTATCACAATGTTTCCAGCAGGCGACTTTTACAGAGGCGTAGAATTAATTATTCATAATAAGTTAAAGGGTTATATGCTTCTATAGTTTCATGTCTATTCTCATATTTATTTGTCGTAACATGATTATGTACTTTCTATGAATAACTGTTTAACAACATTGACAAAACTATCGACATATGATACCCCGCCGTATTTAACGAAATGCCTATTTACATTTGAAATGAACTGAAATGTTAATGAAATATCTACAAGTATGTAAATGAGGTTATAAATGGTAAAATTTCATTTTACATGCAGAGCCTGACTGCATTTATAGTTTTGCTATGTCATTCAGAATGATCCTTAAATCATTGCTGTTTGACTTTTTTTACTATCACCACACGTGTTCGAGTAAGATTTATTTACTAAGCTCAATTGACAAATGAATATTTAAACAATATTTGCCGTGTTCAAATGGTCGTGAAATATGTTTACAATGATATACCGAATGTAAATCACTAGTGTAATATTACCTTGAAGTACCTGGTATTCAAGTATCCTAAAAGGAGATCAAAGATTGTGGAATAAGTTAATCTTTTTGAAAAGACAAACACTTGTTTGATTTGTTTGTTTGAATAAAATTGCCTTTCGCTCTATTTTAACCCTTTCACTGTTATATGTTTATTCCAAATTTTAATACCTACTGAATATTTATGGACAAAATAGTTATAATGAAATATGGAAGGTGGGACATTGTAGCCATTTTATAAAGCAAAAAAGAGATCTTTCAAATTCCATTAGCAATCAGAGCAGGCCCTGATCTGGGTCTACTCTGTTTGCAAATGTATGAAAACACGTTTGTATGAAGGAAAGGGTTAAACCATCTTGGTAATATAGGAGAAAACATGTAGTTATATAGAATATAAAAGCAGAATAGGCAAATGTTTGTATGAAGGAAAGGGTTAAACCATCTTGGTAATATAGGAGAAAACATGTAGTTATATAGAATAGAAAAGCAGAATAGGCAAATGTATGAAAACACGTTTGTATGAAGGAATGGGTTAAACCATCTTGGTAATATAAGAGAAAACTTGTAGTTTTTAAAGAAATGTTCTCCAGCTCATTTAATCCTTTGTCTGAGAAATGCGTCTTTTGACGCGCCTTTGCAACCAGTAAAGGCCACGGTCAGATGATTCTTTGTAGGCTACGTCTACTCAGGGTCTTTCTGTTTGCTTAAGCTATATAGATGTAATTAATTCAATTTCTTTCGTTTAATAAAGTATTTTCGTTCATTTATTTCTATAGTTTCTGTCATGGCCAAAACAGCATGTGTTCATATACCGTCGTGATCATTGACCTAATTGAGTAGCCATCAGGTGCAGGGTCATGACAACTAAAATAGAAATACAAACCTCATTTATGTTGTAAAACTTCATGCTCGAGTCTGAGATCATTCTCAAGCATCTGGTCTGCCAATCAGATACTTGAGAATGATCTCAGACTCAGACTCAGAAGTTTTGTAACCTTGGACCCGGATAAGAGAAAGAAATAATCAAATCAAACTAGCTGAGCCTGACAGCTGCTTTGATCAAATGTTCATGTATAAAATAAGAAAATGATAACATATCGTTCTTTTTCTGTAGCATATATATAATTGTACCATGTTATTCATGTGTATTTCTTGTATTTTAACAGGAAGCAGTATTTCGTCTGTTAGTTCCCGCTCAGAGACCGGAAGTGAAAGCATCAGTATTTCGGAACACTCGGACACCGATTCTCTACTGTCATGTGACCAACAGAAACTGACTGTACAGTTTCTCACAGACACTCACGAAATTTCGCCCATGGAAGAACTCTTTCAGCCAATAACTAATTTAATTGATCCCGACCTACACGTGATCAAAATAACAGACCGCGCAGATACTATGGACAATTTTATTTCCTGTTCGTCACTTCCGGGACTCAGTTCGAGGCTTCCAAGTGTTGCATTTATGGTGTTTCTCCAAGAAAAGGGTGCGTTAGGATTCGAGAGAATTCAAACTGTGAAAAGATATTTTGAAAAGCCTCCTTGGAAGTTTCATCACTCGGAGCAAGTGACAAAGGGAACAATTAATCCTTACCCCTACAATAGTCAGGACTTCTACTACACCTCAGAAGATCTTCCATTATGGGCAATACGCCAGGTGCATGCTGGGAAAGAATTCTTTCGTATATTACTGTTTGTGGGTGAATCAAGCTGGGCCCAAATGATTCAATTCTACAAGCTGGTTATCGGGTGTGAACCGGATGTGAAAAGAGAAGATTTCTGTCTGTTCACCGTAAGCTCGTTCAATAATTTCAATATTCAACTGGCGTTGAAGAAATTACAAGGTGAGACGAAACCTCGAGTACTTGAAAGTGTCAAACTGCAGTTTCGTGTAAATGATATTAGTAACATTGTGTCCCTTCTACCAAACGTGTGTCGCCCTCTATCGGATACAAGATGGGAAACAACCGATAATGATGGAAATGTGGTTGTTCTTGAAACGCCAAGACTTTGTAATCAAAGCAACAACAACTCATTTAGTGACAGATGTTCTTTGTCAGAGAGAAGCTCAATCTCTGAAAGAGCGTCTCTGTCAGAAGATGGATCATCTATTCGAAGACGCATGCGCAGTGACTCTACTTCCACCAGAAATAGACTACAAAGTAAAATAATTCATGAAAGTAAACGGACGCCTGTTTTAGCACGACAACGTGCAAAGTCGATGATTGTTGATGAAAATGTGTTTCAGAAAATAAGAAGAGAGAATGATATGTACAAGCACAATGCAATGAATGCTATACGTGACAAGCACGTTCAGTTGACACGATCGCAAAGTGACTACAATCAAAACTGGAATAAAGAGAACGGCCACAACGAAGATATCGAGGTGCATGTACCAGAACAAACAGTCTTGAGAAGCTTTTACGTATGACCTTTCGAAACACAGTATTTATCGTTACGAAATGATAATTAATATTAGCGCTGAAGTGCTTAACTATATACAACATCAGACAGGTTGATTCAATATTAATGCATAATTATGTGGAACGATAATCTCAGGCCAGTAATTCACTGCATCTGTTTAATTGTCTACCATAATTTAATCCTTTTGAATGCGGAAAACTAGTGTACTAACTTTTGACAACCGTGTTGATCCAGATCAGAGCTGTTATGCCCTCTGATAAGTGTCTGCATTGTTTGCCATTCAAAATTCTCTCCAAGATTATGCCCATTCACACTGAATGGACTCAACAATTAAACATCGATGATCTATTCCGCTTTTGAAAATTGAACATTCAAAGTGTAACCATTGCACAGCCGTTTATAATTCAAATTTGATATTCGGATAGCTCTGCGTATATCAGCTTCAAAGCGTTTATTATAAAAAAAAAGACGAGAAAAAATCCTTTGAAGTTTTTGGTATTCAATGTGTGATTGATCGGCGGGTATATTTCAAAGACAAAATGATTATCTAATAACTTATTGCAACTACCTCTGCAAAAACCTTCTATTCTATTCTCTCTTGTTTCCTGGTATCTACTCTCTTTCTTAAGTCTCATTTTCACTTTTCTTTCATTTTGTATTTCTTCCTATCCCTTTCTCTTTACCGTTGATATTTTAACCCTTTACTCCATAGCTACGCAAATCGGGTAGACCTAGACCAAGCGGCTGCGTTGGAGCCGTCTGATTAGGGTCTTCTCTGTTTGCTTATGTTAGTGGTATAAATCTGATTCTACAGTTTCTGCCATTGTCAATGTTCAAATTCATATACAGTTGAACTTCGATAAGTCGAACTTTTCACATCCGGTTCACAACCGTACAAGTTAGTTCGAGATAACAGATGTTCGAGTCATCCGATTTCTAATCTGAACGATCTGTCAAAACCACAGCTTAATACAGGTCTAAAGTAATGCTGAAAGCTCCTGTAGGAGCTTTCAGCATTACTTTAGACCTGTATTAAGCTGCCACATGTGTTTCTAGATATCTGTAGGGGTACAATTTAGAGCAATTATGTAGTGTTAATAAAAATAAAATACATACACCATGTAAATAGTTTCGCGATTGTGCGACAATGCTCCAGAGGGGTTTTGCACATTAACCGGAAGAAGAAGAAGAAGTGTTAGTTTTGGAAGGACTGGACTTTTTGTTCGAGTTATCCCGAAGTTCGAGTTATCCGAGTTCGAGGTTCAACTGTAATTAATATCCATAATGTCATCATTTCTATTATGGATATCCATGCGGTAAAGGGTTGGGTAACTCGTGTATGTCTATTATATCTCTAAACCGAATATTGATATATTTCATATATCCAAGTGTTGACAATGTTATTGTTTATATCAGAATGTTTTGCATACGGGTCACTACGTAATAAAGCGTCTCTGTGATATGAAATATATATTAAGCGTCAGTATGATCATGATATTATTATGCTGATATTGCCAATCGTTTCCACTCGGCGATCTCTGGCAAACGTCGGAGATAGTGTCGGAAATCGACGATGAAGTGATTCGATTGTTGAAATATGTCAAATGAATTTGTAAAGATAAGAAGAAAGTGCTATGAATGAATCAAGATGATGTGTCATTGATTATTCGTTTTCTACGATACAGGAAACCTCTCTATAACGACCACTTAATCAACATAGGGATGTTTAAAATTAGGCGGTGGCTTAATACAGGAACAAAGTAATGCAAAAGGCTCATGTAGGGGCTTTTTTGCATAACTCGCCACCTGTGTTTACACCACAAAATTAGAGCTTTCTTAATCCTTTTCCTACATGTATATTTAAACGCCTTTTGACGTATTCGCAAACAGAGTATACCCAGATCAGACAGCTCCTATAGGAGCCGTTTGATCAGGGTCTGCTCTGTTTGCCTTTAACATGATATAGATATGACTCTACAGATGTTTGTGTAAAAGCAACATATTCCCTTGAAAAAAATGCATTATAAAAGCTGAGCTAATAAATAATTTTTACATAAATACCGAACATGAAAAGGGTTAATGGTCGTCATAGAGACGTATTACTGTATCCTGGAAAATACACATCAGTTTTCACACAGAAATGAGCTATTCCTTTTCGTACTGTATGATATTGTGTTAACGAATAAATGTGCAATATTATTTGTTTAGTATAATAAAATGCATACATTAACAGCCATGTGTTGTATTAGTTCGTAATATCCTCAATATGAAGAACACGAAAAGATTATTACTACTGGAGAACCTCCATACTGCGACCTTGTAATGAATAAACATCGGTGTTTTCAAATCAAGTTGTTTCTAAACGCAGGACGTTATTTATGCAGAAAGTCCCATTAACCCATTCCCTCATATTGACGACTTTTGACGACTCTGTAAAAGTCACTTTGTGAAACCATTGTGATGAATAGAGCATTTGCTCCTATAGGAGCAATTGCTCTATTTACCACATTGGTTTCAAACTAAAAAAAATCTAAAAGTTTCCTTTTCTCTAGTTAATGCTCCTTTCAGGTAGATTTATTCAAATATATTGTATCTAAAAATAGCCTATGAGGTAATGGGTTAATGAGCTTTCTGAATAATTTCCGTCCTACAGAAAGCTATCAACTGCCTTTAAGTTTCGGAATCTGGCCTCTTTAAGTGATTTCTTTAGAGAGGTTGTGCTGTACATTCAAGTTCTTAATAACTAATAACTTCTTAAAGTAATATGTGTGTTTGATCGGTCAAAAACATTGTTATCTTGAATACTGTTCTTGAAAAGAATTAGCAGATTGGACACCCAGTCAAATAACCTGCATATCGACACTTTTCCAATGAACTGATTTCCATTAAGGGTGTCAATTCGTATTTACGCTCGCCACGCTCACGATTACTATTATGCTGTAAAATCTCGTCAATCTGAATGTTTAGTAAAGAATAATTGAGAACTTTGTAGACAAGAGGCTGCTTATTGCAGGGTGAAAGTCATGCATATAGTTCCCAGATGCGTTTTTGCATGACCCTCGCCGTACATTAAACCGCCACTTGTCTTAATCCTTTCCTCAACCAGTATTAGTGTAAGGCATAGTGACGTCATGAATATTTATAAGATTAATTGTTATAATAGCACATGGACAGGGGATTTGTTTGGCCATGACAAACACTGTAGAATCATATCTATATTATATCATAAGCAAACAGAGCAGGTCCTGATCAGATGGCTCCTATTGGCGTATTTTTTTTTATTATAAAAGCGTATTCGTGCATAGTGTAGCAAATGAAGTTAAACACATTTACTGAATATATAGACTATTTAACTCTGTAAACATGGGACTGATCAGCGTCTGCTCTGTTTGCAATTGAAATAGTTTTAAAAAAGCTTTTTTCCGTTTATGTCATAGTAAATAATGGCAAATTATGTACAAATCAACTTATTAAATCAAATTATTCATATACATGTAGTCATAAATTATTATCAGGTAAAGAAAATTGATACATATAATATACATGTATCTTATCATGCGAAGGATGTGATCAAGTGTAAGAATAAACCTCTTCCTACTAACCTAATACAATACATACCAAAGTTCATTGTGTGGATAGCTCAGGGCCGGAATACTGTGATTGACATAATGTGTCTAACCCAAGTACAACGCGTAATCTGTAGTTTCAATCTTCTGATGATATAATTCATATTTAAAATGCTACGTTATTGCAATAATTAGCACATCTCTAGTGGCACGATATAACTATATAATATGTACTCAGCTTAAATCAGGGTCCATGCTTATAAAACTTTTAGTTGAGTCTGATTTCGTTCTCAAGTTTTTGATTGGTCAGATTTGAGCCAAAGGCTCAAATCTGACCAATCAAAAGCTTGTGAACTCAAATCTGACCAATCAAAAGCTTGAGAACGAAACTCAGACTCAACTAAAAGCTTTATAAGCATGGACCCTGTTCTGTATATTACATTCAGTGACTAAAATATACGACGCTTTTATTGAAAAGAAAACCCATCGTCTGAATTAACATGTCAGCATTGCAGCTTCTACAGATTTGTGCAGTGGCCTATTAGACCATTACAACGATTGAATAGTGCCATGAAAAGAAACAATTTTCAAAGCATTACCAGTATATCAATACTGTGTTATTCTGTGAATAATATCATATTTCAAACTTGCATACTAAAAACCTTTGACAGTTAAATTCGACTGTTCTTAGCAACATCTCTTTGAGTCTATAAACAATTATGCCTTGCTCAATATTTTTTTCTTTCTATTTTTTAAAATGCCCTTTCTCTAACAAGTGAACTATAAAACCGATATACAAGAGGCGATCAATACGTCCGTGACATGAGGCAGGTACATTCAGTTTGACTGGAAATCTTTTAATTTGTTTTTCAACATAGTATATTACCTTTAATTTATAGTATGGCCTCTTTCAAGGTTGTCCACACACGTAGCACACATCATTTTGCATCCCAGACAACTGTGGCCATAACCTTTCCAGCAGATGTCACGGACATTTTCGTGGATGGGGGTCTGGGAATTTTCTACTACTTTGATTGCTGTTTTGTCTCAGGCTCGAAGTGATGAACCCCTGTTTCATCAACAATTCCATATTGATCGATAAATGTCTCCAGATCCCCTCTTCCTCTGAACAGCGACAAGGTTTGCCCTGGACATGTTGCACCGAGTTGTACCATGTTGGAGTCAATTGGACGGAAACCATTGTCTATGAATAATTGCACATGAACCTGGTCCTGTGAGGTGCCAAGTTATGTAGCAATGTGCTGTAGCACCTGTATTGAATGAATGTACGATAGCCAGCCAAGGTTATCCATTTGCCTAGAAGTACTCATAATAAGTAACTTTAAGTATCAAAATCTGGCAAACAGCAAACATACGAAATGTTCGTTGTTTCTCTGAATAGTTATTGAAACCCCTAATCTACACTGTTATATAACGGTATGTTTACAAGTGGTCTGTTTCTACTCCAGGCCACGGAATATCTATTTCAACCTATTAAGCTGTTTTATATACTAAGTCTACTATCAAAACTTTGGACGGTTTGAAAAGTGTCATTGTCTTTCAAATCAATAAGGACTGTTAGGTAAGTAGTTTGATATAGTTGGTTTTATTTGGCGAGTGTTAGAAAAATTGGGAAACCCAGCTTAACCCATTGCCTCCTAGACTATTTCCAGACCCAGCCTCTTTGAATTAATCGAAAAGGGGCATTAACTATAGAAAATGAGAATTTTAGAATCGTATAGTTTTGAAATCGTTGTGATAAATAGAATATTTGCTCCTATGGAGCAAATGCTCTACATATATCTACAACAATGGTTTCAAAAATGAGCTTTACAGAGGCACAAAAAGGCGTCAGTAGGAGAGAATGTGTTAAGCGAGATTTCCCAGTGTTTCGTCACGAGCCAAATAAAACTGAAATTACCATGCCATTAGCCTAATAACTTCATTTCATGTAACAACAGTATAACACACAAAACTTTGAATAACAAAGTGCCATAATTATACATACTTTGGCAAGTGAATACATTGCTCGCCTTTGTGTGTGACGGGTCCGCAGTTTTCGTCAACAAATAAACAGCCTAAATTTAACATTTGTATGGTTTCAAAGCATGTAATGACTTATTTTTATATACTTTTATTCTTCTTAAGTGGGGCTTTCGTCGATACAAAGATGATCACCAAGATTAAACGTTTGAAATGTTTAGCATTTCGCACTGATATTTGAAATTTTATTGAAGAATACTGGCGTTTTCCAAACTGTCAGAGTTTTGGATAGTAAACTTAGTATTAAAAGTAGCTGTGCATAACAGTAGCCTAATTGGCTGAATCGACCGACTGTGATGTGATAAAACTCCCACATTTGCATGTGATATAGCAGTGTATAATTCACTAGTACGAGAGACAGACAGAGAGAGAGAAAGAGAGATAAAGAGCGAATGAGAAAACGACTGAGCGATGAAGACAGGGACTGGACCTGGTGTTCCTAAGATAAGTCATTATCCATGCAATAGTTATACAGTTTGAAATTCGATAGTATACACATAACAATACAGTATTGATGAACTGGTAGTGTCTTGAAAATGGTTCTTTTCAGGTCACTAATCAATCGTTGTATTGGTCTAATAGGTCAACAACAAAATCTGCAGGGGCTGCAAAACTGACACTTTATTTCAGACTGTAGATTTCAGACAGTTTGTCAAGAACTCACCGTAGTGACCCTATAAACAATATGGTGGACATAATTTTGACATTTAACCGCACTTAACAGGAATTCTTATATATCCAGGGTATAGGAATATGTGTTTTCCTCATAAAACTGTATAAGTTGAACATTGTGACGCCGATAGAAAGCGTCAGTTTAAATTAACTTGAAAAGCCCCGCATTTTAATAAATCATTTTTAAATGTTACAATTATTGGCAATTTTTATGCCTTTCATGTTTAAATTCCTGCATAGTCACCGAACAAGAAGCATAAAATGTAAGTACCTTATAATTGCTTCATTGATGATTTCGTTCGGCCAAAACAAACAGTTTAATTCCAGATCAGACGCTGAATAACCCCCTGTTTAATCAGGACATTGAGTGTTTGACTGTGGTGACTGTGACTGTGACCCGACTGTTAGGAAATACTATTTGGCAGGTAACTGCTTAAATTAATGTAAGATGTAAAACTCTATAAAATCATATTTTACTGTATCAGGAGTATAAACGCAATAAGTCCCGGTTTTAAACCAACAGTAAAGTTTATTACATTTAATTGCACTCAGTTGGTTTTATCTCTTATACAATCATTGTTACAAATGTGAAAGTCCAGTTTAGAGAAATTTCACTGTACATCCATGGCAATATGAGTCTTTAACCATTTCCCTGTAATACAATGTAATCATTTACAGTAAAACCTCTCTAAACTGGAATTCTAGTAGAGAAGAATTTAGATAATTTACAGACGAATGCTTAACACAGGGTGAAGGTCATGCAGAAGCCCCAAGAGGAGCTTTCTGAATTAATTTCACCCTACATTAAGCTGCCACATGTCTGCAAAACCGCTATTTATACTAGATTTAGGTCCGGTTTAGTGGGTTTTGCTATATACATTTTGTTTTTCATAATTTGTTTGAAACCAGGTGTGTACTGGGCATCCTTGACGTAATTACCTGATCTGGATCCATACCGATGATGCATTTGTGTAATACGTGAACCCATTTACGAGTACGAACACCAATTGCATAAAAACTTGCGGTCATAAGCATAAAACGAAATCGGGCATAAAATTGCGGTAATAAAACAGATTTGATTCCTTTATCCTTTATCCTTTTCGACGTCTGCTTCTTGTCGTTCAACCTAAAATCGTTATCTGCACAAACGTGTGTTGTCGATCGCTTAAACTCTGTATAAAAAGTATTAATACTTTAAATACGTATAAGGAAATCGGATCTGATTGTTGATACATTTAAACAATCCGAGGTTTGTTTTGTTTTTAAATTAAATAAAAGAAAAATACATAACAAAAAAGCAGACAGCAATTACATAGCGGACAAAAATGAAAACATTTTTTTGTCACTACGTTATGTCTGAGTAATTATTTGTCTGGCACAATGTCATATGTATGATGCTGTCTAATAAAGTAAAATCTCGATTATTCGAATATTTGTATAGAAGTATTTAGACCCGTTAAGGCATGCAGATGGCTGCTTAATGCGTGGTGAAAGTCATGCAGAAAGCTCCTAGAGGAGCTTTAAAGATCGATATTGATACGTATTTTAGTGTTCGAATAATCGAGATTTTACTGTATGTATATTAGTGCATTTCTAATCTAAATCTGAACTACTAGAACGCATTTAACCTGTGAATGAGTGCAAAATATTAATTAAACTCTATTGGATAAAGCTTGACTGGATCACCTAAAATGTTAATTTTCCAATAAAGCGAAAATTATGGTAACCATGCCATTTAAAGACCAAATTTATAACCATTTTTGTGTAAATAACCTCCTTAAATCTTAAGAAATTAGTCGATATTGCATTATTGTCCGTGCCTTTACTCCATGAATGTTCATGAAAAAATAATGACATTGTGAATATTAATTAGATTTAGTAGCTGGTATTTTAATAATGGCATATGAACAAAGGGACTTTTAGCTATGGCACAAACTGCAGAAATAGATTCAAATTATTTCATAAGTAAACAGAGCAGACACTGATCAGAATGCTCCTACAGGAACTGTCTGATCAGGGTATATTCTGTTTACAAAGGCATTGTAAGGACCCCAATTGAAATAAGGGATCATCTTCCCTTTTTTGTGTCATCCTTGAAATTGATGTGACTGACATGGTTCATTAACTATTTCATGATGTTTTTATATGCATTGCTTTAATTGTCACAATGTTGATAAAAAAAATCAGTGTATTGCTATTGTAACCATGTTACATGCACAATATTGAAACAAATATATCTATCTATCTAAATCCAAAAGCGTATCCATTAGATAAAAAGGTTAATCAGCTAGTCAAGCAAGAGTATGCCTGGAAAAATTCTGTACCGACTCAAAGTTCAAACTGAAGAAATCTTGGCAGAGGAACAAGCTGGTATTAGAGTAGGTTGAGGCACAGTGAAGCAAATCATCAATTGCCAAATCATGACCGAGATTGTTAAGAAAACAAACGACATATAATAGGGCTTAACCCATTCCCTCCTAGACTATTTTTAGACCCAACCTCTTTGAATAAATCTACCGAAAAGGAGCATTAACTATAGAAAAGAAGAATTCTAGAATTGTGTAGTTTTGAAGCCATTGTGGTAAATACTAAGTAGAGCATTTGCTTGTCCCGTGATATGCGACCTGTTCCGCATTTGCAAACAGCTTTGATCCAGATGAGACGCCGAGTAACTCGGCGTCTCCCCAAAATACACCGGTCAATAGTTTCTCAAAAGCTTGTTCGAATCCTGGAAGTCAAAATCGCATCAGATCCTAATGTGAGAAATCTGGATGACGAAAATGCATCAGATCCTAATGTGAGAAATCTAGGGTTAAAGTATAGTCTCGACGTGGCAAATGAAATGATACACATCATTCAGACGGTCTATGAAATATCAAATACAGTAAAACCTCTCTATAACGGCCACTGAATTACATCAAGTATTTTGTGTTAAAGGCAGATGGTTGCTCAAAGCAAGGTGAAAGTAAAACAAAACGCTCCTATTGGAGCGTTCTGGTTTACTTACACCTTGCTTTAAGCAGTCACATGCCCTAAATACCAACTAATTAACACAATTTAGTGACTATTATAGAAAGGTTTTACTGTAGCATTGTCCTTCTGAATAATCAGGTCGACAATTATTCCAGACAATCATAGGCGTTTGACAAGGGTGCCTGTTATCGCCAGTCTTTTTTTTTGCAGCCTATTCATCGCGAAAACGATTCATGACCACCACATATAATTAGACCTTTTTGTGGCCGCTTACGACAGGTTCTACACAAATATCCAGGCGCTTAGTATTACACTGGACCTATATGGGAGCTAAGAAAGCCAAAGACGTTAATGTCACCAGGAAATCATTTGTGCAAAATAAACATTTTAACATTTGGTGCTGTAGAACTTACACCCGAACAAACTATGATATGTTGCAGCAAACCCCTCTAAACTGGACATTTAGCAAAGAAAACTTATATTTTAGGCAAATTGATGCTTAACCCTTTCGGCGCCAAATTTCTAATTGTCGTCTGCAATCCAAGTTTGTTAAATCATTCAGTAAAATAAGGAAATGAGATAAATAAATGCGAATTTCACAGGAATAAAGCACATATAGAGAAATACATGTAGAGATTGAGACAAATAGTGAAGTCCCTGATCAGACGCCGCCTTGGAAAGGCGGCGTCTGATCTGGGACTGCACTATTTGTCGTGGTGCATTTTTGCGACTGCGGCGGTGAAAGGGTTAATGCAGGACGAAAGTCATGCATAAAGCTTCTTTGGGAGTTGTATGCATTCTTTCACACTGCACTAAACTTTCACCCGTTTTAAAGACCTGTGTTATTACTGATTTGAAATTTCGGTTTAGAGAAATTGCACTCTACATGTATTATAAGCCTTGATTAGGAAACCGTTCTTGCAAATGCTAAGTAGTGTTGATCATGATTGGATGTCGAATGTATGACACATCATATGATCTACTGATCAGTGTAGATCCTGATCGGATGTCGAATTTATGACAAAACATATGATCTACTGATCAGTGTAGATCCAGATCGGATGTCGAATTTATTACATATTATATCATCTAGATCGCGGTGTCTACATTTCTAGCATAAACCAGTAGACAGATATTTCGTCATATTGTTGTTCATTTGAGAAATTCTGACACATGACACTGACCTACAATATACACAAAAATCCCACCAACACTATGCCACACTTTATTTAATTTTCAAATTCAAAACAAATCAATTTAAAACTAATTTTCGCCCGATAGGATTAATGCTTCAAACTTTCGATTCCCTTGGGGCTTACGTTCCAATTTTCTACGTTGGGATTTAGTCTCTCACTAAATCTGCCTTCAGTCAGTCTTAGTGTCAAAATTCGTTATCTAACTTCACTGCTGTAATAAACATGCCAGACAATACATTAAAAACCGACTTAAGGCAAAACTCAGAGGTTCGATTTGGACTTTTAAACCTTATCCCGCGGTGACAAAATAATGTCTCCTTAAAGGTGGACCTTGAGAAATTTCGAGTACAGTAAAACCTCTCTATAACGACCACTAAATTGTGTTAATTAGTTGGTATTTAGGGCAGGTGACTGCTTAAAGCAATGTGAAAGTAAAACAGAACGCTCCTATCTGTTTTACTTTCACCTTTCTTTAAGCAGTCACCTGCCTTTAACACAAAATACTTGATGTAATTTAGTGGCCGTTATAGAGAGGTTTTACTATTTTATTAGTTTCGAAAATTGAATACTGCTTTAGCCGGTGCTAGGGCGCGTGAGTAGTGTTGCATTTTTAATTACTACTCATTAACATACTCAATAAAACCGAGTCTGCAATTTTCTCTGTTTGCATTGCTACTTTTACTTTAGAAGGATCTCCCACTTTCAGAAAATAATAGCACTTGGACACGAGAAAGTTTGGCCGTGTCTGAAACTGTATATATTATATCATATATGCAAGCAGAGCAGACCCTGATCCTAATCCTACAGGAGGCTTATGATCTGGGACTACTATGTTTGCAAAGACGTAGAAATGAGTATTTATGGAGTAAAGGGATAATACATGGCTCCAATCGGAGCTTTCTGAATTACTTTGACATATATTGAGTAGCCACCTGTTTTAAAAGACACTCTTACTTATTGTTTAAGAGGTTGCTGTATGAAGGTTCGACTGTATATATATTATTAATAAAGTTTTAACTTTTTCACTATTTTTTATTAAATGTACAAAAAATGTTACAAATTGAAACAGGTTGACGAATGAAGTGTTAATGTCCGTTATTTGTTATTTTTACAGTAAAACCTCTCTATAACGGCCATTAAATTACATCAAGTATTTTGTGTTAAAAGCAGGTGGCTGTTTAAAGCAAGGTGAAAAGTAAAACAGAACGCTCCTATAGGAGCGTTCTGTTTTACTTTCACCTTGCTTTAAGCAGCCACCTGTCCTAAATACCAACCAATAAACACAATTTAGTGGCCGTTATAGAGAGGTTTTACTGTATTTCATAGCCACTAAAATACTAATTTGGTTTCAATTTCGGAAGAAGCGAGTTCTTAATCTTTAGCCTCCTGACAACAAAAATGAATTCTGCTTCAAATTACCGTCTGTATCAATTAGTAATCATTGTTTCCCACTTGTTTCAAATGCAGGATCAGAGTCTCAAGATGTTTGGATCCTGATGAGAACCCGAGTTTACTCGGTGCCTCGTTGTGATCTACCATGTTGAAGAGTGTGAGATAGTGTCTGCTTAACCCTTTCGGCGCCAAATTTCTAATTGTCGTCTGCAATCCAAGTTTGTTAAATCATTCAGTTAAATAAGGAAATGAGATAAATTAATGCAAATTTCAAAGGAATAAAGCACATATATAGAAAAAGAAATTGAGACAAATAGTGAAGCCCCTGATCAGACGCCGCCTTGGAAAGGCGGCGTCTGATCTGGGACTGCACTATTTGTCGTGGTGCATTTATGCAACTGCGGCGGTGAAAGGGTTAAAAGCTGATCTACTTACCTCTGATGTGTTCAAGCTTTTGATATACTTCTGACTGGTTGTGAACAGGTAGGACCCAGATGAGACGCCGAGTAACTCGGCGTCTCATCCGGGTCCAACCTGTTTTCAAAAACCATGGAGGTCGTACAGTACTTAACAGCAGGAGAAGTGTTGAATTAAGTCATATTATTTCCTGAAATAGGATTATCCTGGACCTGTCACGAGATTTAGTGGGACTTGTCGCTGATCAGTTTTGTATTATGTTTTTATCGCCTGCTTGAGCAAGTACTGAGGTGTCACTCCACTCGAATAAGTCTCAAGTGGGCTTCGATATACGATAGAACCCTTCTTAAGCGACCACATAATAAATAGAAAGTAGTGTCTTTAAAAACAGGTGGTTGCATAATGTACGTCGACAGTAAGGCACAATGCTCCTCTAGGAACTTCCTGCTTTACTTTCGACATGCATTAAGTTACCACCTGCATGTTACACCTAGAATTGGCCCTCTTATTGGTGGTCGCTTTAGAGGGGGTTACTGTTTATGTAGATATAAATCTCTGAAAAGATAAAATACGAAATTGTGCTTATATTGGTAAACCAAATGAGGGATTATGTAACGAGACGTTAAACTCATGGCTGATTTAGAGAGAAATTGAAAACAAAAATATTTCAACAAAACTGAAACAGATGGTAAAAAAGTTTTGATAGATTACATAGTTGTGTCCCAATTGCTAGAATACATGTGTTACTACTGCTTAAAATGTATGTTTCACAGCTGCTGAATGAATATGGCACAATTGCTTCAAGGTTTCTGTCATGTATGTGCCACAGCTGCTGAATGTTTCTGTCACAACTGCTGTATGTTTCTGTCACAACTGCTGAATGTATGTGTCACAGCTGCTGAAACTGTATGTGTCACAACTGCACAAGAAAATTGTCAGCATTGCAAATAGTGTAGAACCAAGAAATATGCAGAAACTATGGGATCATATATTATATCATAAGCACACAGAGCAGACCCAGATTAAACGGTATATGAGCCGTGGTCTTCACTGTTTGCAAAAGGCGTAGAAACGCGTATTTATGGAGTAACGGGTTAACACCAGTATCACTCACACATGTGTTATACTTTGTCATAAAGAAGGTATTATAGAAGGGATTATATGGTTAGTAAAATTAGTAAATATGATTATAGATTAAGCGTTACCATTCCGCATGCTTAGAGCGACCCGGCTGCCATTTGAAAACAGCTTGGATCCAGATGAGACGCCGAGTAACTCGGCGTCTCATCTGGATCCAAGCTGTTTGACACTCGATCAGTAGTTTCTCAAACGTTTTATCAACTCGGACGTAAATCAAAACGACCAATTCACAATTTGAGCAGTCATTTAGTTTCAGCAGTCTATGGGTTTACATGTTAGCATGGATAAAACGCTGGAAACAAAGTACAAGATATAAACACTGGAAACAAAGACCAATACGACTTTTGTTAAAATAAGACGTGTCACCTTCAAGTGGTCAGTTGTTAGTCTTAATTGAATTAATGTTACAAATACTTATCCTGCGCATTAACGTTTTTCTCACGGTCATTTAATTGCATGATTAAAGTACTATGACTAACCTGTGAAAGTTATAACTTCGGTAATGACCACTACAATAAAACATTTCCATGTGACATTTTGCCAGCCTCATTAGTCTGAAATGGTAAAATGCATTTAGAAATCAAGCAGACATCAATACTTGAAGACAGAACGTACCTGTAGTAGAACCTCTCAATACCAACCTAGAAATAATTAACTCTTGCCTCCATAAATACGCATTTCTACGCCTCTGAAAAAGTCACTTTTTTAAATCATTGTGATAAATAGAGCATTTGCTCCTAAGGAGCAAATGCTCTATTTATCACAATGATTTCAGAACTACAATTTTTTTTAAAAAGTTCCCTTTTCTCTAGTTAATGCTCCTTTTCGGTAAATTTATTCAAAGAGGCTGGATCTAAAAATAGCCTATGAGGGAATGAGTTAAACACAGGGCTCTGTAAGAACAGGTAGTCATTTAATTCAGTAAAAAAAGAAATACCAAAAAAATGCGAGTTTTTCCCATATTTTTCATCAAACATTAAGCTTCAATCTGTCCCTCCAGTGCAGACCTATTTTGACTGGTCGTTATAAAGAGGTTTTACTTTAGTTATAATTTAACTGTTTCACAGCTAGTCTGACGTCATATTTGGAAACAGTATAGACCCAGATGAGACGTCAGGTATCCAAACAGATTGATATTATGGTCATATTCCTTATCTGAAACGAAAAGGAAGAAACGTCAAAGATTAATAATTCAGTCGACGCTGACAATGACTGACAGCCAAAGAGCTAAAAGAGTGAAAACTTGTTCTGGAGAGTAGCCTACTTTTTTTTCTATTCAAGAGTGACACAGTCGCTAGATTGAAAATCAATGTCTGCCTCACAATCGTCATCTGCTTTAACCATTTACTCCATGACTATCCATGTAAGAAATGATGACATCGTGAATATTAATTAGATTATGTTTTTAAATTGCATATTAACACATGACATTTTTGCTAAAGTAGAAAATATAAAATCTGTTTTATATTATTCCATTAGCAAACAGAGCAGACCCTGATCAGACGGCTCCTATAGGAGCCATCTGATCTGGGTCTACTCTGTTTGCAAAGGCGTAAAAAGGCGTATTTATAGAGGAAAGGGTTAATATAATTATACTTTCTAACTCGTAATCGAGTTTGAAATAGAATGGATGCTGAAATGGTGAAATGGAGGAAACGGTCTTTTGGACGTGTTCACTAAATTGCAACAGGAAAAAAATCTTGCACAATTATGACTTTTGCAAACGGCCCCAGAAGGTGAGACGCAGAGTTACGTCAAACGGCTTGTGATACTCGGATTATAAAATACCATGTAATAAATAAAGCTACGTGTAGCCATTAATAGGCTACAGAAGAACCTGTCTTAAATGGTTATCAAAAAGAGGTCTAATTATGGGTGTGTTAGGCAGGTGGTAGCTTAAGGCAGGGCAAAAGTAATGCAGAAAGCTCATATAGGAGCTTTCTGCATTATTTTTGTCCTGCATTAAGCAGCTACATGCTTTTTAAGACTCTTATGGTCTATGAATAAATGATCGCTTAAGACAGGTTATACTATATAGAGTAAAATGTCGTTATTCTAAAGTTTTAGCAAAGACAACTTAAACTGTATAACCCCATATCTACTGAATAATTAATTCTGGCTCCTTCCTGACTATTAATAAACTAAAACGTATGAAAATTCATCACTGACGAAAATGATGTATATGATCAACAGTGTAGACCCTGACCAAGGGGCTCCATCAGGGACCCTTTCATCTGGGTCTACACTATTTGCAAAGGGTTTTATATACTCGGTTCCCGATCATTATGGGTTAATGCAGAATGAAAGTCATGCAAACTGCTCCTATAGTAGCTTCTTGAACAACTTTCACCTTGCATTTAGCTGCCACCTGTCTTTTAACCCTTCCCTTGCTGAATTTTAAAATACATTTCTCCTTCTTTACCCATGCCCTGTTGTATAATTACGTATATCTTCACTGTGTATGTATATAAGTAGTTGCCCTTTTTACAGCATTCGGCAGCGTTTTATACGATTCTATTTCCGTTATGTTAATTTAGCGAGATGGACGCCGTAGCGAAATCATCATGACGCGAATTAATACAAAATCACATTTACGCGAAATAATCATGACGCGAATATAACCTGTTTTACAGTATCTGGATTTGCTGTATGCCTCGCTATTCTAAATACGCATGGATCACATTTTTAGCAAACGAAAGTTTACTCAGCACGGTCATTGTTAATAATATAACATTCTACAGGAGACGAGGACTCAAAATATTGATATGTTCATTATCTACTAAAATCATTTTTGCTTAGTATACCAATATTTGTGTATTATAATGTATGTCAGACCTTAAGCGCAGTGACAACTGATGTATGCTCAATATTCAGACCTAGTTCTGTTTTGAGAACTTCGATTCGATTAATATTTTGAGAAACGATTGGCCAAGTGTCAAATAGTCTGAAGCCTGGTGAGGCGGTGAGTTATTCGGCGTCTCATCGGGATCAACGCTGTTTGCAAATGCGAGTCAGGTCTCAAATAGCGGGATAAGTCTTAGGTCTACTTGCAAAATTGATTTCGCCTCAGTATTTTATTTTAACAAAGCAGGATATAAAACCACAGTGACTTATTCTTGTTGTGCATTTAATCTCTTTTAGATTTTAAGGACTGATAACTCTTCGTTCCCACAGTCATAGGGTCAGCCAGATAATCCTGACTTATGTATCATATCGGATTGTATCTAATCATTACATACAATCTTTACATATCACTGCACCAGTAACAGTTTGACTTAACCCTTTGCCTGATATAGAGATGTATTAGGACGTCTTTGAAAACAGAGTAGACCCAAATCAAACGGTTTCTGTAGGAGCCGTCTGATCAGGGCCCGCTCTGTTCTTATGTACGTACATGTATATAGATCTGATCGCACAGTTTGTGCAATGGCGAAATTAAAGCCCTGTGTTCTTAATTATACCAAATTAAATTTTAGCAAGTAAATACTCATGGTGGCATGGTTTCTTACATGAATATTCATCAACCACATTGTTAGTTCTCGCGCCGAAAAATAGCTTCCCGACCAATAGCGGTAAATAGCTCCTCTAGGAGCTTTCTGCATACTTTTGTCCTGCATTAAGCTACCACCTGCATCTAGCACCGATAACTTACTCATGTATATCTCTTTTAGGTGGTCGCATTAGTGGGGTTTTACTGTATAACCCATCTAAAGCGCCATTCATTTGTTGAACATAGGAGTCTTAAAAAGCAGATCGTTGCTTAATGCCGGGTAAAAAAAGTAATACAGACAATTCCTATAAGAGCTTTCTGCATTACTTTTGACATGCATCGAGCTACTATCTCTCTTACATAACTCATAATTATGTAGTAAAACCTCTCTATAACGACCACTAAATTACATCAAGTATTTTGTGTTAAAGGCAGGTGGCTGCTTAAAGCAAGGTGAAAGTAAAACAGAACGCTCCTATAGGAGCGTTCTTTTTTACTTTCACTTTGCTTTAGACAGCCACCTGCCCTAAATACAAAATAATTAACACAATTTAGTGACCGTTATAGAGAGGTATTACTGTACCTCATTTTGATGGCCGCTTAAGGCAGGTTCTATTGTCCATTCGACATCAGTGAGGACACTTTATGGTAAAGTCTCGCCAATCAAACAAGTAATATTATCTTTTTATAAGATAGACAGTTTCATGCAGGTTAAATTCATACAGAAAGCTCTAAGAGGAACTTTCTATATGGCTTTCATCCCACTATTAGCATACACATGTTTAAACTATTATTTACTATAGGTTCAGACTAACAAAGTTTAAATGTACCAAACAAGCAAAGGTCAAACCACAAAATAACCAAAAAAATGGACAGAAGCAAAAAAGCTATTAACAACCAGGAGACTTCCGAGTGCTAAATAATGGTCTACAATCTTATGTTTTCAAATCTACGCTTAAGACAAAATCATAAACAAGATTAAAAATGATTACAGTAAAACCTCTTTATAACGGCCACTAAATTACATCAAGTATTTTGTGTTAGAGGCAGGTGACTGCTTAAAGCAAGGTGAAAGTAAAACAGAACGCTCCTATAGGAGCGTTCTGTTTTACTTCCATCTTGCTTTAAACAGTCACCTGTCCTAAATACCAACTAATTAACACAATTTAGAGGCCGTTATAGAGAGGTTTTACTGTACCTCATTTTGATGGCCGCTTATGGCAAGTTCCACTGTCCATTCGACATCAGCGAGGACACTTTACGGTAAAGTCTCGCCAATTAAACAAGTAATATCTTTTTTTAAGATAGTTGCATCATGCACGGTTAAATTCGTAGGAAAGCTCTAAGAGGAGCTTTATGTATGGCTTTCACCCATCAATTAGCAACCACTATTTACTAAAGGTACAGACTAACAAAGTTTTAATGTACCAAACAAGCAAATGTCAAACCACAAAATAATCCAAAAAAAAATGGACAGAAGCAAAAATCTAACAACAACCAGGAGACTTCCGCGTGCTAAATAATTGTCTACAATTTTATGTTTTCAAATGTTCAAAATAATAAACAAGATTAAAAATAATTACATGTAATACAGTGTGGCTACCAATCAAGCACATTACTATGTGTACTGATATATATATATACTGTAGTTTAGATCTAATATCAACTGAGAGCAAAAGGTTAAATACTCCATTGTTGTAATCTGGGTAATATACACGTTAATTGTTGTTTATGAGATGTTTACTTATACAGGCAGGTCCCTCTTAGCCGGAATTTTGATAAAGGAAAACTTACACCTTTTTAGGCAGGTGCCAGCTTAATGCAGGGTTAAAGTCATGTAGAAAGCTCCTGCAGGAGCTTTCTGCATGACTTTAACCCTACATTAAGCTGCAACCTGTCTAAAAGACTGGTATTCATAGTAAATTTGAATGTTCAGTTTAGATGGGTTGAAGTGTATATGAACCATTTAACAGGTAGACTACTGCCTATAGGGTTACTGTGATTAACGAGGGTTTGTTTCCGTGTTGTAATGTAACCTTTCACATCAACAGTATCAACCGAAACACTCGACGTTCTATCTACAGAAAGAAACAACGGAATATTACTGTTATTGTTAGCATGGCCATTTACTTAACCCGTTTTCCTGAATGAATATTTATGCATGGTTTGATTACTTCATGAATATTCATTAATGTTGTAAGAAAAATTTGCAAACAACATTTTGGCTTAGACAGAAACTGTAGAATCATATTTATATTACAGTAAAACCTCTCTATAACGGCCACTAAATTACATCAAGTATTTTGTGTTAAAGTCAGGTGGTTGCTTAAAACAAGGTGAAAGTAAAACAGAACGCTCCTATAGGAGCGTTCTGTTTTACTTTCAACTTGCTTTAAGCAGCCACCTGCCCTAAATACCAACTAAATAACACAATTTAGTGAGCGTTATAGAGAGGCTTTACTGTACTTCATACACAAACAGAGCAGAACCTGATGAGAGTCGTCTGATCTTAGTCTACTCTGTTTGCAAAGACGAGTTATATTCGATGTCCATTCGGGATCAGAACCATTTGACACATTCTCTGTAAGCCTGTGAACAAGGATGCTTTTTTAGTTCTGTTATTTTTATACAAAACCAGGTCAGCTAAAGCTCCTAAGGAGAGAGAAAAAAGTCTTAGTTTCTTGTAATATACCTTAATCTAAAACAAATTACTACAAGTAAAATTATTCTTGAGAAATAAAGACAATGCAATATATGTGTGTTAATGCAATATTCTAAGAACCATTGAATGAAAATTTACTCGAAGGTTTTGCTTCAGGTTTGACAGAAAAAAAACCTTAAGTCGTCCTAAAGTTAAAATATTCTTAAAAAGTTTTATGAACATGGGCTCAAGTCGCTGCTTAATTTATGTAGAATATAGGGCAAAAATAATACAGAAAGTCCTCTACATTAATGCTTAAGCTACCGCTTGTCTTAATTAACCTTTTACTGACCGGGACGCATGTGTACACCTTTGCAAACCGAGAAGACCCAGTTCAGACGAATGTCCTACAACAGTAAAATCGGGCAAATTCGAACTTCAGTAAAAAAAAGAACTGAGGATAGTTTAGCAAATACAGTAAAACCTCTCTGTAACGGCCACTAAATTGTATGAATTAGTTGGTATTTAGGACGGGTGACTGCTTAAAGCAAGGTGAAAGTAAAAGAGCATGCTCCTATAGGAGCGTTCTGTTTTACTTTCACCTTGCTTTAAGCAGCCACCTGTCTTTAACACTAAATCCTTTAAGTAATTTAGTGGCCGTTATAGAGAGGTTTTACTGTAGCTGTTTAATGCAGGATGAAAGTCATGTAGAAAGTTACAAGAGGAGTTTTCTGCATGACTTTCATCCTGCATTAAGCTGTCCATCTGTCTTAAAGTCAGATGATGATACTCTTTCTGATTAGAATTTACTGTAGGTAATTAGTACACGTATTTACTCCATGAATATTCATATTAGAAATAATGACATGATGAATAATAATTAGATTAATTCTTATAATGGCATATGTGCACGGGAATTTCTTGACATAGTAGAAACTGTAACATCATATCTATATTATTTCAAAAAGCAAACAGAGCAGACCCTGATCAGACGGCTCCTACAGGAGCCGTCTGGTCTGGGTCTACTCTGTTTGCAACTTTAGGCGTAAAAAGGCACATTTATGGAGTAAAGTACACGCATTTTAATAACACAATTATCAATGCATTACATAAACATAAGATAGTGATATGGAAGCCTCAGTTGTGGTTTGAACGTATACCACTGAGCAGCTAATGAGACCCACAGAGAGCACGCTAAATAATCTGATAACCCATAGGTCATTATTCCTAGTTATATTAGTTTTCCCATTTGGTTGTTGGGTAAGTAACAAAAAATATGCATTTGTCTACATGCACAAGGCTTCACATAAAGTCTCAATTTCCTGTGATAGTGATATTTTCAGAAACGGGTCACAGGTTAAGCTCTCATTTCAACTTCCATTGCGTGAGCGATGTTAACCCACTGCCTACCAAACATTAATTAACCCTTTCCTCCATAGGCTATCTTATATCCAACCTCTTTGGATGCATCTACCGAAAAGGAGCATTAACTAGAGAAAAGGATTTTGTTTAGAATTTTGTAGTTTGAAACCATTGTGATAAATAGAGCATTTGCTCCTATAGGAGCAAATGCTCTATTTACATTGTATCACAAAAATGCTTCTATAGGAGCAAATGCTCTATTTATCACAATGGTTTCAACAGGTAACTTATACAGATGCGTAGAAAGGCGTAATTATGGAGGAAAGGGTTAAACAGTTTCATTCCAGTCGAGACCCCGCGTAAATCAGCGTCGCATCAGGGTCCAAGCTATTTAACACTCAGCCAATAGTATTTTAAAAGATTAATCAAATTCTAAAAAAGTAAATAAACTCCACAACAGAACGGCGGTTGAGCTGACATTACTTTTTCAACAGGCTTAAGGGTCGTCTTAAATCTTTAGTACGCTTAAAAATACCGTCTGCAAAACATGTCATCTTCAAATAAAACCGTATACAAACTTAGTCGTCTGCTCGTTTTGTCAAAGATGATGTTACGTCCATTTCTTTTATAAATACAAGACGGTGGTGTAAAACAGGTTTGTAACTCGATGAGACCCGAGGTAACTTTAATTCACAATTTCTACAAAGGTGCATCTGTACTCACAAGTTCGAAGTTACAGTCGAGGTTACTTTAACCTTTAGCCTGCTAAGGGCAAAATAATGAATACCTATGCAAACAGTTTGGATCCAGATGAGACGCCGAGTAGCTCGGCGTCTCACCAGGATCCAAACTGTTTGACACACTGATTGCATTTTGGTAGACATATTGATTATAGCTTGAAATTTGAAAATGGAGTGGATGAACAATTATGTACAAATAATTTGCTCAGCAGGCTAAAGGTTAATTGGTTACATTCGAAACGTTAATTAGCTATATCCCGTAACCATACTATATCAACTTCGTATATCATTCCGGATCATGATACAAAACCTTACCCCTTGTGGAGAAAAGTTTAATGGGATCAAGCCCCGGGCCTCAAAACGGGGCCAAAAGGGGTCTGGGGTGTCCTGAACCACATTGATACCGATTATTCAAAGTGTAATGCCACATAAATGTGTAACAATGGAGACCATACGTATAAAATGGTATAATTTGCGACTGGATGTTGAATGGCAAATAGAACTTGATCAGAGGGCTCGTACGGGACCCCCCCCCCCTTGAACTGAGTCTACACTATTTGTAAATGTCAGTACTCTCGTTCCCGGCATTCTATGGGTTAGTGGGTTTCGTTTTTCATTGGACGCGTTTTTCCGTTTCATGTACCGCATCGAATGTAATAGGTTTAGCGTATGGATAACGAGACATGGTTTCCGAAACTAAAGTTCAAAGGAAAAAGATGTTTTTTCAAATACCAGTTAGTTTTTGCGACACTATGACAATAGATCTGGGTGGTTTTGTTTGGACATGCCGGAATCGAATGTGCATGTTATAGTTTATACCCGCCTATAACGGGTTATCACCTTGTAATCACGGAGTGCCGTCCCAACATATAATAAAATATCTTACTGTTATAACTATTACCCTCACAGAAACGCCTTTTGCATACAATTTAGATCCAGATCAAATGGCTGCTGTAGGAGCCGCCTGATCAGCGTATGTGCTAATTTACTGTGCACCTTACTAAGGTAGTGAATGACTGATTCAAATATGCATCTTACTAAAAGTGAATTACTGATTTACCGTTCAGTTACCGTGCAACTTGCTGCGGTAATGAATGACTGATTTACCGTGCTGATTTGTAGAGATGGTAAATGACTGATTACCCGTGCTGTTTGCTTAGATGGTGAATAACTGATTACCCGTGCTGCTTGCTCAGATGGTGAATAACTGATTTATCGTGCAGCTTACTAAGTATCGTGCAGCTTACAAAGGTGGGGAATGACTGATTTACTGTGTAGCTTACTATGGTAGTGAATGACTGGTTTACAGTGCAGCTTACATAAAGTGAATGACTGATTTTCCGTTCAGCTTACAGAGGTGGTGAATAAGTGATTCACTGTGCGGCTTACTTAGGTACTGAATGACTGATTTACTGTGCAGCTTTCTAAGTTGGAAAATAATTGATTCCCCATGCAGCTTACTAAAGCAGTAAATGGCTGATTTACCGTGCAGCTTACTAAGATAGTAAATGACTGATTTACAATGCTGCTTACTAAGGTAGTAAATGACTGATTTACTGTTTATTATGCTGCTTACTAAGGTAGTTAATGACTGATTTACTGTGCAGCTTACTAAGGTAGTAAATGACTGATTTACCGCGCGGCTTACTAATACCCCCATTCCACTGGGCGGCGATTCCACTGCGCTCATGGCGATCATGGCGATTCTCCAAATCGTTTCAAATCGCCGCAGAAACGCCGCAATATGCCTAATTTTGGGACCTTGGCGTTTCCAGTACGCTTATAGTACGCTTCAATAACGATCTCGCTGCGCTGTTTGCGATCCTGTCGCGATGTTGCTGCGCTTCTACAGCGCTTGAGGTCTCTCCAAGACGATTCTACTACGCTTCCACTACGACACGGGATTTCAGGCTACGCTTCGTCTACGCTTAATACGTTGCTGTTACGACCTTGCATCGACCTAGGTGCAGGAACTGCGCTTCTGTTGCGCTTTTCGAACGTTTCTATATAAAATGGGTGATTAAACTGATTTCGAAGCAGTTGACCATCATCCTTCGAAGAAAATGGATCAAATTGTTTTGAAGACCCAGATCAAGAAAAAGACAGTGTTGGGCCTGATCTGGGTCTTCTTTTTGCTAAGTCTTTCATGGGGTGACTCAAGCATTAACCTTTTCCCTGTTCAATATCCATGTAAGAATGAATGATCTTATGAATATTTATTAGCTGCATTTTTAAAATTTAACCGTTTTAAGAAATGTTTTTGCTTTGACAAAAACTGTAGAATCATATCTATATCACGTTATAAGCAAACAAAGGAGACCCTGATCAGACGGCTCCAATAGGAGCTGTCTGATCTGGGTCTGCTCTGCAAATGTGTGAAAAGCATTTGTATGTGGACAAATATCTCGGCGCTTTTGTTGCGATGCGACTGCAATTACGCTACGTTGCTCACGCTGCGGCTACGATACTGCTGCGTTCATGAATTTCTTACTACGCTTTTGCGGCGATTCGAGTCCACGGCGATGCCACTACGATTGTTTTGAGCAAGGTCAAAACAATCGCCGTGAAGTGGCGATCAAGAAGCTTCTGTTACGCTTCTACTACGACCAGGGCGTTTCTACTGCGCCGTTGGCGTTCCTGCTACGATTCGCGGCGTTTTTACCAAAATTTCGAAGCGTAGCGGTATCGCCGCTCAGTGGAATGGGGGTATAAGGTAGTAAGTGGTTGATTTACCATGTAGCTTGCTTGCTAATGTAGTGAATGACTGATTTACTGTGCAGCTTACTAAGGTAGTAAATGACTGATTTACCGTGCAGCTTACTAAGGTAGTGAATGACTGATTTACTATGCTGCTTACTAAGGTAGTAAATGACTGATTTACTATGCTGCTTACTAAGGTAGTAAATGACTGATTTACTATGCTGCTTACTAAGATAGTAAATGACTGATTTACTATGCTGCTTACTAAGGTAGTAAATGACTGATTTACTATGCTGCTTACTAAGGTAGTAAATGACTGATTTACTATGCTGCTTACTAAGGTAGTAAATGACTGATTTGCTGTACAGCTTACTAAGGTAGTAAATGACTGATTTACTATGCTGCTTACTAAGGTAGTAAATGACTGATTTACTATGCTGCTTACTAAGGTAGTAAATGACGGATTTACTATGCTGCTTACTAAGGTAGTGAATGACCGATTTACTATATATGCTGCTTACTAAGGTAGTAAATGACTGATTTACTATGCTGCTTACTAAGGTAGTAAATGACTGATTTACTGTGCAGCTTACTAAGGTAGTTAATGACTGATTTACTATGCTGCTTACTAAGGTAGTAAATGACTGATTTACTATGCTGCTTACTAAGGTGGTAAATGACTGATTTACTATGCTGCTTACTAAGGTAGTGAATGACCGATTTACTATATATGCTGCTTACTAAGGTATAAAATGACTGATTTACCGTGCAGCTTACTAAGGCAGTGAATGGCTGATTTACCGTGCAGCTTACTAAGGTAGTAAGTGGTTGATTTACCATGTAGCTTGCTTGCTAATGTAGTGAATGACTGATTTGCCATGGGTAATTTGCTTGCTAAGGTAGTGAATGACTTATGTGTCGTTTAGCTTACTAACGTAGTCAATAACTGATTTACAGTGCAGTTTGCTTGCTAAGAAAGTGAATGACTGGTACACAGTGCAGCTTGCTTGCTAAGAAAGTGAATGACTGATTTACAGTGCAGCTTGCTTGCTAAGATAGTGAATGACTGATTTACAGTGCAGTTTGCTGAAGTCGTGAAACACATGTACATATTTTAACATTTTAATTGTTCAATATTCGTGTAAGAAATTGTGACAGTATGAACATATATTATCTGAAATGTTATTGCAAGTATTTGTTTTGTCAAATTGTAGAAATAATATCTAGATCATGACAAAAGCAAACACTGCAGACCCTGATGTAGGAGCCGTCTGATATGGGTCTGCTCTGTTTGCAAAGGTGTGAAAAGATGTTTTATGAAGGTTCATGTTAAGGAAACTAGTGAATAGGTATACAGTAATATCTCGATTATTCGAAATTGTGGTAGAGAAGAATTCAGACCCTTTTAGAAAGGTGGCTGCTTAATGCACAGTGAAACTCATGCAGAAAGCTCCTAGAGGAGCTTTCTGCATACTGTTCGCCATGCATTATGCTGACCCAATAGTCATATAAATGGAATGATTTTCAGTCAGCCGATTTATTCTAATTTATGATATTGATGAGCATGGCTTTCAGTCAACTTGTCTGTATCAAGTTTGTTAATACAGATCATTCTAATTTGTGATATTGATGAGCATGGCTTTCAGTTAACTTGTCTGTATCAAGTTTGTTAATACAGTTTATGCGGTTCCTTCCGGTTAGTGATTTTATATCTATTGTATATCTTTTGCATATCTTTCATTGACCGGATAGACAATCATGTAGTTCGTTCCTGTTAGTGATTTCATCCATGTGAAGCGCTTTTGAACGCACATGTCTGGTGTGAAAAGAGCGCTGTATAAATGTGGTATAATAATAATACAAATAATAATGATACGTATTTTAGTGTTCAAATAATCGAGATTTTACTCTATACATGTATCTTAATGTACAGCTAAACAAACTAGTACCGAGCACCCTGCTTACACGAGTCTGACCTCATTTGTCACCGGTACAAATGTACAGAGTGATGAAGCACTGTCCATCGAGCACAAATAACTGCTGATGACAGAGTTCAGTCCAAATGACAGCTTCAGATAAGAATACAATGTAAAAGATCATCCTGTCACTGCCAAATATCTTTTCTGTCAAACTCAGACACCGCTTTTAAAAGTGACGAAGGCCATAACACATGGTGTTGTTATGTTCAATTATTATTTTGAAGATTATATTGAAAAAATGCCACACTGATAAAAAATAAATCGTTTCTGTCGATACATATTGTATTTTTTGTGTGTTTTTTTACAACAAAATACTACCGGCCAATTTTGAAGTATCGATACTAAAACACAACCCGAATAAATATTAATACATCGGCGAATAACATTTGTGGGCACTTCGATGTCATACCCATAATGTGTTGTCTTCTTCAGCGATTATTCGGTTGGATTTTTGTGATATTCTTCATTTGAGCACATAAACAAATGATATATGTACATGTATTATGAATATATCAAGCACTTTTAAAATGCATTGCAAATAGAGAATATCACTTTAACCCTTTCACCGCCGATGTCGCATAAATGCACCACAACAAATAGTGCAACCCCAGATCAGACGCCGCCTTTTCAAGGCGGCGTCTGATCAGGGACTTCACTTTTTGTCTCAAATTCTAGTTTTAGATCTGTGTTTTATTCCTTTGAAATTTGCATTTATTTATCTCATTTCCTTTTTTACCGAATGAATTAACAAAATTGGTTTGTAGACGACAATTAGAAATTTGGCGCCGAAAGGGTTAAACGAAATCCTGTCACACAGCGGCTCATCTGTGTCAACACCAAGTGCACATGCGGGCGACGATTTGTTCTGAAACTGTTAAAAACAAACTCACAAGTATTCAAAGAACTGTTTTATAGAGTGATGCAATAATAGGCGTGGCTGGCACACCTATGTGTGATGTTTAAGTATAGGTTAGTGTTTGTTAGTCAGCATTTACAAAAATAAATCGGTCGAGCGGGGCGCAGCCCCGCGACCGATTTATTTTGTAAATGCTGGCTAACAAATACTAACCAATTTAGTGATTGAAATTATGTTTTGTTCACAAAATGTCTCGCGCCCTATGTAATAAACATACCTGTCACCATCCGTCGCCTCTTTCATAAGAGTATCGTGCGGCAAACGCTTGTATATACGTGAGACGCGATACATTTCCGACAGCAACACCACATTTTTCCGAGAATAGCAGTGGATATTCAAGCGAATTATAAATGGAGGAGTTTGATTTATTGAAATACATTTGTATGTATGAACCAATACTGTCCAAACATGAGGTCACGGCAACTCGAGCTCTCAATAACCGCTTCAGAATTTCACTAATAAAACCGGTAGGTGACTACATTGTACTTTGCAGAGATTTCGCGTGATTTCGATTGGATTATCAAGAATGATTATCTATTCATTTTCGTCAATGCACATGTCTACAAATCGTTTAACCCTTTACTTCATATAAACGCGTTTCACACATTTGCAAATGGAGAAGACCAACGTTTACAAGTTTATTTGTATAAATGCAAGAACAGACGACTTCTATAGGCAGAACTTGGTGGCCCCATCAGCGAAATTGGCAGCAACACAACTCTGTCTATATTCGATCGAGGAAACACCGGTCTTAACCCTTTCCCTCATATCAACGCTTTATCGCAAACATAGTAGACAAAGACCATGCAGACGTCTAATATCAGGGTTCGCTCTATTTCCGTATAACAGTATATAGATCTGATCTGATCCTAGAGTTTTTGTTTGAACCAAATGTTCCCTTGAAAAGTTTACATTATTAAACGAATGGTTATTAATATTCCTGAATTGATCAATTCGTGTAGATCTATAAATATTCCTTAGAGAAAGAGCTAAACACTGCATCAAACCGACCTGGCTCCAAGTTATAGCTAAAGACTCACAAATCCCCTTTAACAACCAACTTACACAATGTTTAGTAATTCAAATCTCTGAGAGTGTCATAAAACATTGTTTTCGTTAAGAGACAGCAAAAATGATCACTGTTTGTAATTTATTTTTCATTTACATGTATGTTTAATGCTAACGTCCAGCATGGTGACTTCAAGAGTTATAAAAATCATTTTAATATTTATTGTGATAATTGTGTCTTTTGTATCCCCCTTCTTTGAAATCATTTCAAAAGCTTGAATCCACATCATTTGCTAAAAAACTGTCCGGAATATCGAGGCGTCATGTCAATTTCATTTGCTCCAACAGGCTTCAGCCGCTAGCGTCCCTAAACTGATTCTGAACGCAGGTGCAATATAAAATAGACCGACTTACTGAGTAAATTGTCACTTACTTCGGTAAATAGACACTTACTAAATAAATGGCCAGTAACGGCTGATTTACTAAAATTAATCGCCAGAGAATTTGAAAAATACTGCAACGCCATTGGACAAAATATAATTTCAATCACTAAAATCGTTTACGCTAGTCAGAAAAAAACAATACCGGTGTATATTTAGTAAAGAGCAAGCCGTCGATTGTATCTTCTCATCTCTGTACGCAACGGATTTTGATGACATTAATCCGATATGTCATTTACAAACAGTGTAAACCCAGATCAGAGAGCTTCCTCGGGAGCCCTCTCGTCAGGCTCTGCACTATTTATAATTCAATATCATCTACATGTAGCAAGTTTAAGAATTCCATATTTATTCAGTGAACTCTATAGTTAAAATAAAGATGAACTATTCCTCTTTGTAAATCCAGCGTTGGAAGTGTTAACCAATAAGGTATAATACCGTGATAACCATGCCAACATATTGCTGTATGTTACAGTACATGTAACAGCTCGCTTATTCGAACACTTTCAAACAGGTGGCAGCTTCATGCAGGGCGAAGGTCGTGTAAAATGCTCATCTGGGAGCTTTCTGCGTGCCTTTCACCCTATATTAAGCAACGACGTGCCTAAACAATCTGTATTCTTCTTTACTAAAACGTTTGGATTAGCGATGTTTTACTGTATAGTATAAGTAACCGTGATTAACTCAGAATGCACTGTATTTAACAACCACCTGTCTAAAAAAGTTTTGAATTACATTAAAACCCCATCTAATGCGACCACCTAAAAAAGGTATAATTCTGGGTGGTATATGCAGGTGGTAGCTTAATGCAGGATAAAGGTAATGCAGAAAGCTCCTAGAGGAGATTTCTCCATTTCTTTTCTCATGCATTAAGCAACCACCTGCTTATAAAGACATCAATGTTTATTCATTAAGTGGTCGCATTAGAGGGAGTCTATTGTGATTTTTTACCAAACATTCGGATTGACGTGCCTTTGCTGTATATATATAACACCAGAGACAGTTGTTTCTTTTTGTTAAAGTATAGAATAGTAAACACTATGCATGTAATAAGTACAATGCATGTATCACATCGAGTTTGAATCTCTATACACCTTCAGCAGTAACATTATTGTAAGTTCTGATGATCAATTTAGGTGCAGTCAATCCTCTCTGCAGCGGCCACTACAACGAGCTATCTGTATTACCTTTGTCACGCTTTACATGTAAGTAACTCCCACATGTGGGAGTGGTGCTCCAGTGGTAGGACGTTGGACTTGGGATCGAAGGGTCCCCGGTTCGAATCCTGCCATCGGACTATCAGAATTTTTCTGAGCAAAAAATGCATCCCACGTTTGCTCCTCTCTACCCAGGTGTACATGTATAAATGGGTACCTGTGAGGGAAATAAGTCATTGTGCCATGGCTGCCTTAGGCGCCGAGTGTTAATGGCCGACTTACAACCCAGTGATCAGGGGGTAAATTGTGAAGTCGGGGGAATATGTACATTGTATGTAGTTCCAGACTATAAACCTCACCTTTACCTTTTACCTTTACCTAGTTACTGTATTGATTTAACCCTTCGCTTGCTATTCACGTCAATACCTACCTGTAAATAGTGAAGACCCAGATGAGACAGCTCCTGCAGGAGCTGTCTCATCAGGGTCTGCACTATTTACAAGTTGATTGTGCAACCAGTGCACTCCACAGCAGTGATTGCACAGCGAAATACTTGTACACAGTGAAGATATATGTAATTATACAACAGGGCATGGGTAAAGAAGGAGAAATGTATTTTAAAATTCAGCAAGCAAAGGGTTAATGGTTGTTTGGGAATGTATTAGGGGGGTGTTGATGTACTGTACATGGGTACATGTGACAACACCTAATACAATAAAGCATCTTTAAAGCGCATATTTACTACATCAAATATAGACTGAGACTTCAAAAGCAGTATACTCTTAAATTATTATATAGCAGAAGTACAGTAAAACCCTTCTAAACCGGAATTTTAGTACAGAATAATTTAGATACTTTTAGGCAGGTGACTGCTTAATGCAGGACAAAGGGCAAAGGGCTCCCCTAGGAGCTTTCTGCGTGACTTTCACCTATCTCCAAGACCGATATTTGGCGAGTGTCGGGTTCTGACAAAACTATAGAATCAGATACAATTATAATAGTCGATAAGAAAACAGAGCAGACAATGACCAGGCAGTTATGTCAGTGGTCTGTGTCTTCTGTGTTGGCAGATGCATAAAAGTGGGTATATAAACAATTATAGAGTAAATGGTAAAAGAACACCTATGTTTATGTATTCATTAATTGGTCGCTGAAACGACATTTCTTATACAGTAATGTTATCTGTAAGGGCCACTAAAACAAGATAAATTGTTTGTGTCCGATTTACTGCAACTTCATTCTAAACGAAAGTATTCCAGGAAACTTTTTACAGTAAAACCTCTCTATAACGACCACTAAATTACAACAAGTATTTTGCGTTAAAGGCATGTGGCTGCTTAAAGCAAGGTGAACGTAAAACAGAACGCTCGTATAGGAGCGTTCTGTTTTACCTTCAATATGCTTTAAACAACCACCTGCCCTAAATACCAACTAATAAACAAATTTAGTGGCCGTTATACAGAGGTTATACTGTACTTTACTTGTGCTCTTCATTGACCTTTTGCTCCATGAATATTCATGAAATAATTAATGACAGCTTTAATATTCATTAGATGAATTTCTATAATGGAACATTGTCATAGGTCATATTGGCTATGACAGAAGCTGTGGAATCAAATCTTTATAATTCCATAAGCTAAAAAAGTAGACCCTGATCAGACGACACTTACATGGGCCTCATCTGATCTGGATCTACTCTGATTGCAAATGCGTTTAATGGTTTATTTATGGAGTAAAGGGTAAAGCAACCATCTGTCATTCTATCAACATCTGTTGACGCATGTTGTAGAGTGTGTATGACTGCGAGTGTCTATGCCTATGGCATTTGGTGAGTAAACAGGTCAACGTCCACACCAGCCAGAATCAACACCAGTGTAATTGATTCTTTTATGGCGACAGTGTCGAGTTTCCTCACTTATTACAACACTGCAGACACATGGAGACTGTTACACGTATATATACAAGCAAGCCTAACATATATTTTAAGTAGGATAGAAGAAAAAGGGTGCAATAGTGTTTAGTACTTTTAATTAAAAGATACATGGGGAAAACATGACTATATAAATTAATAGCAGAAAAGGGGGACTGTTTTAATGAGCCATGGTGCATACTATCTGTGTTTCACACCAATAATACGCATTACGTCACAGATCAATGTTATTCACTTGCTGAAACACACTGACGTAGAAACAATTATTACATTACGTGCTGTATGTTCACAAGTAAAATTAATTTATGATATAAATCACAAAGCTTCTAGCACCATTCGAAGCTCAACACTAATTTCATCAAACACTTCACATAACTACTGCTAAATACATACTTACAGCCAAGAAAAAAACACGCCATGCCTGGTATTCGAACTCACAACCCATACAACTTAAAGCATGTGCTCTACCGATTCGAGTACCGAACAAGCTATTGTAGAATACGTTTGCATGCGTACCCGCTATACACATGGCTCGTACCAGCTATAAAGGTATACATTTCGAACTAAACAATCGGTTATTTAAAAATGCCTTTAGTCTCAGAACTAAAAACCGGTTCTTGGACTACCTTTAATAGTCTACATGAAATCATTCGAATAGGTCGACCCAGTGCCCAATAACTTTTTGCCACTTGCATTACCCCCAAATTAACAAGTTAATTTTTAGATGAAAATAAATTCATGCATAATGGTGAAATATATTAAGAAGGGATCACCCGAAAACAAAAATGATCTCAGCTAAATAACTTTACACAAGCCAAAATGTAAAGAAAGGACTTTATATATTTTATGTACAAAATGGTTTTAAACCAAAAACACTTAAACGAAAGGGTGCTAAAAAATGAGAGAAATGGATTAGTGGCTTCTACCAAGAGTCGGAACCACAAACTCAAATTTCCTAGCTAACGCTTTAATCATTGGACCACGCTGACGGCTATGCTTGTGACTGTGCTTTAAAACAAATATACCAAATTCATTAGTATTCACTGAAAAGGGGCCGTGACAGAAAATAAAAACAAAATAACCCCGACAAAATATGTGCACCCGCCGGGAAAAATATATGAATCAAAATAAATAAATAAAAACAAGTTTCACAGTAAATCGTGGTCATTAAAAAGAGTGGCTTATACAGAAACACAGGAGTGCGGTAAAACATACGCAAAATTCAAAGACGTATAAGATTGGACTGCTTTCGCAGCCCAATAAGTCATGGGCAGTTGTAGGCATGCACGACTTTTGTAATAGAGACTGGAACCTTTCAATAATGAATATAGAGGATAAATATTATCATATTGAAATATAACAAAATATGCTTCTCGAACTCGCCCCAAATTTTCGCCATATTATTCCCATGAAAATTCACAAACATGACTATTTCGCAAATACAAATTATCAGTCCTGTTCACGAGTCATTCAGAATAGTTTGTAAAGTAAGAACACCTTACATCCTTTATGGTTCAGATACATTAGTCGAGCACCGTACCACTCTCTACCTAGTATTCGTTTGGGGTTCTCCATTCACCCCTGTCACATGATCAGTTTGTTTTGGCAATTTTCCTGGCAAAACTATTCTCTTGACCTTTTAAAGAATTGTGTTGCTATTTTGAAGCGACGTGCATGCAAATAACAGACAATGGGTTTGACTGTAATATACTATACCGTGTCTATAAACTACACTGTGATTACTACTACATGTACACTGTTACATTTTATATTGGGCATGGGACTCATTTTACTAAAGATCACACGCCTGCAGTTATCGTACGAACATGTATACGACGATCGTACATGTAAATGGAACTACAATAATGTATGTACAGTAAAATATTCGAACACTGAAATACGTACCATTATCTTTCTTTAGGACAGGAAACAGCTTAATGCAGGGAGAAAATCATGCAGAAAGCTCCTCTAGGAGCTTTCTGCATGATTTTCACCATGCATTAAGCAGCCACCTGCCTAAAAGTATCAAAACACTCGTCTATACAAAAAAAAATAGAATAATCGAGATTTTACTGTAGTATGAAGTGAGTCTTATTGCTGTACACTCGAATGTGCGATACTTTCTGATTATCCGAGTAGTATCAATTGTCGTTGATGAAGACTTACGATAAATTTGGTCGTACGAATTTTTAATCCTTTCCCTCATATAAACGACTTTTCAAGCATTTTCAAACATAGAAGATTCATATCACACTGCTACTATAGGAGCCGTCTAATCAGGATCTGCTCTTTTTGCTTATGGAATTATATAGATGAGATTTTACAGTTTCTGTCGTGTTCAAAATGAATGCCTGTGTTATAAAAAAAATAAACTAATAAATATTCATATTCAAGAAGTCATCATTTCTTCTCTGAACATTGAATAGGTAAAGGGTTAAACGGGTCCCTTTTCTATGCCCTTTTACTCTTACGACGAATACGCCAACTGTAAATATAATATGTGATGGAATGGAACTAGTGACAGAGGTGAATGTTGTGAGCTAGAGCGTTAGAGATTGCGTATAGAAAGGTTGCTTAACACAATGTAGAAATGACAGGTCGGTGCTTCGAATCCGACTGGGTTATAACTACCAAATTATCTCAAATGACACAACAAACCTGAAATTTACAAGGTTTCATCAAGGTCATATGAACGTTCCTCATATAGATGTATTTTCAACAATGTACTTTTAAAAAGCATAAATAATGGAAAACAATAAGAAATAATTTTATTATGGACAAAGTATAATCAATCGATCGATTACTATTTAACTTGTCAATCTCGTTGGTCCATCCATTTATAATCGCTACCCGTGTTCACTGCTGAACCAATTACCAAACATTAGCAACATCACACACACATGAACGCGCGCTTTTCACAACTCACTCCGCGTTCAACATATGAGTGCAAGGCTACTTCACCCGAAGCCAGGATAATGTGACAGGGTATTAGTTAAAAGTTCAATGTACCAGTTACGCTTGGCACGTTAAAGAACCAAGAAATACAAAGATGGTTCTTCTGTATCCGAGTCACTCTCTGAGAAGTTCATCAGCACCAGATGACCAAATATGGTTATTCAACAACAACCAGTTGGACAGTTTATATAAACAAACGTTTGGAGTTGACTGTTGGATTTGAGTAACTCTCTACCTAATGAGTACAATAAAAACCTCTCTATAACGGCCACTAAATTATGTTAATTAGTTGGTATATTAGGGCAGATGGCTGCTTAAAGCAAGGTGAAAGTAAAACAGAACGCTCCTATAGGAGCGTTCTGCTTTACTTTCGCCTTGCTTTAAGCAACCACTTGCCTTTAACACAAAATGCTTGATGTAATTTAGTGGCCGTTATAGAGAGGTTTTGTTGTATTTGAATGCTTAAATATTAATTAGCTGTTTTTCATAATGGTATTATGAACGAGATTTTCTTTTATCATGGCAGAACTTGTAGAGTCATATCTATGATATTCCATTAGCAAAGAAGCAGACTCTGGTCAAACATCTCCTGCGTGTGACTTCTGATCCGGGTCCACTCTGTTTGCAAGGCCCCAGAAGGCGTATATATGAGGTACATTTATAACAGTAATAATGGCTCTCATCAAATTTTGTTTTGTTTCGCATTGGTGAATGTTTCCCATTGTCCTCTCCCTATGTTATGAGACTTCGGCTCGGCAGGAGAGCAGACAAGTCGGTGCCATCAGACCGATCTCTAAACGTTCGTAAAGCTGAGTGGACAAGTCTTGTTTACTTTTGACCTTTGTATGATGACGCAGTACCTTCTTTGATGTCAAAAGACATTGATACATCTATTATGAACCAGTGGACACTTCTCGTAGAAGTTAAATATTTAAAAACTTACATCGTTTATCTAATATTCAAGTGATTTACCAAATACTTTCACATCACGCTTTTTTCATCCTAATAGCGATCTGACAGGAATTTGAAAACAGCTTGGACTTAGATGAGTAACTCGGCATCTCATCCGGGTCCGAACTGTTTGGCATTCGGTCAGTAGTTTCTCAAAAGCTTACACTAATCGGAAGTCGATTTAAAGTCCAACAGATCAGCGTTTGGTCATATTTCCAGCATGAAAAGGGTTAATAACAAACTGAAGAGTACTTATAAAATGTTACTGTTATTACTTAACCCTTTCCCTGTTCGATGTTTATTTCAAATTTCAATACCTATACTGAGTATTCATGGACAAACAAGTTATATTGAAATCTGGAAGGTTGGATAATGTAGCCATTTTAGAAATTAAAGAAACAGATCTGTCAAATTCTATAAACAAACTGAGCAGACCCTGATCAGACGGCTCCTCCATTGCCCGATGTTATTAAACGTCTAAGTCTGAGATCAAGCTCAGAATCTGACCAATCAGATGCTTAATAATGATCCCAGACTCGAGCAAATTGTTTTATAACCTCGGGGCTATGTTGTTTGGAAATGCCAGTCAGGTGGGGGATAACAGCATCAGGGTTAATAATACATCTTTGAAAAAATAATATTTTTCAAGGATCAATGTTCAGTACAAAGTAACTTTCAATGTTACCGTTTGATATTATTTAACATAAAACGCCTTTATAAAGTGTGTTTCGCTTAAATTTTAGTTGTCTTCCTTTCTAAACATAGTTGATATTTTTCATTCTCTGAAAAAGTACCAGTTGGGATATGAAGCAGTTTGGATCTAGTCGAATGCTTAGTTTCTTTTCCTTTCATTTGGATACAATCTCTTACTTACATGTAATTGCCTTTAACATTTACAACGCTGAATTTTCAAATGGACTATTCCAAAATTCAAACAGGTCAAGCTTATGGTGAATATCCAGGGATTTTTCTAAAGAAAAGTATAACATGACAAACAGTGCAGACCCTGACGAGAGGGCTCCTTTGGGGGTTCACAGTTTAAAAAGGACATGAATGGCTCGCGTCTCACACAATAAGAGATAACATTTCAAATCTGTTATCAAACTCAAACATGTCAAGTAGCCGTTTGTATCATTATCGAGGTGTTTAACAGTTTTCAAATATTTTAGAGATATTTCTAGGTTTTTTTCTTTTTCTTCTTAAATTCTAAGCGTAATTGTTAAACGAGTGGTTTAGATTTACCTTAAGCCTTTTGAGTAAAGTTTTGTGAAAATATTACCTGCTTCAGTTTCCAAACAGTATCATTATATTGTAAAAAAAAACCCGATCAAAGTGTCGATGAGTTTGGACCTTGATGATAGGCCCAGTAACTCGGCGTCTGATCTGGATCCAATCTGTTATCACAGATCCGAATGCAACAGACTAAAGTTTTGGTAAACATCGGTGAATCAAAACAATATTAAATATATTTTTTCTCGATCTACCTTTAATGTACTTATTAAGTCACGTGCGAATTCATTTTGTAAACAGTTTGTGTCCAGATGAGACGTCAAACAACTTGGCATCTCATCAGGATGGGAACTGTTTGCCACACTGAAATGACAAAATGGGATAAAACACTTATTTGAATATAATTATAAGCAGAATCGACATTAACTAAGCAGCGGCCTTTGAAATACGACTAAATTCGTATAGTACACTAAAGTAGCACCGGGTGTGTTATTTGAACAAACTTTCGTCGCTATTTAAGGCAGAACTAGGTCTAAAAATGTCTAAACATCTTAAGTCAACAGATACTTCCAAACATGTGTGTAACCCTTATACATCTATAAACAAATAATGCCAGTTCAAAAATGGAGTCCGTACAACTATGACTGTTTCCTATTCGATTAAGCTTTTGAGAAACTATTGAACGAGTGTCAAACAGCTTGGATCCTGATGAGACGCCGAGTTACTCGGCGTCTCATCTGGATCCAAGCTGTTTGCAGATGTGAACCAGGTCGCAATTAGTGGGCTAAGGGTCAAGGGCGTGTACGATATTATACAGATAGTAAGCATTGAGCTTTTAAATCATGCATGCTATGCTTCCAGCTGTATTTAACGTCTACTTCTAATATCAGAGAAGCATGTCTTTAACCCATTCCCTAACAGGATATTTTTAGACCCTATCTATTTGAATAAATCTACCGAAAGGAGCATTAACTAGCGAAAAGGAAAACTTAAGAATTTTTTAGTTTAAAACCATTGTAATAAATAGAGCATTTGCTTCTCTAGGAGCAAATGCTCTATTTATAACAATGGTTTCAAGAAGTGTCTATGACAGAGGCGTAGAAAAGCCTATTTATGGAGGAAAGTGTCAATATTACTTCAGTGTCCAATAGGTCTGACCCTGTTGAGATACAGATGACTAAAATCTAAAATGTTTCCAGGGGATAATAGGAAAGTCCCCATACATGGGGTTACAAACATTGTCATGTTAAGCGAACCCTCGCTCGCATTTACAAACAGCTTATATCCAGATGAGATGCCGAGTAACTCGGCGTCTCATCAGGATCCAAGCTGTTTGATACTCGGTCAAGAGTTTCTCAAAATCTTGAATAAATCGGATGTAAGTGAAAGTTGTAATGGGTCGTGATAGTAGCAGACTTCATTTTTTCAGGATTAGATATGTTAAAGTAATTGATTGATTGGATGATTGATTGATTATTCGATTGGTTGACAGATTAAAACTTTCCCTGGCCAACACACTGTAATATATACGCACTTCGATATGCACTTGAAACCGCATTATTGGTTTAAGGTCTAATCCAAATTAATTTAGACGAACGCCTTAGAATTGATTTAATAAAGCAGACGATATTTCATGCAGACGACATTAACTTACCCTATTGGCACTTTCAGACACTGGAAGAGCATGCGAGACAAAATTTGATTTATACTAACGAATTGAATGTTAGCATTCGCCTTATTTACGTATGCTCAAATCTTTGTTTAACCCATTACCCCTTAGGCTATGTTTAGATCCAACCTTATTGAATAAAGCTATCGAAAAGGAGCACTAACTAGAGAAAAGGAAACCTTTAGAATTTTGTAGTTCTGAAACCATTGTGATAAATAGAGCATTTGCTCCTTAGGAGCAAATGCTCTATTTATCACAATGGTTTCAAAAAATGACTTTTACAGTGGCGTATAAGGCATATTTATGGTGGAAAGGGTTAAATATTGAGTTTCTTGCAATGTTAGTGATGGGCAGTTTGGAGCAGTCGTGTGGCCCTGATTCAGGGTTCAAACGGTTTGCAGATATCAGTGAGGGTCGCCAGCAACATTGCAATGGTTAACTTGCGTCCAAAGTTCTTTCCTTTGGAATTATATCAAGTTTGTAAACAAGTACGAAGTAGATTGGCACTACTGTGAAATAATTATCTACTGATCAAGAATTAGTTCCCACTTCTCTGTTGATTCTTTGCCTAATTGAACCCTTGCTTCAATCGGTAATCTCGATGATTGGTTTTTGTTTTTTATCGGGTTTTACGTCGCTTTAGCCCTTTCCTCCATAAATACGCCTTCCTACGCCTCTGTAAAAGTCACTTCTTGAAACCACTGTGATAAATAGAGCATTTGCTCCAGAGGAGCAAATGCTCCATTTATCACAATGGTTTCTAAACTACACAATTCGAAAATGTTCCTTTTCTCTAGTAAATGCTCCTTTTCGGTAGATTTATTCAAAGAGGTTGGGTCTAAAATAGGCTTTGAGGGAATGGGAATCCATATTTCAGTCATATCACGACGTCCAGCTAATTACAGATTGAGGAAGACCCCAGACTGTCACAATGACACCTATATAACTTTATGCAAATAGGTAGACGAAACGTCTTTCCACAGACTCGAAACTGTTTACTCTGAATACAAATATACTGTTTCTGAGAGAGAACCCTGTCTTAGTACAGTAGAATCCTCTAATGCGATCACTTAATGAATAAACGTGGGTGTCTTTACAAGCAGGTGGTTGCTTAATGCAGGGCAAAAGTTCTGCAGAAAGCTTTCTGCATTACTTTAGTCCTGCATTAAGCTACCACCTGCATCTAGCATCCATAGTTATACCTCTTTTAGGTGGTCGCATTTTAGCGGGGGTTTACTGTAATTGTATTCTTTAACTAGCTGCCTTACGAAATATTCATGTAAGAAATATTGTTATCATTTATTTGCTGATACTTTCATAATGGTGTATAGGACACATTAATGTTTTGGTCATGACAGAAATTGAAGAATAATATCTATATAATTCCAACAGCAAACAGAGCAATCCCTGATCACACGGTTCAAATGGGAGTCGTTTGTTCTGGGTCTACTCTATTTGCGAAGGCGTCAAACAGTGTTTTCAACCCTATAGTTAAAGTACTAACACATGAGACTTGGGGCAACAATTGGTCAGTTAATCCTGCCACTGAATGAAAATGAACTAGTCAAACACGAAACCCATATCCTTAAACATCGTCGACAGAAGCTCTCATTATCTGTGTACAGTAAAACCCCTCTAATGCGATCCCCTAAAAGAGGTATAATTCTGGGTGGTATAGACAGGTGGTAGCTTAATGCAGGACAAAAGTAATGCAGAAAGCTCCTAGAGGAGCTTTCTGTATTACTTTTGTCCTACATTAAGCAACCACCTGCTTATAAAGACACCCATGTTTATTCATTTAGTGGTCGCATTAGAGGGGTTCTACTGTATACGTGTATGTACCATAACATACAATTGTACCGTCAGGTTTATATTCAATCTGATCGTGAACTGAATCTGTGGCCTGTCAAACGTTAGACGGACACTTTACCACTCTGCGATAAAAAAGAAACCTCACTGGTATATACATGAATTCCAAAGAGAACAACTGTAGAACACACGACGGGTAATGTTGGGTTAGAGGTAGAGCTTAGATACATATGTTGGTATAATATACAAAATAAATATTTTTAAGGAAGTATTTGGCCTATTATTTCGTGATGTAAAAAGAGCGAGGTTTCGGACACGGGTCTTGTACATTTCCTAGAACTTAAAGTTTTTTCATATTTTTGAATGGAAATCAACACAACTGAAAAGGATTCTAACGTTCTGTTGTTTCTCACCCCCCCCCTCTCTCTCTCTCTCTCTCTCTCTCTCTCTCTCTCTCACTCTCTATCTATCTATCTATCTATCTATGCATGTATGTCCACCTCTGTATGTTTATCTCTGTCTCTGTCTCTATCTTTCCGCCTCTGCTTGTTATCTCTCTCTCTCTCTCTCTCTCTCTCTTTGTCCCTCTGTCCGTCTCTCTTTCGCTTTGTCTCTCTCTCTCTCTCTCTCTCTCTCTCACTCTCTATCTATCTATCTATCTATCTATCTATCTATGCATGTATGTCCACCTCTGTATGTTTATCTCTGTCTATGTCTCTATCTTTCCGCCTCTGCTTGTTATCTCTCTCTCTCTCTCTCTCTCTCTCTTTGTCCCTCTGTCCGTCTCTCTTTCGCTTTGTCTCCCTGTCTCTCTGTCTCTGTATCTCTGCATCTCCGTCCGTCTCGTCCTGTTTTTCTTTCTTATATTTTCTCTTCCAGTTTTGTTTCTATATCACCTCTTCTCTTCTACAGTTTCCAAAGCATTCCGCTATGCTAGAAGTATCTGATACTGGTCGCTCAAACTGTCACGAAATGTACGGTAATATGGGAGAATTCCATCTAGGAGACAGTCAATGAATCACACGTCGTTAACCTTCCTCATGCTGAAAAACAATCAGCTAAATCTTGATCTGTTACAAATGATACATACATTCGATCCGTTCAAATGTTCAGAAACTATTGACCGAGTGTCAAACAGCTTGGATCCTGATGAGACGCCGAGTTACTCAGCGTCTCATCAGGATCCAAGCTGTTTGCAAACGCGCGACAGGCCGCATTTTGCATGACAATGGTTAACTGTCCCTGGAGAACAATATGATTGCACGTTCTAGAGACGGACTGGCCACGTGCAACAATTTTTACATCAGTAAAACAATCTAACGCGCTAACGCTATTATTTCAAGCCCTTAGTAAGACTATAAATACATCAGCAAAAGTAGTTGGGATTCAAAACGAATGCCCTGTCAATTGGTGGCTGGAAAAGGTGTTTATTGAAAAAAGTTTCAAGAAATTTACTTATTGGATTAATTATGAGATTATTTACCACACTAGAGTGTTACATGTACATGGACATGTAGCAAAACGATGATTCTCAGGACAGAATAAGGCTAATGCCCTTATCAGACTGAATGGCGTATATACAGAGTGAAATATAAAATGTACTCTGCGAGTAATGACCTGCTTCAGCATTTATTGAGTAAATGTCTCTGCATATACTTTTTAACAATTGTTTTCAATGAAAAGATTATTACCGATTACATCCAGGTTAGACACAGATCGTTTCAGTGACTCGTCTAAATCTAAATATGTTTTATTGGCCACCCATGTTACACCCGACAGTCAGGGGTTTAATTAATTAACTCTATCTAGTTAATCATTTTATATAAATTAGTTTTTCATTACTCATGAAACTGCGCCATCTGCCCCTCTCGCCTGTCACACTCATGATAAATAAGATGTAATGTTCAGCTAAAGTACAATACCGATATCCGGGGACATGTCCTTTAGACTCTTGAGGTTTATAGTTTAATTCTTTTGGCGCCAAATTTAAAGTGTCGTCTGCAGTAATATTTTCGTATTAAATATAATTCTAAACTAGATAATAAACGTATATTAGTAAAACAGTTGTTTTTAAAAACCTGTATGCTTGGGCTGAAAAATACATAAAACAGTGAAGTCCCAGGTCAGATGCCGCCTTACAAAGGCGGCATCTGACCTGGGACTGCACTGTTTTCAATGGTGCCAACAGGCGACATCAGCGCCGAAAGAGTTAACCCTTTACTCCACAAATACGCCTTTCTACGCCTATCTACGTCTATGCTAACAAAGTAGACCCAGATCAGACGGTTCCTATAGGAACCGTCTGATCAGGATCTGCTCCGCTTGCTTATGGTATAATATAGATATGATTATACAGTTTTTGCCATGGCAAAAAATCTCTGTGCCCATGTGCTATTATAACAATAATAAAGATATCTTGGGACCTGTCCTTTTAGACGCTTGATTTTTATACTCTATTTAACCCATTCCTTCATATAAACGCCATTTCGCGCATTTGCAAACAGTCTAGACCCAGATCAGACGGCTCTTGCAGGGTTTGTTCTGTTTGCTTTTAACATGCTATAGGTCTGATTGTGCAGTTTTCTTCGGTGCAAAACAAACACCTGAAAAGTTTACACTATAAAAATCAGCTAATAAATATTCGTGATGATATTTTTTCTTTCTTACATGGATATTGAACAGGGAAAGGGTTAAAGGAAGACATCGGAGTTTACTGTACAATTACTCAATCAATCATATTCATGAACCACACAATCATGCTAAAGCATTGCCACTACTGCCACTTTAGATTATTAAATGAAGTACTTTATCTACATGTTAAAGTGTCTTTACTTGCGACATGTTTTGGAAAAAAGCCTAAATTTTACATTCATCATTTGTTTATACATGTATGCTGAAAAGAAGTATATCGCAAGAAAACCAATCGAATAAACGCCGAAGACAAACTTTCATAAAACTTCGTAAATACTCGGCTCAAAACGGCAAAGCTCGGAACAGGGGTTGTACAGTATAACCTCTCTATAACGGCCACTAAATTACATCAAGTATTTTGTGTTAAAGGCAGGTGGCTGCTTAAAGCAAGGCGAAAGTAAAACAGAAAGCTCCCATAGGAGCGTTCTGTTTTATTTTCACCTTGCTTTAAACAGCCACCTGCCCTAAATACCAACTAATTAACCCTTCGCTTGCTATTCGCGTCAATATACCTACCTGTAAATAGTGAAGACCCAGATGAGACAGCTCCTGCAGGAGCTGTCTCATCAGGGTCTGCACTATTTACAAGTTGATTGTGCAACCAGTGCACTCCACAGCAGTGATTGCACAGCGATATACTTGTACACAGTGAAGATATATGTAATTATACAACAGGGCATGGGTAAAGACGGAGAAATGTATTTTAAAATTCAGCAAGCGAAGGGTTAACACACTTTAGTGGTCGTCCTAGAGAGCGTTTACCGTAAAGTGTTATAGAATATAACCGAGGATCTCAAACGGGGCACTGGACATCAGAATGATAGTCCGGGACATTTTTCAACTACACGTACATGTAATCGGATAGTGACTCTCTTTCAAACTAAGCGTGTCAGGTGTCAACGCCATTTGGGTGTCAGTAGTTTTGATTTTCAGTAAATAAAGTAAACAATAACGCACGTGTCAGGCAGAAGAAACACAAACCAAATTGTCGATCGTATCACAAAGACAGATTCGTTTTAACCCTGTTCAAGCAATGTGCGACATGACAAATATTTGCATGTGGCTTGGATCCAGATGAGAAGCCTAGTAAACAGACGTCTCATCAGGATCCAAGCTGTTTGACACTCGGTTAATATTTTCTTTAACCCTTTCACCATCGCAATCGCATAAATGCACCACGACAAATAGTGCAGTTCCAGATCAGACGCCGCCTTTTTAAGGCGGCGTCTGATCAGGGACTTCACTATTTGTCTCAATCTCTACTTCTATATATGTGCTTTATTCCTTTGAAATTTGCATTTATTTATCTCATTTCCTTATTTTACTGAATGATTTAACAAACTTGGATTGCACAGGACAATTATAAATTTGGCGCCGAAAGGGTTAAAAACTTGAATTAATCGGATGAAAGTGAAACTGCATGGTGACAGTTCACAGTTTGAGCATACTTTACTTGTCAGCTCGAGAACGGTTAATTGGACCTTTTACTCCATAGACACTTGAACGTTAATGCACACAGAGTAGACTCAAATCAGACGACTCCTGTGGGAACTGTCTAATCAGGGACGATTCCGTTTGCTCTTGAAATAATACAGATCTGGTTCTAGAGTTTCAGCCATGACCCAAACTTTCTGTGTTGATACATGCATTCCACTATAAACTTCTAATGGTGTCATCATTTCGTGCATGGCTATCCTAATGAATGTATCATCGGTGCCCCATCATTATCTGTTTGACACGCAGAATGTATATTTGTACAAACCGACAAATGTGAATCTGAGCTTATAAATATTTTTTGGTTTGAGTCTTTGTTTTTTCCAAGCATGCATCTGATTGTTCAGCTTTTTAATGAACTCAAAATTTTAACTATCAGATACTTGAGGATTAGCAAAGGCTCACGCTCCCCGGAGTCAGGACAAATTTCCAACAAATGACAATTTACAATATATGTTTACTTAATTTGCATAACGGAGTTACTTAGTACAATAGAACCTGTTCATGTATTGGACATAGGAGTCTTGCAAAGCAGTGGTTTGCTTAATGTTGATTGAAACAATATCTGCAAAATCTAAAAACTAGTAAAAACTATTAATTTAAACGGAAATGATAAAGACACTTTGAGGGTTGAAGAACCAATAACAAAACATGATTGTTAACCGTTTAAATGATGAATATTCAACGTTGAATTGTCCAACAGTTTGCTAGAGGATTTTACAGGACAAATAGTGCAGATCCTGATCAGAGAGCCCGTAGTCAGTGGTATTGGTGGACATCTAATGTATTTGCTCCATCCAACATAATAATAGTAAAAGCTCTCTATAACGGCCACTAAATTATATCAAGTATTTTGTGTTAAAGGCAGGTGGCTGCTTAAAGCAAGGTGGACGTAAAACAGAACGCTCCTATAGGAGCGTTCTGTTTTACGTTCACCTTGCTTTAAGCAACCAACTGCCCTAAATACCAACTAATTAACAAAATTTAGTGGCCGTTATAGAGAGGTTTTACTGTATATGAAGATATACTCGTACTCTATCCAATTAGCTCGAATCTCGGTTTCTTTAGTGTAGTGTCATTAGTTAATTAGTTATCGAGTAACTGATTTACTAACTTGCTAAGCTGGCGAATTATGTGCACATATTGTAAGCAACTACATGTACAGTAAAACCTCTCTATAACGGCCACTAATTTGTGTTAATTAGTTGGTATTTAAGGCAGGTGACTGCTTAAAGCAAGGTGAAAGTAAAACAGAACGCTCCTATAGGAGCGTTCTGTTTTACTTTCACCTTGCTTTAAGCAGCCACCTGCCTTTAACACAAACTACTTGATATAATTTAGTGGCCGTTATAGAGAGGTTTTACTGTATGTGTATTTTATATTAAGTTACGCTGAAATGTTAATTTTGTACATGTAGTAAAAAGACTTAGGTAGTATAGACCTTCTTACTGGACTTCAGTTGTAACCTGCGTCATTGTACCCAGTGCTTAAAGCATTGTAACAAGAGAAAATAGTTCAGACCGAATAGCAGCTTGAGGCCATACTACAATGTATACGTCATCAAGTCAGTTTCCAGAATCGTTTCTGTCAAACACAGAGACACTAGAATAAGTCAAGTTATAAGTCGCCGTGACGTTAACATTCAGCCTTGACCACGCGGTTCAACATCCAATACCATATATGTACAGGGTGTCCCAAAAAAGGAACCCGGGATTAAGATATGCAAGTTATCCCATTTATTTCAATATTGCTAACTTAAATTCAAAGTATATACATGTAGCTTAGTAGAGACAACATTTTGCCATATATTGGCTCATTTTTGTCTAAACATATTCATTGGTTTTTAGGATATCAGAATTTAAACGAAAGCATCCAAAACTCCGTCTTTAACTTGATATAGGCATGGGCTATGCAATGTACGCATATCGTGTTAAAACAGATTTTAGGTGTATTCATTAAAATATTCATACCTTTAAAACCAATGCATATTTTTAAGAGAAATTTGGCAGAAATATGCACAAATGACATATATACAAAAGTAAACATTTACATTTTAAAGTGTCTGATTACATTGGTTAAAATACACATTTGATCCAGAGTTCCATTCTTTTTGGGACACCCTGTTCTTCATCTCAAAACAGTCAACACACACAGGGAGTCTTAACACTTTACTTCATATATACACCCTTAACAAATTAGCAAACAAAGCAGACCCAGATCATACAGCTCCTATGAAAACTGCGGTATGCTCTGTTTGTTTAATAGATAATGAAGATCTGATTCTAACGCGTATGTAATGGCAAAACCTTCCCTTCATGATATGCCATTCTAAAGTTCATTTAATTGTTGTTCATGATTTAATCATTTCTTATATGAATATTCACGTAGTATATGGATGTAAAACGGATGGTAACATATTGCAAGACGAACATTTGCAAGTTGCATTAAGCAATTACTTGTTTTATTTACTCCATAGATACGCCTATTATATATTTGCAAACAGAATAGACAAAGGTCAGACGGCTTCTGTAAGAAATGTCTCACCATAGTTTGTCCTTTTTGCGTACGAAATAATAATTATACTGTAGAACTTGACCAAAGCGGCCACTCATTTATTGAACATAACATTGTTAAAACGCAGGTAGTTGCTTAATGCAGGGCAAAAGTAATACAGAAAGCTCCTATAGGAGCGTTCTGCATTACTTTTATCCTGCATTAAGCTACCACCTGCCTAACAGACTCATAATTAGATCTCTTTTTGATAGCCGTTTAAGACAGGTTCTACTGTTTATCTGATTCGCCATGGTAAACACTTTCCTTGTGCATGGCACCTTTGTATAAATTCAGCTAAACATTAACCATACACTAATTATTGCCCATTGATTGTTTATGGGGTAAAGGGTTACTAACTCACATGTGTATTCATTTCTTGGCTGCCATGGAATGCTTCTGCTGTAGAATCTGTTTGTGATAGGTTGATATCTAAGGCTCAAAAACCAATCTAAATATACATGTACATGTGCATGTTCAGAAGTTTAAACTGTATAACAATTTCATTTTCAGCGAAAAGGACAACAAAACTTTTTTAGATATGCTGTAAGGCAAGTTCGATGAAGGGGAAATTATAACCTTGACAAGCTGTTGGTTAATCTTTTTACCTGATAGAAACACATTTTCTGCCTTTACAAACATAAATCACGTTCCGACGGTTTCTATATGAGCTGTCTGATCAGGGACTGCTTTGATTGCTTAGATTTCACTATTTCTCTTCTGCTTTCATTTCCAACTACATTTCTTTATTTCAAATACAGTAAAATCTCGATTATTCGAAATTTTAGTATAGAAGAATTTAGACCCATTAGGTAAGTGGCTCGATTAAGGAGCGTTCTGTTTTACTTTCACCTTGCTTTAAGCAGCCACCTGCCTTTTTACACAAAATACTTGATGTAATTTAGTGGCCGTTATATAGAGGTTTTACTGTATCGCCACACGATTTTGCCCCCGCGTGCAATGTGGGGGATGTTCAAAATGTCGCCTCAATTAATGCCATGGCTTTAGTGCTCCTCATAAAGCAATTCCCTGTGGCTTGAAGAATAATTTTGACATCAATTGTAACTGACAAATAATTAATTATATTGTACACCTGTTTAAAATTGCTCCATCCTTTAGCAAGCTTTGGATAATTTACTGATTACTTTTAAGCCAGTGTGGGTCAAGATGAGGACGACCCTTCTCTGTATACAAACTGTCTGATGTAAGCGTATCAGCAATTAGTAAAAACAAAAGATAGCATAGCTTGTGTTGCAAAAGTGAAATACAAAATTGTTTTAGATCAAACATAACTAAACGCGCCAAAGGTTTTTTTTAAAGTACTATATCCTAGCATGCTTTGCACATAACACAGCATGCTTCGTGTGCCTTGGTCCCTTTGGATGCGGGAAACAAATACGCTGGCATTTTCCAAACAGTGTAGATTCAGGTCAGAGGGCTCCTCTGATCAGGATTTACACCGTTTGTCAAGCAGACTCCTAAAGCTAATTCAAGCGTTTCATATTGGGTGGACTCTATGGTTAAACACTGACGGGCTCTTCAGCTTTGGATATTCAACATTCAAGGGTTTAAACCTGTATATACCATATTGAACTTCAGCTGATAGATAGCATTTTGACCTGCTTGAGATATGTTAGTGACATGTCTCTCACCTTTTTACCGATAGTGTTAGTTAATTAATGATTTGCAAAATACTGTCGTCTGTTCTTCCACTATATAGGTGCATTTATAGTGAACATTGTAAACAGTCTGGTGGAGGTAAGATGCAAAGAACCAACTTGGTGTTTCATCGTGGTAAAAACTGTTTTGACACTCTGGTTGGTCTTTTTTAACCCGAGACTTCCTGAATAGTCATGTAACACTCCACCTGTTATGAATATTGATCCGTTTATATAATGATATACAGTAAAACCTCCCTATAACGGCCACTAAATTACATCAAGTATTTTGTGTTAGAGGCATGTGGTTGCTTAAAGCAATGTGAAAGTAAAACAGAACGCTCTTATAGGAGCGTTCTGTTTTACTTTCACCTTGCTTTAACCCTTTCGCTGCCAATGCCGGATCTGTGATTACCTATGAAAACAATTTGGATCCAGATGAGACGCCGAGTAACACGGCGTCTCATCAGGATCCAAGCTGTTTGTTACTATGTTTTTGAAACAAAAATGGAGAATATCAAAAAATGAAATTTTGTAGCAGACGACAAAGTTAGCAGACGACAGAGTTTGGCAGCGAAAGGGTTAAGCAGCCACCTGCCCTAAATACCAGCTAATTAACACAATTTCGTGGCCGTTATAGAGAAGTTTTACTGCACAATAAGCAAATATATTTCGATGACAATAGAGAACCAGCTATACAGTAGAACATGTCCTAAGCGTTAATTAATTTATTTAACACGGTATTATTAAAAAGGAGGTACATGTAGTTGCTTAATGCAGGGCCTAAGTAATGCAGAATGTACCTATGGGAGCTTTTTGGATTACTGTGGACCTGCCTCAAGCTACCACCTTCATTACAGACCCATAATTAGACCTCTTTTTGATGACCGCTTAAGACAGGTTATACTGTATATCAACAAACAGAGAAGACCCTGATCAGACAGATCCTACAGGAACTGTATATATGAACTGGGTCTACTCTGTTTGTAAAGATGTACACTGGCAGGATGAAGGAATGAGGGGTTAAAGAACTAACTAAAAGCGTAGTTTGGCAGACGATGAAAAATAGGTTCATGTGTGCGAGCTAAACTCGAAATGCTATCTAATATTCAAAGGATTGTCCAGTACTTTGACCAATTCTTTCCATAACACGAATAGTGGTGTGCCAAATTTTGTCAGCTGCTGCAGTATTCATTATTGAGTGAACCTCCCTTTTCTTTCATAAATCTTATAGTCATACAGATAACGATGCGTACCCAAATATTAAAATCGTTATTTCTTCACCAAACCCTATACTGTGACCACTCTTTAGAATCGTCTCTTTGAGACGATTCTAAAGAATGGTCACAGTATAGGGTTTGGTGGAGAAATAAAAGAGCTATTGTTGAAAATGTTTAAATTTACGCATCTTATCTGGAGCTCTGAATTATTCATAGCGCCAAACAGTCTGTATCTTGAGGAGACACCGAGTTACTCGGCATCTCGGCTGGATCCAGCTTGTTTTCATGCAATTGACAGCGAATAAGCTACATCAATCGTAACAACTCGGTTCACTCCGGATTCGTTGGAATTTCATTGGAATATAGTCGAGACATACCGATTGCGACTACACTAGAAATTCGCACTATTTATTTGTACTTAAACTCTTATAGTTTTAATCAGACCAATGTCTGCACTGTATGTTCACGTACCACAAGTAGTCAAGTTACTATAACTGCTGGATAGCCACTAAATGCTAGCAATATGGCGGCTGGTCCTTTTTTAACCCTTTCCTACATAAATACGCCTTTCTACGTCTTTGTAAAAGTCATTTTATGAAACCATTGTGATAAATAGAGCATTTGCTCCTATAGGAGCAAATGCTCTATTTATCACAATGGTTTCAAGCTACAAAATTCTAAAAAAATCCATTTCTCTAGTTAATGCTGTTTTTGAGTAGATTGATTCAAAGTGGTTGGATCTAAAAAAAAATAGCCTATTGAGGAATGGCTTAATTGATTGAGGAAGCAACAGAAAACAACTTATCATGTAGGGTTTCATACATTTTTTTTGTATTTCACAATTATCGAACAAACGTGAAAACACGCAACCCAACGACTATATGACACAGACTACATGTACTAACATATCAATACACAAGATGCGTGCAAACAACGTTTAGTATAAGTACAGAAGAACCTCTCTACTGAGACCACATAATGAATAAACATGACCGATCTTAACCCTTCTCTTGCTGAATTTTAAAATACATTTCATCTTCTTTACTCATGTCCTTTTGTATAATTACATATATCTTCACTGTCTACAATTATTTCTCTGTGCAATCACTGCTGTGGAGTGCACTGGTTGCACAATCAATTTGTAAATATTGCAGACCCTGATGAGACAGCTCCTGCAGGAGCTGTCTCATCTGGGTCTTCACTATTTACAGGTAGGTAGATTGACGTGAACAGCAAGCGAAGGGTTAAAAGCAGACAGTTGCTTAATGCAGGACAAAAGTATGTCGAAAGAACGAATACAATATTGACCCGTTACAAGTTTTATACATCTTCTGCTTAATACAGGGCGAAAGTAATGCAGAAAGCTCATATAGGAGCGATCTGCAGAGCTTTCGTCCTGCATTAAGCTACCAACTGTCTCTATGGTCTAGAATTGCACAATTTTTGTGATCGCTTAAGAGAGGTTTTTCTCTACATATAATTCTATCATTCTATCTAGTACAAGTACACACTTAATATGGCGTTTTTCTTTTGTAATAAGCGTGTATGAGTTGTCTCCCTTAGGAACGGTAAAAACTACTGACATGTACCAGCAAGGAAATGATTAAAGTAACTGACTAGTATAAATTTAGCGAATTGAAAGATAAAATTTCGTAAACCTTGAGCATTCTACTGGCAAGATCGTAATTACATTTGCAAATAGTTTTGGTCCTGAAGACATGACAAGTTATTCGGCGTCTCATATCAGAATCCAAACTATTTGACACTCTGTCAGTATTTTTTCCAAAGCTTGAATGAAAAAGAAAGAAGTAAAAATGCCTCAAATTTAAAGTTTTAGCATTAACATTTTTTTAAAGCATGATAAATATCAGCCTCGAGAAGGAAGAGAAGGAATAGTCTTAACGATAGCTGCCGCAAGATGGCATATTAAGTCAAACCACGTGTTTAGACAGTGAGTCTTTGTACATGCACTCTTGTCATTTTGGAACATAGTTCACACGTAGAATCCCTGTAGATCAGCTATACATTGTTTTGGTTTCGGTGGCAATTTCGGCGGAAGTACTTTCGGCTTTTTCGGAATTCGCGGCGGAAGTTCCGGTGGAGAACATGTTTTGACATTAATATCCGTGTTTTCCGACACCGCACTAGACACTGAAGTCATTGATGATGATGTTGATGACGACAAAGATGACGTCACTGATGTCAAAGATTGCACTGATTTTAAAGAGAACGCTGATGAGCGAGAACTATTTCTAGAAGTCCTTGACGGAACTACTTTTCTAGCTGGTGTTGATGAAGTAGGACGGGGTTTCCCGGTTACCTCGATGACTATGGTATTTCCGTCATGATCCTGAGTTTCCCACATCCGGTCTGAGACCGGTTTACAAATGTTCGGAAACAATGGCACTAAGTTACCAACTTCAGGTACTCTGAACTGCAACTTCACTGATTCTAACACACGAGGATTGGTCTCCCCTTTCAGTTTCTTCAATGCAAATTGCACGTCGTAGTTACTCTGTGTATGAATCGTGAACGAACAAAAGTCATTTCGGCAAACATCTGGTTCATAGCCGATTATTAGTCTGTAAAAGCGCACCATATCGTCCCAACATTCTTGCGATGTAAACAGAACAACCCTAATGAATTCCTTTCCACAATGCACAAGACGCACCGCCCATAAAGGAAGTTCTTCAGATGTGTAAAAGTAGTCCGAACTATTGTAGGGATACACATTTATTTTACCCTGTCCAACCTGCTCAGTGTGATGGAATTTCCAAGGAGGTTTTTCAAATCGTCGTTTAGCTGTTTGAATTCTCTCATAGCCAACTGGCCCTTCCTCTCCAAGAAACAACATAACGGCAATGCTAGGTAAACACGAACCAGGCTTTGGCTGGACCAATTGATCGGATGTGACGTCATAAGATTTCTCGCTGACCTTGAATAGGTGTAGGTCATTGTCAACCCAGTTAATCAAAGGCTGGTATAGGTCTATCAGAGGTAGTACCTGAAAAGGGTAGAAATAATTGTCTTCACCATTTACTTCAAAAATATACATTTTAATAACTTTGCAAACAGAGTAGTACCAGTTATGTCTGAATAGGTACCTGACTGTTTCGGTAATGAACAGTTCAATCGCTGATGCTGATCATCAACCAGTGTTGACCCAGATCAGTCAACGAAGTGACAACTGATTTGGTTCAATACTGCATGTAATGTACAGTGTACGGTGTATCACAGCGACACAAAATTCTTACTGGATTTCTCATCACCCAACTGTTTAACCCTTTCACCGCCGCAGTCGCATAAATGCACCACGACAAATAGTGCAGTCCCAGTCCTTGAAAAGGCGGCGTCTGATCAGGGACTTCACTACTTGTCTCAATCTCTATTGCTATATATGTGCTTTATTCCTTTGAAATTTGCATTTATTTATCTCATTTCCTTATTTTACCGAATGATTTAACAAACTTGGATTGCAGACGACAATTAGAAATTTGGCGCCGAAAGGGTTAATGATTGATGATATGAAAGCCAACACCATTTTGTAATATATTTTCAAAATTGACATCAATTAATCCCTATTCCGCTATTCACGACCTGACTCGCATGTTCAATCAGTTTGGATCCAGATGAAACGCCGAGTAACTCGGCGTCTCATCGGGATACAAGCTGTGCCCCCCCCCCCGAAAGTGTGATTGAATCTGAAGTAGTCAATTTGCATCAGATCAAATTTGAGCAGAAATTATTTTTTCATAGCGGGATAAGAGTTAACAAAAACAAAACAAAACATGTTCAATGAGGATTGAAAACATTTCAAATACAGTTAAACTCCTCAAATGTGACCACTTTATGAATAAACAAAGATGCCTTTAATAGCAGGTGGTTGCTTAATGCAGAGCGAACGTTATGCAGAAAGCTCCTGCAGGAGTTTTCTGCATAACTTCCGTCCTGCATTAAGCTACCACATGCCTTTAAGACCTAGAATTAACATGTTTTGGTGGTCGCATTAGAGGGGTTTTACTGTACAGTAAAAATCATCTTAACAGGACGTTCAAATTAGTATCAATATCATTGATAGGTGACAGCTTAATTCAGGGTGGGAGCCCTATAGGAGCTTTCTGCATTAACTTTGAACTGCATTAAGCTACCAACTGCCTTACAGACCCACAATTAGACTTTTTGTTGGCCGCTTAAGAGAGGTTATACTGTTTGCGTTACATTATTAAAAATAAGTTCTATAGTGCAGCGAATAAATCGGTTACTTAACCCATTCCCTCATATTGACGCACTTCTACGCCTCTGTAAAAGTCACTTTGTAAAACCATTGTGATAAATAGAGCATTTGTTCCTATAGTAGCAAATGCTCTATTTATCACAATGGTTTCATACTACAAAATTCAAAAGTTTTCCTTTTCCCTAGTTAATGCTCCTTTTCGGAAGATTTATTCAAACATAGCCTATGAGGTAATGGGTTAAGTGTTATCTGCTTAACTCTTTACCTGATACAAACGCCTTCTGTAGTCTTTCTATGCCTTTTTAAACACATGGTATACCCAGATAATAACGACTCATGTTATCGCTTATGGAACAATATAGATCTGATTATACAGTTTCTGTTATGGTAAAATATGTCAAGCTATTTGACATGCTGCTCTTGCTTTTGAGAACAATTAGAGACATCTACTATTTCGGAATTAGTCCTTTCCTCCATGAATACAAAATTTTAACACATTCAAACAGAGAAGATCCGTACCAGGTGGCTCCTGTATGAGCCGTCTGTTCAGGTTCTGTCCTGTTTGCTTATGAAATGATATAGAATATGATTTTACAGTTGATGCCATGGCAAATATATACTGTGTTGATGTACCGGTCTTCAAAAACCACTTAAAATATTCATGGTGTTATTATTTCTTTCATGAATATCTTTGAAATAAAGGGCCAGTGTTAACGATATGTTTTGTCTATAAATATTTCAATGCTAAAGTGTCTAGATTGTAATGTAAGAAGCAAAATATAGTACCTCGTGAGAGTCTACCAGGAATTGCATCTGTAGCCGCTGGGGGTCGCTGGTGACCATTATGGAGTCTGAATCCGTACTGGAGACACTCGAGTTTATACTAGAAGTGTCCGACGATCGTATCGAACTCAGCGATGATAGGCTGCATCCTGAAAATAAACCAGTCCAGTTCTCGTAAATATATTCCATATTTCTGCGGAGCATTGGGCAAAGTTTTCCTTTATTCACATAATCCGATCTCACTCGCGTTTGAGGTCATACGTACACTGTTCTAAGTACTACTAGGCAGCTCTATCACCTTTCATTTCAACATCATACTTTTTGTTACTTAGTCTATATAATTCACATTATTGTTAAAGTGATCAACATTTATATGACTTTCAAGCAATCATCCGTTCACCATTAGTCACGTATACAACCTTGCAATCACTTTGCCATCTTTATAGTATGTGCAAATCATGTTCAGTGTGTGTAGTTAATTAGTTTACACTCCTGTCGAATCATCCACCGATAAAGATGTACATGTATCTATTAACTAACGCAATAGTTTTCGATATAAACGGTGAAATCAGATCAAATCACGGGCTAATTTCCAGATCAAACTTTCTGCTTATACAGATGGTCAAAGCAGTCGAACACTGAAACAGTGACAATTTATCATGCACGGTCGATACATGCACGCATCTGAAAGATGTCCAATATTGTCAAAACTTCTTCCCGTTTCGGTTTGTTGCACGCTAGCTTTGTTGTCTTAATCAAATATCGGAAGAGGGACACGATAGCTAATTAATGTTTAATAAAGCACACTCGTTTTGTACTCAATCGAAAACAAGCAAGGACCCATATTGCTTCCTGCCACGGCCGATACAAAAGGTTACAAAGTCGATAGATTCACACGCGTCATGGGGTGAACAAAGGACATAATCTGCGACCTGGTCTTTTATGCTTTTTTTGAAGCTGGACTACCAGCTGAGTGTAACAATCTGATCCCCAGATTTCGACCAGCTTTGATCTCCTACTCCTACAGAACCCTAATTTTAACCTGATTATCTCTTTGAACCATGAAAAAGCAAGTAAAAGCCTGCTAAATGGGCATATAACAGGGGGAAAGTTAATATTTAAAAGAGATTAAAATACAGATTCATACAGATTGTCGAGCGGTTTTACGGAGGTGTCTTGCAGATTATAGTTAAACATGAACAAACAGATGAGGGTGACACACAGTGGGCGGTTTCTTGTCTTCATACTTTCGAGTCTTCATATTACCGTTAAAGTGTGAAAATCGTTTTGCGCTTGTCTGTCATTTTCAGGCGTCAGTACAATTAAGATAACCGCACAAGACCTCTCATCATTAAGTGCCCATCTGATAGTGGGGTGAAAATGACATACTATTTAGTTCATTAAGTTTAAGCTGAACCAGTCAATAGAATAAATGATGACCATTATCGATGTTTTAACCCTTTATCTCATGAATATTCATAAAATATATAATGACATCATTAATATAAATTGCCTAAATTTTTAAAATGGTATTATGATAAGGGGAATTTTTACCATGGCAGAAACTGTATAATCTATATTACTGTAGAAGCAAACAGAGCAGACCTGGTCAGCAGGCTCTTGCGGGAACCATCTGATCTGGATCTTCTCCCTTAGCAAAGGCGTGAAAATGCGTAAAGTTCTGTGAAGTTAAGGGTTAAGGGCTGCAAAGTGTAAGAAAACACGCTGGAATAATGGGCTATAACCCTTTCCTCAATGGGCTATCTTTTAGATCCAACCACTTTGAATAAATCTACCGAAAAGGAGCATTAACAAGAGAAAAGGAATTTTATTTAGAAATTGTGTAGTTTTGAAACCACTTTGATAAATAGAGCATTTGCTCCTGTGGAGCAAATGCTCTTTTTATCACAATGGTTTCATAAGTGACATTTACAGAGGCGTAGAAAGGCGTATTTATGGAGGAAAGGGATAATTGGAATAATCGTGGTCATGTTGACCCTATACTGACTGAACAAAGTATAGAGTGACCATAAGTATATGTCAGCTAAACCATAAGAGCAACAAAACGATGACAAAATAAATCAATTAACGAATATCAATAACCATAAATATGGCCAGGTGTGAGGCTCGATCAATATTTGCCTAATACATTCTACCGAAGTCAATCTGTCTTTGATCATACCGACCAACAATTCACGAATATCTATGAAAAGTGATTTAACCCGTTCAATCGTGGTGACGAATACGAACAGTTTGTATCCATATGAGACGCAGATATACTTGACTCAGGTTCCATACTATGGGCTATTTTGATCGCGTTTCTGTGAGTAAATGGTTGTGTTTTATAAACAAAAATATGCCATGATTTTTGTACATGAAATGTTTCAAGGGCTGAATTGGTTAAGGAAAGGTTAACAAATGATTTATGTGCGACGGACTTTATCAAATATTGACTTACTGTATATTCACTTAACATTTGCGTGAGAAGGCCGACAGTGTTTGTATAAAGATGTGTTAGGTATCAAGGGAGAATACTCCCACTGTACATTTTCATAGAAGTTCTAAATCACATCCCTTTCGAACACGTTGTGCGTAAATCAGCAACTTGATTCGCATTGGTGTCTCATCAGGACCCAAGCTGTTTGACACCTGGTCAACAGCTTCTCAAATGTATGTACACTTGAACTTCAATATATCGAACTCGGATAACTCGAACTTCGGGAAAAACTCGAATTAAAACTTCGTTCCTTCTAAAATTTACAATACAGAAATGTTCTAATATGTATCATTACGCATATCTAGAATCACACGTGACAGCTTAATGCAGGAAGAAAGTAATGCTGAAAGCTCCGACAGGAGTTTTCAGCATTACTTTAGACCTGCATTAAGCTGTGAAATTGATAAATTGTACAGATTATGAATCAGATGACTCGAACAACTGTTATGTCGAAGTAATTGCCATGATCCCCTGAAGTTCGAGATATCAAAGTTCAACTGTACATGTAATCATGTTTGAGAATATTTGAAAAGATATTAATTTTTCACAGCGGCAGAGAGCTTGAGTTTTATTTGTTGTCGCCGTCGGAGTGAGTGTCTTGGTTTCAGACTAAAGGAAAAAGTTTAAATTCATCTTAGGAAATATCACACCACTAAGATTATAGTAAATCTTAATTTATGACAAGCGTTGCTGTTCGTCGAAATGATTATGCCGATTTTAGGTCTCGCCTCGTACGACAGAAAGTTTGTTTGTGTTATTTAACGTCCGTTTCTGCCATCTCTGTGCTAATTGGACGCAGAGAGAGGGATGGGGAAGCGAATACAGAGAAACCCGGGCGCGATGCTCTGATACATCGAACCTCGGTTTATAAGTCTCATCCGAAGGACTTGGTCTGTCGGGGGTGGGGCGGGCCTGGGGGGGGGGGGGGGGGGTCGAACCCAATAACAAATGCTCTGTTGCATTTTAATTCTCTTCCGATTCGTTCAAGAGTTTGAGTAATGTCAAACAGCTTGGCTCCCGTGGAGCATTACAGGCTACAACCATTTTCACTGTTTTAAATTGTACATTGATCCAGCATTATTGTTCTTTAAAAAATAAAATAAATGTCAGGTTCTTATTGACCAGGTATACGAGTACCAGTTAACGAGTGTATGTAAACAAACTCACGTTAAATCTATAGAAGTCCTACTGTTTCTGACTAATTAATGGTAATTCCATAGCCTAGACAAACTGATTAATTTGAAAATATTGCATTTACGTCAAAAAGCCACTGCGCTTTCGTAACAATACAAAGCTATCTGCGTGTTCCAAAATTAGACAAATATATAAATCACAAGGCGGCAATCGATTTTTACCTCGAAAAAGCAGATTTGTTACAAACTGCATTTAGTTAAACCCTTCACATGCTATTAGCGTACATATCTTTATTTGCAAATAGTGTAGACCCATATGAGACAGCTCCTAGAGGAGCTGTCTCATATGGGTCAGCGCTATTTGCCATGATAATTCAGTGGCTACAATTGATCCACATTTAGAAGAATTCACTTATTTAATATTCATAGTGGATGGATACATATTTGAATAGTCAGCATAAGAATGATTTATATTCCACGTTGTCAATGTATTGTTACAAGGCCATCGCACTTGTAAATACGTAACAAAATATCTTTAACCCTTTACTATCGTTATGAAAATTGATTAGAGGACTTTTTATGGCAGTATGGCATATGAACACAGAATAATTCACAATGTTAGAAACTGTAGAATGGTATCTAAGTTATTCCATAATAAAAACAGAGCCTACGGGAGCCTACGGGAGCCTCTAATCTGGTCCTACTCTATTCTCTAAGGCGTCAAAAGGCCTCTCTGTGAGGGGAAGGTTTAAGTCAAGCTCTGTTGGTTCCATCTTAATTGAATATGATGACACGAGTTTCCAATGATCTGACTTAAATTGAAAAGAGTTTTCCTTTGTGTGTCGCCGTATTTATTCCAGTCGATGAAGCTCCCATGTGGCACGTGCTGTTCCATTCAGTAAACATACAATACACTTCTACTGTACAAATTGATATAAAATCCAACGCTGTCAGGGTACTTACTACTTTGAATTCTGTAAATTCAAAGTTGAATGTCACATCATTTTTTACCTATAGGATCCATTCAGTATGAAAGGCTTAACATTGCTAGAGGAATTTGAATAACAAATAATACAGACATGGATCAGTGGCCTCTAGGAGCCCACTAAGCTAGATTTACACTGTTTGCAAATAACTGTACACTCGTCCCCCACATTCAAAGAGGTAGCCATTAACTGTTCCAATATGTTTACCCTTTATTCTGATTGCAAAATCGCAGACATTTACAGCTTTTAGATTTCAGCTTTTCATGACCCCCACCCCCAACCAACCAACCCCCCCCCCCCCCCCCCCCCCCCCACAATTCCTCTCAAACAAAACACGACCTGGGTCCGAGGTTATAAATTTTTCGAGTCTAAGTCTGAGATCATTCTCAAATATTTGATTGGTCAGGTTCTGAGCAAGCTCAAAATCTAACCAGTCATATGCACTTTATTCTCTATAAACTCCACTATGAAAAGAAAAGCACAGTTGGCATATTTTGAATTGTATGACTAAAATGTTATATGCCGGATAATTATTTCTTGTTTAGTCATGAGCGTGTCATTTTAGTTTACAAGCTAAATACAAACAGAACCTGGCCCATATACCCACTCCTGTGCTAGAGACATTGTATATTAATTAACGCCTGAATGCATGATCGAGTGCAGCGTATAAACAACGTATAGACCAATATCAGAGAGCACCGAGTCTGTCCAGTTTGTCATACTTAATCAACTGGCAAATATTTAAAACAGAATGGATTCTATCATTAAACGCAGCTTGGAGCATTTTATTCAGTAACCCAATAGTCAATTCTTGGAAACTGCTGGACGTCTTAGAACATGTCTATCGTATCGTCATGAAGTGTAACATTTTATTAGTCTCAGAACCCTAACGCCTATAGACAATGTCCTGTCGTTCAAATTTCTTAGAAACTCCTTCCTTTATTCATTTTGCAAGACACATTGTCAATATTGATGAGACACCGAGTTACGCACTGTCTCATACATATACATGTACATGCTACAACAAAACATGTCTATATCGCGACTGCATCATGAGTAAACATAGGAGTTTGTCAGAGAAGGTGGTTGCTTTAACCCATTACCTCATAGGCTATTTTTAGATCCAGCCACTTTGATAAATTTACCGAAAATGAGTATTAACTAGAGATAAGGAAAATTTTAGAATTGTTTAGCTTGAAACCATTGTGATAAATAGAGCATTTGCTCCCATAGGAGCAAATGCTCTATTTATCACAATGGTTTCAATAGGTGATCTTTAAAGAGGCATAGAAAGGCGTATTTATGGAGGAAAGGGTTAAACAGGGCGAAAAATATGCAGGATGATCCTTTACTTGTTTATGTGTTGGTTAGAGTGTTTGAATAGAGTAGTCCTAATGCGACCACTCAAAAGTCTAATTATGTCATTAAATATGGTAGCTTAATGCAGGATAAATGATGTGCAACTGGATTCTACGGTAGCTTTCTGTATAATTTTTGTCATGTATTAACCCATTCCCACTTAGGCTATTTTTAGACCTAACCTCTTTGATTAAATCTACCAAAAAGGAGCAATAACTAGAGAAAAGGAAAGTTTCAGAGTTGTGTAGTTTTGAAACCATTGTGATAAATTGAGCATTTGCTCCTGTGGAGCAAATGCTCTATTTATCACAATGGTTTCACAAAGAGACTTTTACAGAAGCGTCAAAAGGCGTCAATATGCGGGAGTGGGTTAAGCTACCATCTGTATTAAACGTCTTGTGAGTGGTCGTATTAGCAAGACTTTACTGGAAATGATTGGATCGCTTTGGCGATGTTCTGATGTACCCAAGACGAACAAATATCCGCCATACAAATAGTGTTACATGTAGCCCATGGGATGACAATGGTTAAACTTGTCAGATACAGTTTGTACCAGTTTCCCTAGAGACCAGCAATGACGTAGCAAGCTCTACTTACCATCGAATGAAGACCCGGATGATGATGTTCCTGAAGTTGAGGTCGACAAACTTCCTCGTCTTGATCTGAAATTTTAAAGAAATAATAATCTTATTTATACGGTCTATTTAAAAAAAATACATGTAACTGAGACATTTACATTAAGCATGTTGTACCATATGACTGAATGATGTTACAGGGACTAAGTGTCAATGTCAATCATTCACTTTGGTGACACCCGTTACCATTCATCAGTGTATGGTTATATACAGTAAAACCCCTCTAAACCGGACGTTAGTTCTAGTATAAATATCGGTCCTGCAGACAGGTGGCAGCTTAATGCAGGGTGAAAGTCATGCAGAAAGCTCCTCTAGGAGCTTTCTGCATGACTTTCACCCTGCATTAAGCTGCCACCTGCCTGAAAGTATAGATTTAAATTCTTCTCTACTAGAATTCCGGTTTAGGTGAGGTTTTACTGTATATATACACATGTAGCTGTGAAGCTGGACCATGGACGCACAAATACAGTAGAACCTTTCATAAGCGGTCATTCATTTATTGAATATAGGAGTCGTAATAAATAGATGGTTGACGTATGAAGTAACTCGGCGTGTTATCAGAATTTAATCCGTTTCTACAACTTGAACGAACCGAAAGTCACATACAGTAAAACCTCTCTATAACGACAACTTAATTACAGTAGAACCTCTCTATAACAGCCACTAAATTACATCAAGGCATTTTGTGTTAAAGGCAGGTGGCTGCTTAAAGCAAGGTGAAAGTAAAACAGAACGCTCCTATAAGAGCGTTCTGTTTTACTTTTACCTTGCTTTAAGCAGCTACCTGTCCTAACTACCAACTTATTGACATAATTTAGTGGCCGTTATAGAGAGGTTTTACTGTATTTAATTTGTAGTAGGTCAGTGTTTCAGCAGACATCGTTTTTCAGCAGTTTAAGGGTTCAGCTGTCTAGAAGTGATTTGGAGATTATTATGACAAACAACGTATTTATGGCAATAATCCAATCTACGTTTTCACTTGGGAATTGTCGCCTGCTAAAAGTTGTACGAGTACAGTCACTTGTATTAACTGATCACCAAAGTTTCAATTGCTTTACTATTCAAATTTAAAAACCGAGTTCCTGTGCGTTTGGTCTAGATCTGAAGATTTTATAAATACCGTGTAGCGAATATGGTGCGTAAATGTATTATAACAAACCATTTTCTTGTTATAAAATTGTCAGCTTCAAATTGTCTTTTACACTTTTAAAATATATTAACGGAAATTTATTGAAAAGTGTCCACCCATAGGGCTACCCATAGCCTTGTCTTTGATGAGGGGTCGTGCTACTTGATCTCTGATCTTGATCCAACCAAATTACCCGGTTAACAATTGGCTATCAACAATGCCAAGGTTAGATAATCATGTAAATAACATTAAGTAACAATCTCTCCACCGATATTGATCAGTTAAAACGTCTCAAGTGGTGGAGAAGATTATAGACTCTATAAATATATATACAGTAAAACCTCTCTATAACGGCCACTGAATGACATCAGGTATTTTGTGTTAAAGGCAGGTGGCTGCTTAAAGCAAGGTGAACGTAAAACAGAACGCTCCTATTGAAGCGTTCTGTTTTACTTTAACCTTGCTTCAAGCAGCCACCTGTACCTAAATACCAATTAATTAACACAATTTAGTGGTCGTTACAGAGAGGTTTTACTATACAATAAAACTCCTCTAATGCGAGCACCACAAAAATGTTTTATTTCAGGTCGTAGAGGCAGGTAGTAGCTTAATGCATGGTGAAAGTTATGCAGAAAGCTCCCATAGGAGCTTTCTGCATTACCTTCGTCCTGCATTAAGCCGTCACCTGCTTCTAAAGACAGCTATATGTGTACATTGAGTGGTCGTTTTAGAGGTGTTGTACTGTATAGATATGGGCAATTCTCTAACGAGACAACTTTGTTAGTCAGTTCCAATTTGTAGGTAAGAGTTACACTATTTGTCAACTGGGTCTAGCCTGTTTGCACGTATTTAAAAACATTTCCCGCAGCATTCAGCAGTTTACTGGCGAATTTGAAAACCCTTTGCAAACAATTTGGATCAAGGGAAGATGGCGGGTAACTCGGTGTCTCATCAGGACCCAAACGGTTTGACACTCTGCTGTCATTGTGTTAATTAACTCTTTTGGCGCCAAATTTCGTCTGCAATAATAATTTCATATCAAATATAATTCTAAAGTAACTAATAAATGTATATTAGTAAAACATTTGTTTTTTTAAACCTGCATGCTTGGGCTAGAATAATACAGAAAACAGTGAAGTCCCAGGTCAGATGCCGCCTTGAAAAGGCGGCATCTGACCAGGGACTGCACTGTTTTCGATGGTGCCAACAGGCGACATTGGCGCCGAAAGAGCTAAAACAGAAATGGCAAAATATACTTTTGAAAATGAAGCAGACGACACTATCCTCAGAAAACAATTGCCCAGCGTGCATAACGTTGAGGTATCCGATGAGTTCGATGGTTTCATTATTTCTCGAGATTGTAATCACTACAGTAAACATGTCACATTGACATATCAAGGCGGCCATCTCTTAGGGTTGTCACCAAGAACAAACTCGCGTATCTCGGGGCGTTCGAGATGTGCAGAGATTGACAGAAAAGTTGTTTATTTAATTAAAAGATTTACCAGCTTATGACAAGATTTGGCGGACAATCCTCTTGTAAACCAGTCCCCTCTGGTCCAGTAACATACAAGAAAATCACACGACGCCATCCCTAAAGGGGTTAGTGATATTGCATTAATTGCAACAAAGCGAAGATAGCCTCACACACAAGTAGCACCAATCTGTCCTATAAATTGACTTTGGTAAATGCAAATTTGATAATTAAAACTATCTTTTGTTTGTGTGCAATACCCAATTATATCCAACGGCAATTTCAACAATACTTCATTCCACCTGGCCATAGAGCGTTGAAACCTTTCCCTGATATAAACGTCATTTTCACAAATGTTTCAAACAGAGAATATCCAGATCAGACGTTTTCCTATAGGAGCCTTTTTTATCATGGTCTGCTCTGTTTGCTTATGGAATTACATATATAGAGTTGTCAGTCTATAGTGTTACACAATACAGTGTCCATATATCATTATAAATGATAAGCTAATATTCATGATGTCATTATTTCATGCATGAATATCAATCAGGTAAATGGGTTAAAGAAAGTTCTGGTTTGAAAGCAAACTGTCACTTAACTGCGATGAAGTCTTATCTTATGCAGAAATGACAAATAACAGAGTAATAATCAGAGACACAGATAAATGTGTTCACCCACGTACAAATGTATCAAAATCGCCATGCTTCCATCAAACCGTATGTTGTGACCACTCTTTAGAATCGTCTCTTCGAGGCGATTCTAAAGAGTGGTAACAACATACGGTTTAGCGGAGAAATAAAGAAGCTCTTTTTGAAAATGTTTTAATTTACGCATCTTATCTAGACCTCTGAACTGTACTGATAACGCCAACCGCCATTAGTAACTGCAGCCTCAAATGTCTACGACAAAGTACATGACTGCATATACAAAACATCCCTAAAGCGACTGCTAAATGAATAGTATGGACATGTGTGTGTTTTCAAAGCAGCTGGTTGCTTAATGCGGGGCAAAGGTAATACAGAAAGCTGATATGGGAGCTTTCCGTACAACTCTCGTTCTGCACTAAGTTGCCACAGGTCTTGGGGACCCGGATTCATACTTCTTTTGAGTTAGAGAACCTTGCCTGTAATGAAAGCAAATGTCGTGAGATTCAACAGCTGCTTCTGCAAAACATTTTCTCAACATTATCACACAAAAGAGAAAACATAGACGCCGAACGTTTCGTCTCATGTGTTGCTAAGCAACAGCATCAAGTTAGATAAAGAAATCAATATACTTGTTCAATTTCGTTTCTTATATTATACATATCAATCCCCGAGTACATATGTACAACCTGTGCATATCCTTATTACATTTATTATATTCCACAATGTAGCACAGTGAAGTCTTGCTAATACGACCACACAACTGAAGTATGATTCTGATACAGGTTATAGCTAAATGCTGGACAAATGTTATGCTGAAATGTTCATGTACAGTAGAACCCCGTACTACGCAGCCACTAATTCATTGAACATAGAAGTCTTGACACAAAAACACTTGCTTAACCCATTTGCTCCCAGTGGATTCTTCCATGTTTATATATTGGATTAGTCTATCTTGTATCTAAGGGATGTCTGGTCTAAATTTGATTTTTGTTTTGTTTTATGTTGAATTTCCTATAACAAACAGTGTAGACTCTGATCAGACGCCGCATTATGCGGCGTCTGATCAGAGTCTACACTGTTTGCCTACGTTCCATATATGGGATCGTGGGAGCAAATGGGTTAAGCAATCACCTATTATTTATTTTTTTTAAAAAAACTATGTTAAAAACAGAATGCAACATAATATAACTTATTATTAAAATTTTGTTTTATATAATAAAACCAGTTTTAGCCACCACTAACATAAACATAGAAGTTTTGAGAAGCAGGTGGTTGCTTAATGCAGTACAGAAGTAATGAGCTTTTGGCATTACCTTGGCCATGGGTTAAACTATTAGCTGTGTTGACGGTCTACAACTAGTACGTGTACATTTAACCCATTCTCTCCTAGGCTATTTTAGACCCAACCTCTTTGAGTAAATCTACCGAAAAGGATCATTAACTATAGAAAAGGAGAGTTTTAGACTTATGTAGTCTTGAAACCATTGTGATAAATAGAGCATTTGCTCCATAGGAGCAAATGCTCTATTTATCACAATGGTTTCAAAATGTGAATTTTATAGAGGCGCAAAAATGCGTCACTAGGGGGTAGTGTGTTAATTAAAGCGACATCCTAGTTATGGCTGTACTGTACATATAATATTGCAATACAAGCATTTTTCAACCGTTGCAAGTAACTCTTAAACTGCTGAAAAAATTATGTCTACTCAAACTATATGCTGAGTATTTACTTATGTTTGATTTTTCACCATGACAGAGCCTGTAGAGTCGTCAGATTTATAATATGTCCTAAGCAAACAGGACAGACTCTGATCATACGAATCGTGAGTCTTTTTCTGTTTGAAATTGCGTCAAAAGACGTAGCTATGAGGCCAAGAGTTAAAATGCAGCCAAGAATGAGTTATTCTGTATAGCTTGCCCTTCTCAGAACATAAACCTTCTCCTACAACAACAACTGAAGCCATTCAGTGTACTCTTTAAAAACTAAATCCATGCACAAACCTGCACAAATGTTCAATTCATCCAAACCTCCTCCTCATCCGTTGAAGTATACCACGCATACTAATGAAGTCCACCTGTACAATGGATTGTAGTTTTGTGTTTTAACATCTTATTGTGGCATTGTAAATAAGCAAATGAAAAGAGCGTCGTTTCCATAATGTAATCTGTGTAGATTATCGCAACAATCTGTTGTATACCTATCGGAAACTACAAAAGCCAATTGCTTTATGTCGCAAACCCAGTCAATTTAAACAATATTTATACTGGAAAACGCCAAATGTGAATGCATAAATCTTAACCTTTCTCGTGACAAGCGCGACCTGGCTCGCGCTTGCAAACAGTTGTGATCCAGATTAGAAACCAAATAACGCGTCGTCCCATCAGGATCCAATCTACCGAGACTTTATCAATAGTTGTGCAAAAGCTTGAATGCATCTCTTTGATCAGTAAACATATTCAGTAGGTCAATGTTTAAGCAGACATTGTTTCTGTACAGCATGAAAAAGATTCAATATAAACATTGCACAAGAATTTGACTTGTAATACATTCTTCAATCTCAGCACTTTAAGTTAATTCATTTCCGTCTATAAACTAGTCCTCAGCTACTGTTATCAAGACATTATATTTCTCTTCAGATATACCGAGTGTCAAACAGTGTGGGTTTTAATGAGATGCCGAGTTACCGGGCGTCTCATCTGGATCCAAACTGGTTGTGAATTGAGAAGCAGGTCTGGGCTGGCGGGATAAAGGCACACATAAATCATGAGATTTGTTTACACAGGTCGAATGGCAATTGTTTATATTAGGATTAACAAAGATGTAATTGTTGACTTAAATATACGGTAATGCAAAAATTCAATTAACCCTTTACCTGGTAGAGACACCAGTTTTTACTACTTTGCAAACAGGTTAGACCCTAATTGGACCTGTCCTGTCCTGTCCTGTCTTATCCTGTCCTGTATGCTCTGTTTGCGTTTGTTTCTATAGTTTTTGCCTTTATACCAGTAAACATTCAGCTAGTAAAGATTCACGATACTATCAAACTGTGCGTGAATAGTCACCAGATGAAGGTTTGAAGAAGATTCAACTCTTCACCTTGCTATCTACTCCGGGCATGGCAAACAATTGGCCCGAATTAGAGGTGGATTGATATTGTCATGATCGTATCCTCTTAATCTACAACACTCATATCTGTCTGCGAAATTTGTGTTCTGCTTTAGACATTTCTTTAATTCATTGTGCAAGCAATACAAATACAAGTGTACATAGTTACGTGTTTGGATCCTGATCAAGTAATGATTTATTCAGCGCCTGACCTTGGTTATGATTTATTATTTGCAAACATTATCACGAATGTCCACATAGATTTCTTTATCGACTAAATTGAAATCTGGTATGATAAAAGACATTCCAATCCCAAATATTTCCAATAAACACCAACTACTGTAACCGTGACCTTGACAAAGCATCAACTCCTTGCACTCTAGCGGCGTTTTGTGATAACCAATGCAAACCATTTTGACCAAGATGTATCGCCGAGTAACTCGGCGTCACATCCGGACCCAAGCTCTTTAACATTCAGTCACTAGCATCCTAAATGCTTTATTGATTCGGAAGTTAACACATTTTGAGCAGACATTATTTTTTTCGTAGCGGGGCAAGAGTTAAATACAGTGTTGTCAGCAGTTTCGTCGTTATTATAACCATGAGGTGTTGTATGCTTGTATTGCAGTCAAACTACTCAACACAACACAACACAATCATATGCGGCGCTTATGCGCATTTTGACGTATCTGCAAACAGGGTAGACCCATATCAGACGGCTCCTATATAAACCATCTGATCAGGGTCTGCTCTGTTTGCTTATGGTGTAATATAGATCTAATTATACAACTGCTGCCTGCATGAGGCAAAATGTCCTGTGTTCATATGCCATAAAAAATCTTATTGCTATTCATGACGTCATTATTTCTTACATGAATATTCATCAGGGAAAGGGTTTAGCTACAGTAGAACCTGTTCTACGTGACCATTCATTTATTGAACATAGGAGTCTTAAACACCAGGTGGCTACTGGATGCATAGCAAAAGTATAATGCAGAAAACTCCTATAGGACTTTTCCGTATTACTTTTGACCTGCATTAAGCTACTATCTGCCTTACAGGCCCAAAATTAGACCTCTTCTTGATATTCGCTTAACCCTTTCACCACCGATGTCGCATTAATGCACCACGACAAGTAGCGCAGTCCCAGATCAGACGCCGCCTTTTCAAGGCGGCGTCTGATCGGGGACTTCACTATTTGTCTCAAACTCTTCTTGTATATCTGCGCTTTATTCCTTTGAAATTTGCATTTATTTATCTCATGTCCTTATTTTACCAACTGACTTAACAGAAATTGCATTGCAGACGACAATTAGAAATTTGGCGCCGAAAAGGTTAAGACAGGTTCTACTGTATGCTGTCATATGGAGTTACCGTAGATAGTCCAATATAAACGTGCACTAGTACAGCCAATGAGAAAAAGGGAGAGACTCAGAAAGAAAACATTGGCTTGCTTAATATGCTGGTGTCGACCAGTTTGAATCCTGACCAGACACCTAATTAAGTTCCAATTTTGTCTTAAACATGATTGCACAGATCAGTCGATGGTCTAAGTGTGTTACATGTACTAGAAGTGAAGCACTATTACATTACAAAACAAATCACTTTGAGTAATGGAGCAGGCGAAAGTTTTCCAGACGAGTTAAGTGTTATATTAGATCGAGAAGAAAAAACTCTATATAAAGTATATAATTCCATCTCGAGTCTCACAATCCCTTTTATTTGCATTCCCTTTCATTTTCAATTAAATTTCTCTATCATAGATCCAGCAGATATACGACAATTGACCTTTGAAGTAGCCCCGTATAAAAGTCTAAAGTTAAGTTTCGAATTTCATATTTCAAAAAATACGAATACAATACGCCAAATTATAAGAATATAAGCGGTTTGCTTTGTTATTCAATCCGGGGTTTCAGTCAATGGTGTAAATATAATATCGTAATTGATGTAGATATAACGGCGCAATAGGTGTATCGAGACGGGGCGTTTGATATACGACTGAAAACTGGTATCAACCATTATACGGAACAAATAAATGTCTGCCCAATATCTGGTTTGCTGAATTTCTCACTGATTTCCGATTTATTAACCCTTTCCCTCGTATAAACGTGTTTTTCACGCATATGCAAACAGAGTAGACCCAGATCAGACGGCTCCTATAGGAGCTGTCTGATTTGGGTCTGCTCTGTTTGCTAATGGAATTTGATAGGTCTGTTTCTTTAGTTTCTAAAATGGCTACAAACACATTTCACCGTCTATATTTCATTACAACTATTTTGTCCATGAATATTCAGTAGGTATTGAAAAATGAAATAAACATAGAACAGGGAAAATGTTAAATCTTTTGAAAAACTATTGATCGAGTGTCAAACAGCTTGTTTCTTGATGAGACGCCGATATACCCTGCATCTGATCTGGATCCAAACTGTTTGAAAATGTCAGCCATGACGCGTTTAGTATGAGAAGAGTATGAGAACTTAACATAAGGTGAATAGTTCATAAGCAAACAGAGCAGACCCTGATCAGACGGCTCCTATAGGAGTCGTCTGATCTGGGTCTACTCTGTTTGCAAATGTGTGAAAAGACTTTTATATGAGAGAACGGGTTAAATGTGTTGCAAGTAGAGACTGTCAATTTTAATAGTGTATATGGTATCTCTAGTGAAGTTTAAATGTATGTACATTCATGATTCTATGTTTAACCCTTTACCTTATACGCGCGAGAAAGCGCGAGTTTGCTTATCACCTGATAGAAGCGAGATAACGCGACTTTGCTTATTCCCTGATAGAAGCGGCTAAGCGCGGGTCTATCCATTACCGTGTATAAGCGGGTTTGAGCGAGTCCAATGTTTACCTGCTAATATCTCAATTTTCTTGTTAAATTTCTTTATCTGGATGTCTACACATTTAAAGTGTGATAATATATCTTCTGAAATCACAAATCTAATAATAGTGTTACTACAGAAAAATATCGCAAAAAACGAGGCTGAAGTAGAGTGGTATATTCTTTTTATATGTTCGGTGATCATCGTAAGACATGGGTATAATACTATTCGTCATTATTCGGAAAGTACGAACTTTGCCGATAAATGATTACACGAAAATTTTCCACTGTCGCCAAGGTCAAATTCTAAATATAAATATGTTAAATATAATTGACCAATGACTATTCGGAACTCCATAAATCACGCGCGACTTGCCTTGGGGCTAAAATAACACATGGGGAACCCGTTGTCAACCTCAAAACACACCGGCGGAAATTGGGCAATAAAACTTTCGTAAGTATAATCCGATTAGAGGGTAGATAGCAATATCAATCAAATAACTTAGCTAATCAACCAATTTAACCATTCAAACGAATCATGTCTGGGAATTCATTCATAAATGTCAAACAGTTAGGATCTCGTGTGGACGCCGATATTTTTTATCGAGATCCAAACTGTCTGAATTGATATAAACGAATAATTCGTTCATAAGCGCCATTCAGTTTAGATCTGGATGAAATGACAAGCTACGTGGCGTCTCATCTACATCAAAATTAATTTAATAAATATAGATACCATAATGCAAAAAACCTGAATTTGTGTAGACTCAGATCAGGAACTATTCTAAATCTCGATTAATGCATAATGAATGCAAATAAGACAGATATCAGGAAAAGTGGGTTGGGAGGTTGTAAACAGTGTAGTCCCAGATCAGCAGCCGCTTTTCCCATGCGGCATCTGATCAGGATCTACACTGTTTGCTGGGCCACACAAATAATGCATATATTCTGGTGATTTTCAAACAGTGTGAAGCAGATGCTGCGTGTGTGATGCAGCTGATCTGAGTCTACACTGTTTGAAATGCAACACATTCTCCACTTTCCTTGTGCCCGACTCAAATGCATTATAAAAACTATTTACATGAAAAACTCCATGATAATGAATATTCTTTAATTCATGTATTAAAAATATATGTATTATAATGCATTATTATGTGTCGGAATTTCATGATTTCATTTAGTTCAGTGAACATGCAGATGAAATTTGTCTTCCGATTATTATTTTTTCAGGTGGCGCCATTCGTTTTGGAGCCAGGCCCTAACCTGGACGGGTTCAATACTTAAGATCCAGATCAGGCACCAGATAACTCAACATCTAATCTGGATCTACAATTTGATTCAGATCAGACATACAGTTACCCAGAATCTAATTTAGATAAATGTTGGACCCAGGTCCGGAGCCGAGTTACTCAATATCTGATCTAAATCAATGTTTGGATCTAGATCCAGATCAGACATCATACTCAACTACTGATCTGGATCTAACCTTAATGGCTGAAATGAGTCTCTCGGCGTCTGATATCGATCCAAGCGTGGATCCCGTACCGGCGCTGAGTTACTCGCTGTATGATCTGGGTCCGCGCTGAATGAATATAGGAATTATTTACTCTGCTCTGATCTGGATCAAGCCTGTTTTGAAATGATATTTTATTTTGAATAGCAGGCGATAGGTTACTGTTCCGAACATATTTAGCTGAGATTTTAAGGTCAATTATAATAAAGTTCTGATAATATATTGACTTGCCTCGTTTTATCCCCGTGTATTTTGCTTATATATACTTCAAATTGCATGAAAAATACACCATCAAAAAGAGAATTTAATTCCCTAAAAACTTTTTATTTACACTATAATGATAATGGTAAACATAAATGCATTTATATGGGATTGAAAAGAACAGGTGTCAGATTCAAACTAATTTTCCAATATTTCCAATAAACTGTATTGGTGAGAGTGTGTTACGCTTACCACATGGATATTGGTTATTGATTATCGGATAAGGCTTACCTATATCGGTGTAAGATAAGGGTTTGGAGGTTTGGCTATTGGGTAAAGGGTTAACAAATCTAAACTGAAAATCATGTAAATTGTTTTCCAGATTAGCCTGCATCATTAAGCATTCAAACATACATGTACCCAATAGCTCTTGTTTGATAGAAATTTAAGATTGAACAGATAGCTTTAAAATGCATCAAGAACAAGCGGGGAAAAAAGCAGATTAGATTTTAAAAGTGCAAAACCAACACTCGTTCAACTAATGCGACCTTATGGAAAATTTGGGTGGGTCTGTGGTGTGTCTAAACAACTCTCAAGTACAGCAAACCTTCCCTAAACCTGATACCCAAATACGCATATATGCCGACCTTAAAGACATGGCAGCTTAATACAGGATGAAAGTCATACAGAAAGCTCCCGACGTAACTTTCTATGTGACTTTCGCCCTGCATTAAACAGCCACCTACCTCAAAAGTTCGCAGTTCTTGTTTACTGATTGTTCGGTTTAGATTGGTTTTGTTGTACCAACACCCGACCCATGAATATCCTTTAGCATGCCGAGTAAATATTCGTCGACAGAAACCGTCTCCTGATTAAGATTGTAACCCTTCTCGTGGTAACGGCGGCCTGACTGGCATTCACAAACAGCTTGGATCCAGATGAGACGCCGAGTAACTCTGTGTCTCATCTGGATCCAAGCTGTTTGACTTTCAGTCATTAGTTTATCAAGGGCTTGAAAGAATCGGAATTTTGGAAAATTCAGTTCAGCAAATCAAATGTTGAGCTGACATTTTTGTTCAGCATTAGAAGATTAAATGCAATCTGTCAAGACATAATCAAGTTGTCAAACAGTTGTTTGGGTCCTGGTGAGAATCCGAGTAGATCTGAATCCGAACTATTGGTGAAGCTAATCACGTGATCGCATATAGCATTTTAAAGGTGTACAAGTCATTTACGCTATCAATGTATTCAAGTTGGAAAACAATTGGGTGTTCCGATGCCAGCGCAAAAACAAAAGGTACTGATAAAGCCTGGGTTCATATGAATGAGCAACCTTAATCATGCTTGTAAACCATTCGCTGGTTAAGTACGGCCCGACTCGCATTTGAAAACACCTTAGACCCAGATCAGTTTCCGAATAACTCGGCGTCTCAGCAGGTCCCATGCCGTTTGGTGCTCGGTCAAAAGTGTATCAAACAGTTGAACAAACCATAAGTAAGTGAAAATTGAAACAGATGAGATATGATTTTTACAGCAGTGGAACGGTTAACCCTTTCCCTGCTCTATGTTTATTCCAAATTTCAAAATCTACTTAATATGCATGGACAAATTAGTTATAATTAAGTATGGAAGGTGGAACATTGTAGCCATTTCAGAAAGCAAGGAAACAGATGTATCAAGTTCCATAAGCAAACAGAGCAGACCCTGATCAGACGGCTCCTATAGGAGCCGTTTGATCTGGGTCTACTCTGTTTGCAAATGCGTGAAAACACGTTTATATGAGGGAAAGGGTTAAAACATAACATGGACGAGTCGCAGTAAAGCGGCTGTCCTATCCATTTCAATCATTTTCAATTGTTACTTTGTACCTGAGCACTCAAGTTTGATTGATTTCAATCACGACTGTATTGATTTTCATCACACATAAAAGACGTATGATGAAAACATGAGATAGAATTAGATAACCTTTACATAGCTATATGGGAACGAAACCGAACAGGCACTTGGATCAAGATCACAGAACAAGCTACTCTACCAATGTCTAAAAACGCGCCCTGAAACATAATTATCATGCTGTCACAGTATATGAAATGCATTGTGATTTTGAAGCTTCAGCAGATGGTAATCTGTACAAGCAGACGACACTTATCGATGCTGGAAGCGATTTGCTATCTGTTGGAAAGTCTATCAATGGTTGGAGATGAGCGAGAATACATAAAACAAACTCAAAATCAACTCGAAAATAATGTCGTCTGCCTCTTTTATTGTCGTCTGCGAAACAGAATGAAATTGACTGCTGAAAACCTTTTTAATTTGGGCTACGTGTGTGTTGGTATTTGCAAACAGTGCAGAGTCAGATCAATTGTTCCACCAGGAGAGGAGAGCTTAAAACGGTTTGCACACTAGCGGCGAATTTGTGATACAATGTAGCATACGCAAACAGTTTGTATCAAGATCAGATGTCGATTGACTCGGTGTCTCATCAGGATCCAAACTGATAGATACTCTGATGGTGCGTTTGAAGAAGAAAAAAACAACAGAAAATTAACTTTGAAAATTATTGCAGACCACTTTGCAAACGACAAGTACTTAAATGTGCCAACCCTTTACTTATGTTATTTGTTTGTTTGCTAAATTCTCAATACACCTCCATACTTCATGTGGATATAGATCGTCTTTCAAAGACATCCTATTTTTATTTATTACAGTAAAACCACTATATAGCGACCACTTAAAGAGGTTTAATTATGTATATATGATGCAGTAACTTAATGCATGTCGGTCGTCGCGCAGACAGCCCATACAGGAGTTGTCCGTATTAGTTATCCTGTACCGAGAGCTCCTACTTTCCTTTGAATCTTCCCTTGGTAGCTTTCTGCCTGACGTTCAGTCTGCATTAACTGCCATGTATCTTTAAGTCGGACATTGATACTAATATGAACGTCCAGTTTGGAGGTGTTTTACCTTATTACATTGTATTCAATCAGACTAAACATACCTGAATTTTAGATAATAATAAAACATTCAACTTTGAAAACTGATTGATAAACGGAGATAATTTAGCCGAGTGAATAATTTTGACTGTTACATAGAGTGCACTCTGAATTATTGACGAGCTCCCATTAATGATTCTAGTCATCGTGACCAGCTCAATATTGAACTACAGTAAACCCTCTCTATAACGGCCACTAAATTACATCAAGTTGTTTGTGTAAAAGGTAGGTGGCTGCATAAAGCAAGGTGAACGTAAAACAGAACGCTCCTATAGGAGCGTTCTGTTTTACTTTCACCTTGCTTTAAGCAGCCACCTGCCTTAAATACCAACTAATTAACACAATTCAGTGGCCGTTATAGAGGGGTTATACTGTACACACACTAATGGATATAACTACAGGTATGTGAACCAGTTTTCAATCAATGAGGCCCAGTCTCCGATGCTATAAATCTTCTGAGTTTGATTTTAAGTTCATCTCATTTATCAGATTGGTCAAATGTTGAGTTGACTAAAATTGTTACCAGTCAGATTCTTCAAAATGATTTCAGTTAACATGTACATTAAACCTCACTTACCCAGACACTGTAGTAAGCATCATGCTTAGACAGGGGAAGCTTAATGCAGAATGAAACTAAGCCAGAAAGCACCTCTTAGATATTTCTGTATACAAAACTATGTTTAATATATCAACCTTTTAAGCGACAACCTGTCTAAATAGTTTTCAAATCGTTCTACTGAATTTTCGGAATTGCATAATTTACATATACATGTACATGTACCTGTATTCGGAACTATTACAGAAGAGTCATTGCAAGTAATAGACATATACATGAATCTACAGAAACAAACGTCACTATTCCAAACCTTAAGTAAGTAACGTTGAGAACATTTCAGGAAGGTGGATGTTTATTGCAGAGTGACAGTCATGCATAGTGTTCCTAGAGTAGCTCTCTACATGACTTCCATCCTTCTTTATTCTGTCACCCTCCTGAATCCTTTCCCTGTCCTATATTTATTCCACTTTTCAATACTGAATATTCATGGACATTTGTTATAATGAAATATAGAAGGCGGAACATTGTAGCCATTTTAGAAAGTAAAGAAACGGAACTATTAAAGTCCACTAGCAAACAGAGCAGACCCTGATCAGACGGCTCCTATAGGAGCCGTCTGATCTGGGTCTACTCTGTTTGCAGATGCGTGAAAAGACGTTTATATGAGGGAAAGGGTTAAAGACTGATATTAATACTTTGAACGTACGGATTAGCGAGGTTTTACTGTATACGTCAGAGATATTTGCCAATTAATATAAAATACAATGTTGCAATCAGCTTGTGAAGGTATAAAGTAGAATTGCTGTCAACAAAAAGAGGTTTAATGTATGTATGGCAGGTGGTAGCTCAATGCAGTTAGAAAGTGATATAGAAAGCTCATATAGGAACTTTCTGTATTACTTGTGTCCAAGCATTAAGCAATCATCTGCGTTTAACACTCCTGTGTTTAATAAATGAATGACCGCTTAGGACAGATTCTACTGTATGTATGTAAGAGCTTGCAAACTCATATATACAGGTATATATACACTAACGGCACAATACATTTCAACTATTAACATTTTGTTTCATAGTAATAGCTTCAACTGTAAAAGGTTTGTTTCCATGGTAATAGTTTTGTCTTAACAATAAACTCGAAGAAATATATTACCTGTAGTCCCAGAATGGAAAGCTCATTTCTTCCGTTGGTGATGGCATCTTCGTCTTGGCTTGACGTTGACGGTACGTTCTTTTTAAATACGTTTCCATGGCAACAACACTTGAATATTTATGTAGTTTTCAAGATGATAGTCGACCACTTGTTTCACTGGATTGTTTGTTACATACTATTCTCTTTCTTTTTTCACAAGTTCTGAGTCATCCTGTTGATGCTCAGCCAGGTTTTATTTGGCCTCTAGGATGACCAAGTCCCGTGTATCTAATTTATGTCTTTAATCACCTTTTTAACACACAATACCAGATTGGACACAGCTTCTGTTCATTTATAAAAGTGTCAAATTCCTCTCTAAAATACACTGCTGTCCTAGGACAACTGAATAGAGTCAGCAAATCAGATGTCCATTTTAAAACTCCTACTTTATTTCGAGGTGATAGTTAACAAGATTTAAAGCCACTATCAGTTAATGAAATCTCCACGGAACGGTCGTAAAGAAAACACATTCATACATGAACTCCCCTTTTCCGCACCTTTGGATGAAACCGAATTGCTATTAATCCAAACTTCCTTCCAAACACCTTTTCAACTCAAAACATTAAACACAAATATATATAGACTTAACAATAACACACTTTCGTTTTTCACTTTTCAATGAACTCTTGTACAAAATCAAAATTGTCAAATGTAAATCAGCACACAATAGGTTCGCAATATTGTAAAATTAACTTTAAACACAGATTTTAATCTTTTGTATAAACTCTCCAGTCACTGCCAATTTAAGAGTCCGTGGTCTCTTTAACTTCGTTTATATCCAAAGAAAGCAAAACCCACTCTAGTCTTCCACTTCCTGACTTGTTTTCACAGTAGAAGGCACTGTATGTATGTAATCAGCGCGTTCTATGCGCCGATTCTTAACAGCTTAATCTGAATATAAACACACCTTCAAATGAAAAACTGATTTTCATCAGCGCGTCAATCTCCCACGAACTTTATGTAATTTATCAATGTATCACTGGCGATCAATCTTCAGATTCTGTCGAACTCCTTTATTTCGACATTGTCCGATTTGAAATTGCTTAGGGCTGTTTGTTTTTCATTTTATAATACCCTTCCGCGAAACTCTGGCGACAGTTGAGGCAGGCTGAGCTACTCGACGCGATATAGAATCTCAACAGGTTCTTGACATGTCGACAAGCAAACTGAGTTTGTCTGTGTTTGAAAATCCGCCGTAAGGTACAACAGTAAAACACTTAGTTTTCTCAAACTTTCTCAAACTACCTATTGTCCACAACTAACCGCTCGAGCGCGTTCGCAATCCTGTACAATTAGAAAGACTGAAAAACAAAACACTTAATTGAACTGTTCAATTAGCGATTGGTAGATAAGCTACATGGTACTCGCTACAAACAAGGCACAATGACTTTCTCTATTGGTTCAGTGAGCCCAAAACAAACTGAGCTAGTATTCCTGCTTATCAATGAAAGACTAGATCGATTTATTAAGTCGCTGTCCGTTTTCTAATTGAGTCTGCAAACAGTGTCTTCTGCTCAATATTAACCATTTATCTGATGAATATTTATGAAATAAACAATGAAATCATGAATATTAATTATCTTTTCAATATTCATAAGCTATAGATACAAGATTTCTAATAGCGACAGAAACTGTAGAATCATATCTGTAAAGTTCTATAAGCAAGCAGATCAGAGCGACAGAAACTGTAAAATCATATCTGTAAAGTTCTATAAGCAAACAAAGCAGACCCTGATCAGACGGCTCCTATAGGAGCCGTCTGATCTGGGTCTACTCTGTTTGCAATAACGCGAAATAGCGTCTATATCAGATAAAGGGTTAAACGTGATCTGACTGTCATACTGTTTGGAGAGTGTTCAATCTTGATCAGGATCCAAACTGTCCTCAAACGTCATCACCAATCCACATACAGTGTTAACTGTTAAACCAAATGAATGTTTTTAAATATACAGAGTGGAATTGTTCATCAGTGTTTAATTATAGAGTCCATTCAGTATGAAATTCTTAAATTTATTGTAACAAACTGCATTAGAACCCTAATCAGATGGCTCCTCTGGGAGCGATTAATCTGGGTCAACATTGTTTGCAAACACCAGCACTGTTGTTTCTCACATTCAAAGTGTTAAAATGTTATGTCAGGGTCGGTGATAAGTTAAAGTAACATAAATATACATGTACAATATACCACTACCCGATAAGCTAAACGCGGGTACTTGAGAAATCCAATAACATGAACGAATTAATCCAAACAGCTTGACCTTGATATTGTCGGGTTTGGTTGATGTGGTGATTTTTGTTCTGATTGGATCCAGATACAAGGCAATACAAACTTAAGATCGTTTTTTAATCACACCAGGATGTAGATTGGCGCACTACGTTAATTGTTCTGTTTATTTTAACCCTTTCCATGTTCAATGCATATACCAAATTTCAATACCTACTAAATATTCATTGACAAAATAGTTACACTGATACATGGAAGGTGGAACATTGTTGCAATTTACGAAACTATAGAACATATGTATATAACCTCGATAAGGCGTCACGATGTTTCATTTCTCATCGGTATCTAATCTGTTTTAACCTGATCCTCTCTCTTTATCCGTCTTTTCGCTTTGAAATACTCATCACTTTCTCTCCTCCTTCCCTCTCTCCCATTCCCTCTCTCTGCCTCTCTCTATGCCTCTGTTTTTGCCCTTTTCCACTGCCTATCCTTTCCACTTTCCTATATGCATTCTTCCGTCTCTCTTGCTTACTGATCTATCTCTCTCTCTTCTTAATCTCCCTTTCTCTTATTTCACCCCTTCTCAGCCCCTCACTGTCTATATGTTTGGTTTCGCCATTCTTCCCCCCTCTCCTCTCTGTACACTTTTCGCTTCATTTTCCCACTTTCACTCTTACTTAACTCTCCCTCCCAACTCTCTTCATTTCCTCTGTGTTTAGTTGACTCTCTCTTCTCATTTTATTACCTCCCATCTCTAATTTTCCCTATCTCTACCCCCTCTTCATTATACATCCACTGCAACAGTTTGATAACATTTTGTGTATGGATTTGAATACTGTTTTATTTGCATGTACCTGAAATTCGATCACAAAGATTAATTTTTTATGAACCGAACATAAGGTACATTTAATTCTACTATACTCGTTTCAAATATGAGTGATAAAGGGGTCTGAATTTAGTTTGAATATGGGTGACCTAGTCTGTAAAGCATATTAGTTTAACTTTACCCACTCGGCGTAATAATTGTCTGTTCATAAGTTATGAAAATTACTTCAAATTGCTAGCAATTATGATTAGTAATTTGAATATAGAAAGTGAATTTAACCCTTCTCATTCTCAATGTGATCTGACCATCATTTGTAAACAGACTGGCTCCAGATGAGACGCCGAGTAACTCGGCATCTCCTCCGGATCCAAGCTGTTTGACACCCAGACCGGAATTTGTTAAAAGCTGTAACGAATCGGATAAAAAAGAAACTTCAGCTGGATTTATTTATCACCAGCAGAAGGGTTAATTCTGTGAGTATCAAAGAAGTCCATATCTGTACATCATAGACTTTAACTTTTTGCCTGTTCTGTGTTTATTCCAAATTTCAGTACTTGAATATTCATGGGAAAAAATAGTTACAACGTATTATGGAAAGTGGAACATTGTACATGTAGCCATTTTGAAAGTAAAAGAGCATATTTTCATTTCCATTTGCAAACAGAGTAGACCCTGATCAGACGGCTCCTATAGGAGCCGTCTGATCTGGGTCTACTCTGTTTGCAAATGCGTGCAAACAGGTTTATATGAGGGAAAGGGTTAACACTTCGAGCTAATTGGTGTATGTTTAATTGTTTTGTATTCTGTATTCAAACTATATTCTCTCTCTTTTCAAACTCTATATGATCTGAATATTAACCAGTTTAGACCCTGATGAGACACCAAGTTACTCGGCGTCTTATCTGGATCCAACTTGTTTTAAAGTATAGTTTATCGCGAAATTTCAAATGAAGAATAACACTCCTAAATCACAGATTTCGAAGGAGACTGATCTTTAAGACTAAGTGTTATCTTTTGATGATTTAGATCTTTTGAAGAACGACAGACCTTTTTACAACATAATTGAGCGGTCCAAGATTTGATTTAGTTTGCCGATAGGCATAATTTGAGGTGAATTGACGTTTTGTGCCGTTTTAATTAATCAGCAAATTTAATATTTATCGTTATTATAATGTCAGTAAAGCCTGGCTAATGCGACCACTTCAAAGAAGTCTACTTCTGGAATTTTAAAACAGATGGTAGCTTAATACAGGACAAATTTGATGCAAAAATTACAAAGGTGATACAATAAGCTCATATAGGAGCTTTCTGTATCACATTTGCCGTACATTAAGCAACCACTTGCTTTTACAGTACCATAAAACCTCTCTTTTGCTACATCAAGTATTTTTTGTTATAGGCAGCTGGCTGCTTAAAGCAAGGCGAAAGTAAAACAGAACGCTCCTTATAGGAGCGTTCTGTTTTACTTTCACCTTACTTTAAGCAGTCACCTGCTCTAAATATCAATTAATTAACACAATTTAGTGGCCATTATAGAGAGGTTTTACTGTATACTATGTTAATAACCCATGTGGTTACTTTAACGAGATTCTACTGTAATTGTTTACAAAGGACATTTTTTCTTTAAATTGAAAATTATTGCCTTAATTACCACCACCACCGCCGGACATTGAATCACAGGGCTTGCTACAATATGCGAATCTGTGATTACCTATGCCAACTAGTTTAGATCCAGATGAGACGAGATCAAATTTGTTGGACACTAACTGATCTTTTGAAGAAGAAATTGACGGATATTCATTTTCTGAAACTAAAAGCAGATGACAAGGTTTGCAGATGAAATTTATTTGGCGAAATCAGAGTAAGCAGTTGTATTAATTATATCTAGATAATGTTCAATTCAAAGCAATTGAAACATTATTAAAACAAAAAAACTACCGGAAAGCGATCTTATTTTATAATTTAGATCAATGATATCAGGAATTACGATTAAAAAAATTACAACCCGATAATGTCTTGCTAAAAATGATGAAATTTTATTCTTATCTTGCTAAGCACAATCTTACATGTATTTGCAGACAGGGGTGAAACTCCGAGTAAATCGATGTCTCATCAGACTCAAAACTGTTTGACACTCGATCAATAGTTCACAAGTTCACAGCTTAATGCACGTCTAAAGTAATGCTGAATGTTCCTGTAGGAGCGTTCAGCATTACTTTAGACCGGCATTAAGCTGTCACATGTGTTTCTAGATCTGCGTAGTACAGTAAAACCTCTCTTATAACGGCCACTGAATTGTGTTAAGTAGTTGGTATTTAGGGCAAGATGGTTGCTTAAAGCTAGATGAAAGTAAAACAGAACGCTCCTATAGGAGCGTTCTGTTTTACTTTCATCTTGCTTTAAGCAGCAACCTGCCTTTAACACAAATACTTGATGTAATTTAGTGGCCGTTATAGAGAGGTTTTACTGTACATTTGTAATACATTTTAGAGCAATTCTGTATTGTAAGTTTTGGAAGGACCGACCTTTTAGTTCGAGTTACCCAGAAGTTCGAGTTCGAGATATCGAAGTTCAATTGTAGTTTAAAGTCCAAGAAACACCACAACAGTTTGATTTACACTCAGCTAGAAACAAACACAAATGTGCCTGCTACATGATGCCTAATTCTGATATTTAAAACAGGCGATAGCTTACTGTAAGACAGGTCTTATACAGAAAACTTCCTCAGAAGCTCTCTGCGTTACTTGTGTTCTGCATTTAGAAAGCCCCTTGTAGTCCCTCGTGTTTATTCAACAAATGGTTGCTATAGAGATGTTTTACTGTAATAAAACATCAGAAAATCGATGTATGTTCAAATGTTCAAACATTGCATATATATTTCAACCTTTTTTAACTATGTTCACAGTGATTTTGTGACTAGTTTTGCACAGCAGTTTGGATCCAGATTAGACATCAGGTAACCCCGCTTTTCAAATACAATATAATCTCTTTTAACCCATTTCCTCATAGGCTATTTTTAGACCCAACCTCTTTGAATAAATCTACCGGAAAGGAGCATTTACCAGAGAAAAGGAACATTTTAGAAATGTGTAGTTTTGAAACCATTGTGATAAATAGAGAATTTGCTCCTATGGAGAAAATGCTCTATTTATCACAATGGTTTCAAGAAGTGACCACCACAAAAGCGTATAAAGGAGTATTTATGGAGGAAAGGGTTAAGTGACCGCTTAATGAATACACATGTCCGTCTTTAAACACAGATAGTTGCTTAATGCAAGACGAAAGTCGTGCAGAAAATTATTATACAGGAGCTGAATATATGACTTTCGCTCTGCATTAAGCTTTCACATACCTTCAAGGCCGAACTTCATACCTCATTTTTGGCGTTCGCATTAGAGAGGTTTTATTGTATTTGAAATTATTGTCGTTGTTTATGAGAAATGTTGGTAGAAAGACAATAGTTCACCGACGACGGCAGGTGAGGTGTTCAGGTCAGGCATTTCTTAAGGATAGAGACTTGACTTAGTTATAAACATTAATATTTAGACACCCAAATAGATATACAACCCCATAATCAGCATGAATTGCCACTTGTCAATTTTTGACAGACCGTGTTATATTACCAATTGAATCACCAAGCATTTATTTAACTCTTGCATTTGTACCCTGCTGTGAAAATATTACATCTGCACAAATCTGGACCTGGTGCATGTTTGACTACTTCCGAATCAATTAATTAAGCCTTTCGCTGCCAAACTCTGTCGTCTGCTAACTGTGTCATCTGCTACAAATTTTCATTCTTTTGATTTTCTTCATTTTTGTTCCAAAAACATAGTAACAGTAACAAACAGTTTGGATCCTGATGAGACGCCGAGTTACTCGCCGTCTCATCTGGATCCAAACGGTTTGAATAGGTAATCACAGATCTGGCATTGGCAGCGAAAGGGTTAAGCTTTACCGATACTATTGACCGAGTACCAAACAGCGTGGATCCTGATCAGATGCCGAGTTACTCGGCATTTCATCTGGATCCAAGCTGTTTTAAAATGCGAGTCAGCTTTCGAATAGCGGGATAAAAGTTAAGTTAAAACTGACAGGAACTTGCAAACAGTTTTATACCTGCTCAGTAAAATGAATCTTTGATGTGGATCGATATTATTTGACACTCAGACTTTGGACCATGACACATTAAAATGCTGCAGAGATGTTAATAAATTCATCAGACGACACTTTTGAAAGTGCAGACGACATATTTTCCGACAACATAAAGTAACATATTCATATTTACATTTCGGGCGCAATCAATTGCAATGTAAAGATGGGTCAGCCCTGCTGATCGATTTCTTCACGTTAAGTCTGATGATTGTAAACAAATAACACTTGAAACGAGACTTTACGGGACTTTCTTTCACCGCTAAACCTCGGACTGCTTTTACTAGCGGAAGCTTACATCGATTACTGTGTGAAATAAGCTTAAATGTTACTTCATTGTTTGAATGTAAACATTTATCAATTATTATTTGTCATCAATCAATTTAACAGCTTAAACCCTTGTTCGATATTAATGTAAGAAATAATGGCACCATGAAGATTTAGTAGCTGCAGTTTTACAACTGTACATGAACACAGACTTTGTTTAACTTGGCTGAAACAGTAAAATGTCATAAGCAAACAGAACAGATCCTGATCATACGGCTCCTACAGGAGCCGTCTGATCTGGATCTAATCTGTTTGCAAATGTGTGAGCAGGCGTGTGTATGGAGGAAATGATTAAAACTACATTGATTACAAAAACGTGCTTTCAAATATTCATCCAAACTAGGAGATCGATGTAAATAAATAAAACAAAAACTAAAGCGACCACTTCATAAATAAACATTTGTGACTTTAAAAACAAACGGTTGCTTACTGCAGGCCGAAAGTACTGCAGAAAGCTCTCTGTAGAACTTTTGTCCTGCATTAAGCTACTACATGTACCTGCATTTTTGGCCCAGAATTCGACCTGTTTTTGGTGGTCGCATTAGAGATGTTTTACTGCAGATTTATTACGTTTAATGCAATGAATATTCATGAACCACATGACTTCATGAATATTAATTACATGTAACTGGATTTTGTAAAAACACCATGAAGTTGAACAAAACGGGATTTTTCACAACATCAGTACTAAACTACAGAATCAGATCTATATACATGTAGTTTCATAAGGAAACAGATAGAATACACTGATCAGACTGCTTCTACAGGAGTCTGGTTTCTCGGCATTTTATCTGGATCTAAATTGTTTGTTATTCTGTTATCATCTGTAGAGAAACAGAAAATAACATACATGTAGACAAGTGCGTTGATCATGTTGTCTCATACTCGTCAATATTTATTAGCGTGGGGAGAGTGTGTACTATATGTCTCCCTGGAACTGCGTCCCTGGAACTGTATACCCCGGGTGGCTGAATGTCCAGATCATGTACTGGCTTGTTTGTATGTCTCCCTAGAACTGCGTCCCTGGAACTGTATACCCCGGGTGGCTGAATGTCCAGGCGATGTACTTGCTTGTTTGTATGTCGTATGTAAGCGATTTATTTGACTGAAAGCTCCCCTTATATCAACTTTTACTTTACTTTTACTAAACAGGCACATTACCTACTCGCCATGGTGAGGACACTGGTCCGAACCTACGTTAATAGTTAAAATGTTTTACTACATGTAGTTATATCCTTGCATAAGAAAGTTGCATAATTATTAGTACTGACACAGTATCCTCTGGTGTGTCCGGTAAGTGACTGTCTGATCTGGATCTACCCTGTTTGCAAATGCGTGAAAACACATTTATATGAGGGAAAGGGTTAAAGGCCCAGACTTCCAACTCTGTTTTTGGTGGATTTTACTGTACAGTAAAACCTCTCTATAACGACCACTAAATTACATCTAGTATTTTGTGTTAAAGGCAGGTGGATGCTGAAAGCAAGGTGAAAGTAAAACAGAACGCTCCTATAGGAGCGTTCTGTTTTACTTTCACCTTGCTTTAAGCAACCACCTGCCCATAATACTAACTAACTAATTAACACAATTTAGTGACCGTTATAGAGAGGTTTTACTGTAATATATTGTATATGCGTTTTTTATGTTTCAAATAAATTATCGAACGAAATACTGCCTTGGTCTACACATTAATTTAAGAACTGTAGCAGATGACCAATTTTGTAGACAACAATACGTGACAGTGTAAGAGGTAACGTTGACGATCATATTTGTACTTTAACAAACCTCTAAATCGAACCTTTAGCAACAACAAATTTGGATCATTTTAAGCGGATGACTGCTTATAGGGTGAAATCGTACGACACCCTCCTATCTACATGGGGTTTGTTATACTATTTGATTCACTTGTATATTGATGTTCTATAGAATAACAATCCTGATGAAGGGAAGTAAGGGTAATGAAACAAGATATATGATCGTGGAAGTTATATCCCTTATGTAGCACACACATTTGAGCATCGTGCTATATAAAGTCATATCCAGACTGACTTCGTAATGTTACATGTACATATATACATGTGAAACTCATATACTTGGTCTCTATACAGTAAAACCTCTTTATACATGTAACATCCACTAAATTACATCAAGTATTTTGTGTTAAAGGCATTTGGCAACTTAAAGCAAGGTGAAAGTAAAACAGAATGCCCCTATAGGAGCGTTCTGTTTTACTTTCACCTTGCTTTAAACATCCACTTGCCCTAAATACCAACTAATCAACACAATTTAATGGCCGTTATAGGGAGGTTTTACTGTAACTCTATAATTCAGGTTTGCAATTAATACATTAATTTGTATATACAGTAACATCCTGGTAAACTGGATTTTCAAATTAGTATCACAGCCAATCTTTTAAGACAGGTGACAGTTTACTACAGAATGAGAGTTATACAGAAAGCTCCAACATGAGCTGTCTTCATGACTCTTACTTAATGCAAGACAAAAGTAATGCAGAAAGCTCCTGTGGGAGCTTTCTGCATTACTTTTGTCCTGCATTAGGCAACCACCTGCTTATAAAGATATCCAAGTTAATTTATTAAGTGGTCGCATTAGAGTAGTTTTACTGTACATGTATTTGACGAGGTTTGTTATTCCCAATTATCGATTTTGATTCACTTAGCTGCATGTACTGAAATAAATCTCTCTAAACCGGAGTTTTAGCAAAGAGAAATTAGATCTCTTTGGGTAGATGGTTGTTTAAATCTTAACCCTTTTCAACCCTAAAGCGATCTAACCGTTATTTGCAAACAGTTTGGATCCAGATCAGATGCCGAGTAATTCAACGTCTCATGAGGATCAGCGGTCAGTAGTTCCTGAAACGCTTGACCGAACTGCATGGTAAGTAACACTTGCTCCGTTGGGAGCTTTTTACAGTAACACGACGTTTATTCTGCATAAAAAACAACCTGCTAAAATTCTAAGATCTTATTTATTACATTACAAGTCCGATATAGAGGACTTTTTTCTGTATTTTATATGGCTTGATCTTCACCTAATTCCCGGGATAAATTAATTTAGCCAGTGACACTCTTGCTGCGTTCGGACCTGGGTTTAACCTATAGTCTCACTTACTATAACATTATGGCTGTCCGTATTGATGCAAGCATTGCCGGTTGTGTAGTGGCTTATGAGTAGCCTAGAATCCAACACCTCTCATCGTAGATTTACGTTCGATCCTTGGACCACTAAGTTTTATATTCCTAATCTCTGTTTAAACTTCCGGTACTTATAATACATGTATAATGACAACATGCATCATCTTACAGTTGACAGTTTCAGACTTATAGACCAGTTATTCCATAAAGACGCCTTTCTAAGACTTTGAAAACAGAGAAGACCCAGATCAGACGACTCCTATATGAACTGTCTGATCAAGATCTGCTCTGTTTGCTTATTATAGATTTGATTTTACAGTTTCTGCAATGGCAAAACATTCCGGCTCTCATATTCAATATGAAAACTTGATCTAATTAATATTCATGATGTCATTATTTTGTTCATGAATATTCATGGAGTAAAGGGTTAATTTCTGCTTCTATTTATTGGTAAACAGTGAAAACCCTCTAAAAAGATGACAGGTGGATGCTTAATGCAGTATGAAAGTAATGCAGAAAGTCATACATGAGCTTTCTGCATAATTTTTCGTTCCGTATTAAGCTACCACATGCCTCACGACCTTGTATTTGATGGTCGCTATAGGGGTCGGATTTTGCTATTATCCAATTTCTTTTCAAAAGTATTAACACAGTAAGTAACATTTAAATTCTTGGTTACTCGCGTCTTATTCTGATCACAACTGATTGCAATATATATCGAACCCTCTGTCATAGGTTGTAGTTACACACGACACATTGTTATACTTAAGCTCATGCACCTTTATTTCATCCTGAGTGCGATCCTTACAATGTTATCCCTACAGTGTCATCCTTACAGTGTCATCTTTACAGTGTCATCCTTACAGTGTCAGCTTCACACTCAACCTCATTACTATTCATATACAAAACATTATCACATATTCGCTCGTCGTGTTTAACCCTTACAACGCTGAATGTTCAAATGGACTAGTCCAACATTCTAACAGGTCAAGGTTACGGTGAATATTTAGAGATTTTTCTAAAGAAAAGTAAAACATGGCAAACAGTGCAGGCCCTGATGAGAGGGCTCCTCTAGGAGCCCTCTCATCTGGGTCTATACTGTTTGCAAATGACATTAACGACTCGTTTCCCGCATTGCAAGGGTTAAACGTTAAACTCCTAAACATACTGTTATGAATTGTACATTAAATCCAACACGCTTGTTCTTTAACCCTTTACCTGGTTAAAGTCCGTGTCAGAACTAATGACATTATGAATATTATTAAATTAGCTGATTTGTTTTAAAACCATGGCACCATGAGCAATAATGTTTTCACCAGTGCACATATTGTTGTAACAAATCTACATTGTTTCATAAGCACACAGAGAAGACCATGATCGGTTAGTTCCCTACAGAAGCCGTCTGGTCAGGGTCCATCATGTTTGCAAAGACATGAAAAGGTATACATGTATCTTTGGGTTAAACGATTAAACGCATACTCGTCGGTCTGTTTATATGGAATGTTCATTAATAAATTACAAATTCGTTTGTACATCATCACGATAACCCTTTAACCCTTTACTCCATAGATGCGGTTTTAAGGTCTTTGCAAACAGCGTAGACTCAGATCAGACGGTTCCTTTAGGAGCCGTCTGATCAGGATCTGCTCTGATTGCTAATGAATTACATTGATCTGATGATACAGTTTCTGAAATGACTAACAACGTTTTTTTGTCTATATGCCATCATAAAATAATCAAATCGACTTTCATTATGTTATTATTTCTTACATAAATATCTATTGAGTAAAGAGTTAAACAGTTTGATCTATGTATGACCCAGAATTACTCGTCATCTAATCAATTCCCGACTTGATATCTAGAAGACAATAATTGCATATGACTATACATGTATGAATATCAATTTGCTGATGGTAAAATGCGGTTGGTTCCACCATAAGCTGTCTTCATCTGGAATGTATACAGACTGTCTCGATATAATCGTTATCTGAAATAGAAAACAAAATACACGAATTACTAGACCTTATCATCTGCAAGAGCCCCTGGTATGGGTCTATTTTGTTTGGAAATGCGCAGAAAGGCGTATTTATGGAGTAAATGGTTAAATCTCGTTCGTTGAACGTTTCTTTCTACTTTGCTCAGTTTTTAACCATTGGTCTAGTGATACATGTAACAGCTTACATGTAACCCTTTCACCGCCGAAGTCGCATAAATGCACCACGACAAATAGTGCAGTCCCAGATCAGACGCTGTCTTTTCAAGGCGGCGTCTGATCAGGGACTTCACTTTTTGTCATATTCTCTAGTTCTATATATGGGCTTTATTCTTTTGAAATTTAATTTATTTATCTCATTTCCTTATTGTGCCGACTGATTTAACAAATTTGGATTGCAGACGACAATTAGAAATTTGGCGCCGAAAGGTTTAAATCCTGGTGAGACACAATGTTTACATGGTATGTACTTTGCGTCCTATCTTGATCCACGCTATTTTTAAAACAACGGATCATCAAAATTAGGCCTGTTTAATGTTTATAGGTCTGGAAGGCAGGAGGTAGCTTAACTCTTCCCTATTCTATGTTTATTCCAAATTTCAATACCTACTGAATATTCATGGAGAAAATAGGTACAACGAAATATGGAAGGTGGAACATTACAGCCATTTTAGAAAGATAAGAAACTGATCTTTCAAATTCCACTAGCAAACAGAGTAGACCCTGATCAGACGGCTCCTCTAGGAGCCATCTGATCTGGGTATACTCTGTTTGCAAATGCGTGAAAACACGTTTATATGAGGGAAAGGGTTAATATAGTTTCCTCTGTATGTTGAACTACTCACCTGTTTTCGACAACCTTTTCTATTTCTTCGTTTTTGGCCGATTTCGTGCCCCTTTTCGTCCATTTTTCTATAAGTGGCAATATCAACAATAGGGCACCACCTGTTAAAGTCATGGCCGCTATAAGATGGTACGGGGCTATATATGACCCTGTGTTGTCCCTCAGAGATCCTGTAGGGATATACAAGTTGTGAAGCAAATTATGAGAAAAGGTCTTATTAAAACCTGAAATAAACTAGAAAATTATGTCTATAAGACACAGCGATGCCCCCGTGTAGGTGCTTGCCCGTAGCTGCACGTAAAATTCCTAAGTTATTTGACATTGACATTGGGCTTGCGGACAGCATGGGCCGGGTGCGTAATGAAAGTATGGATGGTGTTGAATGTGTATATGGAATCCCATGCCAATAGCTATAGCGGTTAATGAGATATAAGACGATGAAAAAACTGTGACAACCAACTGCTCGTAACATTCCTAAGTCATTTGACCTTGACATTGGGCTTTTGGTCAGCATTGGTTGGGTGTTCAATGAAAGTATAGATGGTATATACATGTATATGTGTATATGAAATTTCAAGCAAATAGCTACAGTGGTTAGGGAATCATTTGACCTTGACCTTGACCTTAGGCTTGCGGGCAGCATGGGTTGGGTGCGCAATGAAAGTATAAATGGTGTTTAATGTGTATATGCAATTCCATGGCAATAGCTACAGTGGTTAGGGAGATATAAGACAATGAAAAAACTGTGACGAGCAATTGGACGCAAATGTGACAACCAACAGCACGTAAAATTTCCAAGTCATTTGACATTGACCTTGGGCTTGCGGGCAGCATGGGTGGGATGCCAAATGATAGCACAGATGGTAATTGATGTGTATGTGAAGTTTCATGTGTATAAGTATAGAAATTACTGACATATAACACTTGGAAAACTGTGACAACCAACTGCACCTAAAAGCGTGATACACGGACAGACAGACGGACGGACAGACAGACGGACGGACATGTGCAAAACATAATGCCCCCCCCCCCTGACTATCGTCAACGGGGGCATAAAAATGCAAACAGTATACAGTAAACTCTTTCTAAACAGGTTGCTCATATTAGTATCAACCCCGGTCTTTAACAATTTACTCCAAGAATATTCATGTAAGAAATAGTGACATCATGAAAATCAATTATAATTTCAGAAGAAAACAAAGCAGAACATGATCAGGCGACTCCTGTGGGAGACGTCTGATCTGGTCTGTTATGTTTGTAAATGGGTCAAAGGCATATATGACAGGTAACAGAGTTATAAGTACATGTGTTCCATTGTTAGTTGGCCTTTCAATTTTGTATACTCGTTATGAAAAAAGATAACTGTTTCGCTGCCAATGTCGCATCTGTGATTACTCATACAAACAGTTTGGATTCAGATGAGACGCCAAGTAACTCGGTGTCTCATCAGGATCCAAAGTGCTTGGTACTGTGACCTTTTCCAAAACATTAAGAAAAAATGAAATTTGTAGCAGACGACAAAGTTTGCAGATGATAGAACATGGCAGCGAAGGTTCTTACTCAGTCCATGGACTCAAACGAATGATTGCTGAATACATTCAAAATGGGACAGACAAACTGAGTAGACCCCATGAAAACAGTGAACAATCGCTTTACCTTATAGAATAAATTGAAATGGCACGAAATAATACGAGAAAGTGTGGCTTCAATTGAAACACTTATACGCCGTTGCAAACCCAGATCAGGCGGTTTCTGTAGGATCTGTCTGATCGGGGTCTAGTCTTTTGCTTATGGAATGATATAGATATAACGATTTTGCGGTGTCTGTGCTCATACACAGTATACCTATGATATAATTACAGTATAACTGGTCCTAAGCGGCCATTCATTGATTTAACCCTTTCGGCGCCAAATTTCTAATTGTCGTCTGCAATCCATTTTTTGTTAGATCATTCAGTACAATAAGAAACCGGTTTAACCCCCACCCCCCTTCCCATCCTCCTTCAGTGACTTTTGTCGCTGACCGTTCCAAGGCGGTACTTCCATCTTCCCCTATAATATGTTTGTTTTGTCTTTGTGTGTCTCTTTGTGTCTTTTATATATATGTACATTAGCTGTTTGTCGTCGTGGTGCTGTTTGGGCGGTTGTGTGTTTTATATGCGGTGTTTCCTGCATAACTCTTACATGTACTTTTATGCATATTTTTCAGACAGTCCATTAGTACGTCCATGATACCATGAGATTCTCAACTAACACTCAGCAATAAGTTTATGTTATTTAGTAAATTGAGTTATGTTGCTTGTTTTAGTTTAACCGGCGGCACCCTATAACCAATAGTTTTTCCGTACATGTTGTACTTCAAGGAACAATATGCATTATAGTTAACGGGTATCATCAACACTGTGGTTGTGCCACCGATTATTTTTTAAGCAAAATACGTACTTCATTTCGTACTTTGTTATGCTATGCCATTGTTTTGTATATATCTATGGAAAGGGCCAATGGTAATGTTGTAATAACTTGTAGCCCAATCCCTTTGCGCATGTTACTATGCAAATAAATATGTTTAAACCAGTAAAACCGCTCTAAATCGCAGTGGCACGTTCAAATTAATATTAATTAATGCCGGTCTATAAGACTGGCGGCAGCTTTATGCAGGGTGAAATTCATGCAGAAAACCCCAAAGGAGCTTTCTGCGTGACTTTCATCCTGCATTAAATACCATAGAGCTACAAATCTGCACTAAATTCTGATCAAGGTTCCATAAAATGACATGTCATGACGCAACAATATAATAGGCGACATGACAAAGCTAAGAAATGATAATGCCATAGAACAAATCAATAAAAAAAATCAGATTTTTAAAACGATGTACCTTACCCATTCCATAGTACCCAGCGGCCACAAACGCCCCGTTTGACAGAGTTGTAAAGCCCAATACACTCTGCAGTCTCTCTACAGACATGTAATCTACCATCACCACAGCCTGAAGCGCAAAATAAGCACCCGAGACCGTCCCCAGCACTGACACAAACATGACCATAAGAGCAAAACTAGTGTACAGTTCCAGGAAACTACACGAGATACCTACAATTATGGCACAGGTACCGACGATTGTGGATCTACGGAACCAGTGCAGGTCCGCAATGACACCTAGCACAATTCTAGCAAAAAAGTCAATGGCACTGTAGATTGTTATTAAAGTTGCTATGTCGTTCGGTCTCAAACCGAGGTCCGTAGCGTGAGGCGCCACATATACCATACACATGAGATTCCCGGAACATATGAGTCCAAAGGCAAACAGCATAAACATAAAAACTGGGTCAAATAGTAAAGTGAAATCAAAGAATCCCTTGCAGGTTTTCAAACAGTTTGTTCGTGGTTCTTGCTCATTAGTACTGACTTCGTCCAGTCGATTGTTGCTGGAATCAGGACACTGTATGAAACCGGTTACGTCCATATGAGACCCACTAAGATATTCTGAACTAGATCTGTCGTGAATCTTATTTCTTTCCTGATGTAAGTGTGAAAATGGCTTCGTGATGCGCTGAACGCTTGATTCTGTGAATGTCCGAGGTCTTTTAAAGGGCGACAACTCAACAGCCTGTGGTATACAAGGGACAGAACCCAGTAAAAGCGATTCCACCTCGACAGTTCTCTTTCCCACTGGCACAATTACACTTGCTGACTCTGAACGTGGTTTTCTGACTTCACTTTCAACACTCACATTCGGTATTGATAGGTCATGTATCAGCATATTTTTCAAAAGCAAAGATTTCCTCACATCGCTGCTACTCCTCAATCGTTCATCTATATCACTCGACAGTCGCTTTCGTTGCTTAATTTCTTTCTTCGAAAGTTTGGGTAGATTGTCAGCTGTAGGTTTATAAAACGACACGGGTCTGAACAAGACAGCACTAATGCACAAATGTAGGTGAACAGCTGCTAATATAAGCATGCATCCCCTGTAACCGAAGTGTTCCAACAATTTTGTTATAAGTGGAGCAAACATCAGACCGCCAAGGGAACCGCCGCTCACAGCAACACTGTTCGCCAGTCCTCGTCTCTTATCAAAGTAATGCCCAAGTATCGACATCGTCGTTGGGACAACACATGCTGATCCTATCCCTACAACAAAAAAGAGTGGCATCTTCTGTAAAACGCCTCTTAAGTGACCACGAATATTAAGCACCCATTTGCTTTGAAAGATATAATTATATGTTTATCGATAAATTTATTGTTTAAGAGGGGATTTTACTGTATATCTAGGAAAAAAATGTTTTAGACCATATCGTGTTCTAAAAAAGACTGTCTGCTTAAATTGAGATCACAATATTGATATTGTGCAACTTTGACTACAGCCCGGACCGTTTTGAGAAGCCGAGTTACTCGGTGTCTCGTCTGGATCAAAACTGTTACCAAATGTATTCACGTTTTCACCCGTAGATGTTAGAATACAGTAAATCTCGATTATTCGAAATTTTAGTATACAAGAATTTAGACCCTTTTAGGCAGGTGGCTGCTTAATGCATGGTAAAAATCATACAGAAAGCTCCTATATAGGAGCTTTCTGCATGACGTTCACAATGCATTAAGCTGTCATCTGTCTGAAAGATCGATAATGATACGTATTTTAGTGTTCGAGATTTTACTGTGATTCGGGAAAGAGAGTCAAGTTGTTTATGATTACTAATCTGTGGAAATTTTCATTTACTTTCAGAGCATTTTTAAGTGATTTTATAGCCAATGGCAAAAAGTGTGTTTTGTTCTCAATTTCGATTGAAAAAATCCCAATTCAGAGGTAAAAGTGTTTTGTCGGAACATTCAGTCTGACCAGTTCATAAACAAACGGCAGACCCAGATCAGACATTTTCTACAGGAGCTGTCTGGTCAGAGTCTTCTGGGATTTTTTTTTTGTGGATTTTAGAGGTTTTGGTCCGACCGGGTATTTTGTGCTTGCAATAGACATTTGTAGGAGGGAATTTGTTAAAATCGTCTTACAGCTAAAAACTTCCCAAATTAGACAAAATTCGAAATTTCAGGGGTGTGGGTCATCTTCCCAAAATGGTTAAGAAAGGTCCCGGATTCGTACACTCTTTTGAGAAATTACTGACAGAGTGTCAAACAGCTCTCATCTGGACCCAAGCTGTTTGCAAATGCGAGCCAAGCGCGAGAATAGTTCAGACCAATATCAAACTACTCCTTGGTAGTCATAATTGGGTCGTTTTCATGAGTATAATACATGTACACTTTTGGTTAGTCATAAAGTGGCTGTTTTGGAGAGGTTTTATTCTGGAGATCAGTGTAAGGGTTAGTTAATTAATATGTAGGCTACCTAACAGGACGCCATATGAGATAAGCAGCCATAAAATGTTGTTCGCCATGGCGGTGATGATGTAGGAGGCACTAATCAGGATTCCTCCGAGGAACACGATCACTCTGCATGACGTCAGCTTCACTCCAATCGTCATCACAAACAAAGCTAAATAATAGCAAAGTAATTAATTTATAAACATATAGAACGGTAATGTTTTATTCAAAGACAATGTGGCTCGCCTGCAATCATCAGTTACGTTAAAATAACGAAACAGCGATGAAAGGAGGCCATTCTGTTGTTTCAAGTTCAAGGTCCATGCTTATAAAGCTTTTTAGTTGAGTCTGAGCTTCCTCTCAAGCTTTTGATTGGTCAGATTTGAGTCAAAGGCTCAAATCTAACCAATCAAAAACTTGAGAACGAACTCAGACTCAACTAAAAAGTTTTATAAGCATAGATACAAGTTTATTGATAGACAAGACCCGTAAGGGCATCTGACATAAAACACATAAACACGCATAATTATAAAACATTGAAACACACAATGCTCTTCAAGAGAAGCATAAATACAGAAATCACGAGTAATATTCTTAACCCTTCCCCTCATGAATATTTTGAGAAGACTAAAAAAAATCTAACAAATCTTACATGTATTTATTAACATATTCCCTCATATTGGCGACTTTTGACGACTCTGTAAAAGTCACTTTGTGAAACCATTGTGATAAATAGAGCATTTGCTCCTATAGGAACAAATGATCTATTTATCACAATGGTTTCAAACTACAAAATTCTGAAATTTTCATTTTCTCTAGTTAATGCTCCTAAATCTACCAAAAAGGAGCATTAATTAGAGAAAAGAAGAATTTTAGAATTTTGTAGTTTGAAGCCATTGTGATAAATAGAGCATTTGCTCCTATAAGAGCAAATGCTCTATTTATCACAATGGTTTCACAAAGTGACTTTTACAGGGTCGTCAAAAGTCATCAATATGAGGGAATGAGATACTCATAGTATGAGGTGAATGGTTAATTTCATTGCAATTTTAAAGTACAAAACAAAGAAAATCAACAACAACAAACAACATTCTGCTGTAAAATAAATGACATTGATAAAATATAGTATCACACAATTGAATGAAAGTAAAACAACGTAGAGAATGAGAAATAATAAATAAATACAATACTGACAAAAGTTATATGGCAAACTTGATTTGAATATATATACACCTAACCCTTTGTCTGATACATTTCAGTTCATTGATTAATATCGTCTGATCATATGTACATACAACTATAAAGCATTATGACATATACAATGTACAGCTCACTTGTACACTAGCTTCTCATACAGAAATACAGTAAAACCTCTCTATAACGGCCACTTAATTGTATCAAGTATTTTGTGTTTAAAGGCATGTGACTGCTTAAAGCAAGATGAAAGTAAAACAGAACGCTCCTATAGGAGCATTCTGTTTTACTTTCACCTTGCTTTAAGCAGCCACCTTCCTAAAGACCAACTGATTATCACAATTTAGTGGCCGTTATAGAGAGGTTTTACTGTATAGGATACCCTGTAAGGATAACAGAAAACCAAAATACCATCATAATGCAATTATATAACCGTCTTGACGATCTATTTGTTTATTATGCATATCATTATCTACTCCATGGCCTAAATTGATGACCCTGCCGAGGCAGCTCTTTTATGAATAAATTCGTCTGGGTTTCAAATTTTGCAAAAATATGTACATACAATCGAGTAAGCAGCATAAGAAGATACAATGCAATTGGCATTCAAACAAATTACTTATTAACCCCCACCCTATTCATGTTCTTGATTAATATCCAGTTTCACATATCATTATAAAAATAACAAGTCATCAACACTTATGATATCATTATATACATGTACTGACAAACATTTTGATTCATACTGCTGACCAGATGTATTCACCATAAAACAGCTGGAGTTTATCTATTTTTTTTTGTTTCAAGGGGGCAACTTATACAGCAAGGTTGGGAATTTTTAAGAAGAGTTAACTCCCTTTTTAGTTCACCAAGCATTATATATAGCTGACAGAATACGGTGTAGAATATGTATTCCCTCTACAATATGATCATGCATTCGAGTGTTCATGATTTCCGTGTAACAAACCGCAGGTGCACTTCGCATGCCATGTCTCAAAAACAACAACTTAATCACAAATACACTATTTTTTAATCACATGTTATAACTATCATAAACATACCAAAAGAAAGTTTTCTAACTCAACCAAAAAAAATGAAAAAAAAATAGAAAAAAAAACAATTTCCCGAACACCCCTGCTCTATATAATAAGTAAAAGGAAATCTGCTAAAAAATCGATGGATTCATTCACTACGATCGTCCTTTAAAGCTTATTTGACCACCGATTTCCAGTAAACTGTGTCTCATTTATCAAAGACATCACCACTCTTAATGAACAGTCATCTATTTTTTTTCTCAGAATATAACACGCTTTTACAACGAGTTGCCAATTTTATTTTTCATTTCTTTTTTTGGTTGAGTCAGAAAATAATGGTTTGGTATGTTTAAGATACTTACATGTATGACATGTGATTAAAAATAATGTATTTGTGACGGAATGTTTGGCCTGTGTTCATATGCCATTATAAAAAAAATAATCTTATTAATATTCATGACGTCATTATTTCCTACATGAATATTCATCAGGGAAAGGGTTAAAGCAGGGTGACAGCCATGCTGAAAGCTCCCCGCAAGCTTTATGCATTGCTTGGTCCCTGCATGAAACAGACATTTTTAAATAGTTCTCATTTGTTCTTTACTTACAGTTTGTATTAGCGAGATTTACTATAGGTATACAGTAAAACCTCTCTATAACGGACACTAAATTGTGTTAATTAGTTGGTATTTAGGGCAGGTGGCTGCTTAAAGCAAGGTGAAAGTAAAACAGAACGCTCCTATAGGAGCGTTCTGTTTTACTTTCACATTGCTTTAAGCAGCCACCTGCATTTAACACAAAATACTTAATGTAAATAAGTGGCCGTTATAGGGAGGTTTCACTGTATTTGTATCCCTCCAGTGCGCATGTACTTAGAACCTGATACATGTACCTCAGCAAATACAAGTATAATGCAAAATGATACAATTATGATATTTTTTCCTGGCGCCGAAACAAAATGAGTAGGGTCTGCGCTCACTTGCTTTTGTTGGTTTGTTTGTTGTGGGTTGGTTTTTTTTAAATTTATAATGCATGGTCAGGGGGTAAGAATGACTTATAAAATTATGTTAAACCCTTTCCTCCTTACAACCGCACTATTCACGCATTTTCAAACAGAGTAGACTCGGATCAGACGACTCCTGTAGGAGCCGCCTGATCAGGGTCTGCTCTGTTTTCTGGTGGCATGGTATAGGTATGATTCTGTCCTGTTTCTGTCTCAGCCAATATTTCCTGTTTTCATATGCTGTTTTAAAAATCATGTAATTACTATTCATGCTGTAATTATTTATTTTATTAACAGGGAAAGGGTTAAACAGTACATGTTGCGACTAGGATGCACGTTTTAAAGTGATCTAGATCTATATCTACACTGTTTGTCTGTCGCGAATGCTCTCCTGACAAGTACATATATATATGGCAACCATTCAAAAGTAGTCTAAGTCTGTCTTTCATTGTGTTTTAGAATGTTTTATGCATTTTTCTTTTCTTTTCTTTCAATTACCTTCTCGATTATATTTGTTCAGTCTGCATTAAGCAAGCATCCGCTCTAACCCTTTGCTGTTCTATGTTAATTTCAAATTTTAATACCTACTGAATATTCATGGCCAAACTTGTGATAAAGAAATATGGAAGGTAGAACATTGTAGCCATTTGACAAAGTAAAGAAACAGATCTATCTAATTTCATAAGCAAACAGAGCAGACCCAGATCAGACGGCTCCTCTAGGAGCTGTCTGATCTGGGTCTACTCTGTTTGCAAATGCGTGAAAACACGTTTCTATGAGGGAAAGGGTTAAAGGACAGCACTGTTGATCCTGTCGATGGTCGCTATAGAGAGGTATTGTACAGATGCCAAATACTAATATTAAATTCCACGAGATAGAATTCTAACTATTTCAGTGGGAGAAATGCGTCAATAATGTCCTTTGCAACGGTGAAGACTTTGGAATAGTCCATTTGAAATTTCAGTGTTGAATGGGTTAAAGATCAAACTCTTTTCAAATCTGTTAGGATATTGGATGGGACCGACGGTGATAAATATCGTCCATCAAGAGGACGTACTTGTATCTTGGACAATGCATTAGACCCTTCCTTAACCCATTATCCCATAGGCTATTTTTAGATCCAACCACTTTGAATAAATCTACAGAAAAGGAACAATAACTAGAGAAAAGGCACATTTTAGAATTTCGTAGTTTGAAACCATTGTGATAAAAAGAGCATTTGCTCCTATAGGAGCAAATGCTGTATTTATCACAATGGTTTCATAAGTTGACTTAAATTGCAGAGGCGCCAAAAGGCGTCAATAGGTTAAGCGGCTATCATAAAGAGGTATAGTAATGGGTCTGGAAGGCAGGTGGTAGCCTAATGCTGGTTAAAAATAATACAGAAAGCTCCTATAGGAGCTTTCTGTATTACTTTTACCCTGCATTAAGCAACTATCTGCTTTTTCAAGACTCCTATGTTTAATAAATGAATGACCGCTTAGGACAGGTTCTACTGCACTTGTATCTTTAACACTACGCATCAGGTCGGCGATTCTGCTGACGTGTTCCTATACCTGATAGATATGCATGCATGGATCCATTGTGAATATCAAATTATTTAATTATTGGCTTGAAGCAATCCTCTCGCTAAATACAAGTTGGAAAGACGGGAGAAATATGCCTCCATGTATAACAGAAACCAGCTTGCTTATATGCGATAAAGAACGAAAACTCTGGAGATCAATTAATAACCTCCATTGGCGCTAGAAAATAACGGAGTTAAATTGATACAGCGAGAACACACGTATAAACGTACCAGAGAGGCTTGACGCTGCATTCTGGACCGTGGATATGAGCGATGTGACAGACGCAGTGGCATTGAACTGCTGTTGGAAGGTCACGAACAATATACCACTGGCCTTCATCACGCCGATAAAGATCCCCATCACCAGTACAGAGCCTGCAGAAAAAGAGATATATACATGTGTATAGTAAAATCTCGCTAAAATGAACTTTAAGTAAAGTGTGCACCAAACTCATCTGGTAGTTACTGTATGATTTTCAACATGCATTAAGCTGGGACTTGTTTAACCCATTCCCTCATATAAACGCATTTTGACGCCTCTATAAAAATGCTTTAATTTAAATATCACAATGGTTTCAAACCTATACAGTTCTAAAGATTACAATTTTGCTGGTAAATGCCCCGCTCCTTTTCGTTAGATTTATTTGAAGCGGCTGGGCCTAAAAGTAGCCTTTCAGCGAACTGGTTAAAATCCAATATTGATAGTTATTTCAGTGTGTATAGATTAACGAGATCTATTGTAGCTCTATATATGTACACAATGTACCTATATTACCTATCCATGTACACGCTACAACTCATCAAATACAGTAAAACCTCGATTATCCGAACACTAAAATACGTATTATTATCGATCTTTAAGACAGGTGGCAGCTTAATGCATGATGAAAGTCATGCAGAAAGCTCCTCTAGGAGCTTTCTGCATGACTTTCATCATGCATTAAGCAGCCACCTGCCTAAAAGGGTCTAAATTCGCTTATAACGAAAATTCGAATAATCGAGGTTTTACTGTATATCCTTTGTCATATCTTACCCTTACACAGCAGTGAAAATATAATGTCTGATCGAAATTGGATCTGATGCGAGTTTGACTACAATAAAACCTCTCTATAACGGCCAATAAATTACATCAAGTATTTTTGTTAAAAGCAGGTGGCTGCTTTAAGCACGGTGATAGTAAAACAGAACGCTCATATATGAGCGTTCTGTTTTACTTTCACCTTGCTTTAAGCAGCCGCCTGACCTGAATACCAGCTAATTAACACAATTTAGTGGCCGTTATAGAGAAGTTTTACTGTAATTCCAATTTGAACACACTTAAAATTAGAAACTATTAAAATAGTATCAAACAGCTTGGATCTTGAAACGCCCACTTACTCGGCGTCTTATCTGGGTCCAAGTTGTTTGCAAATACGAGTCAGATCTGGAAAAGCGATATATCGGTTAGATACTGTATGATATGGCTACATTTACATGTACATGTACATGTACAATCATAAGAGGTTCTCTCTGCACTTCTGTTGGAACCGATAAATATTTCTACAGTAAAACGTCTCTACGGCAACCATTGAAAGTCCTATTCTTGCTTTTTAGGTCGTATTTTAATGCAGGATTAAAGTTATACTAAAATACCACATACAGTAAAACCTCGATTATCCGAACACTAAAATACGCATTAGCATCGATCTATAAGACAGGTGGCAGCTTAATGAATGGTGAAAGTCATGCAGAAAGCTCCTCTAGGAGCTTTCTGCATGACTTTCATCATGCATTAAGCAGCCACCTGCCTAAAAGGGTCTAAATTCGTTTTTAGCGAAAATTCGAATAATCGAGATTTTACTGTAGTTGTATTAAACAACCCCCTATTAACAAAGACACAAATGCTTATTCATTAAGCGGTGGCTACATATAGAGATGTCTATATTGAAATGTCTATCCGTATTGCCACTAATAATTAAGTTGCAAGTGACTCACGCTTCTACGAAAGACCGGCGGTGACATTTCCACTTCAAGATTTCACACAATAGAATTCATGATTTCACGATTTCACAATTTCATGATTTCATGATTTCACGATTTCACGATTTCACGATTTCACGATTTCACTTCAAAATTTCACGATTTCACGATTTCACGATTTCACAATTTCAAGATTTCACGACTTCACAATTTCTCGATTTCGCAATTTCAACCTCATGTAGAATCTTTTAGCCACGTGGCACGCTGACGTAATTAAGGCAACAGAGTGGTTCTCGCCCTTGAAATCAGGATGGCAATTTGAAATCCATAAATACACCTTTCTACGCCTTTGCAAACAGGCTAGACCCAGCTCAGACGACTCCTATAGGATTTAATCTTATTTAAAATCCATGATGTCATTATTTCTTACAGTTTATTATTAATTAAATTCTCCTCCAGTACAGTGTCATACAAACATAAGACAATGATTTAACACAATAAACACATGATTGGCAATTCTCATGCATGAATATTCATGCAGGAAAGGGTTAAACAATATTGATGGTGGACCTGAGGACAAGCTACATGCAATATATGAAGGCCCTCGGCCCTACAGTTCTGGAAGGGAAGATTGTCATAGTTTTCCGCCGTTTCTTTCATCGTGGCTTTTACTTCAACATGTGCGTTTTGATGACGTCATAACAATTCAAATGGACTAAATGAAATCATGAAATCGTGAAATTGTGAAATCATGAAATTGTGAAATCATGAAATTGTGAAATCGTGAAATTTTGAAGTGAAATCGTGAAATCGTGAAATTGTGAAATCGTGAAATTGTGAAATCGTGAAATTGTGAAATTTTGAAGAGAAATCGTGAAATCGTGAAATTGTGAAATCGTGAAATTGTGAAATTGTGAAATCGTGAAATCGTGAAATTGTGAAATTTTGAAGTGAAATCGTGAAATTGTGAAATCGTGAAATTGTGAAATCGTGAAATTTTGAAGTGAAATCGTGAAATTGTGAAATCATGAAATCGTGAAATCATGAAATTTTGAAGTGAAATCGTGAAATCGTGAAATTGTGAAATCGTGAAATTGTGAAATTTTGAAGTGAAATCGTGAAATCGTGAAATTGTGAAATTGTGAAATCGTGAAATCATGAATTGCTTTGTGTGAAATCTTGAAATGGAAATGTCACCGCCGGTCTTTCGTACGCTTCAGATTAAAATTGGATTTCACAATACATGTTCGGACATCTGCACTTGAAAGAGGTGTCTATACCAGTACAGTAATTAACCCATTCCTTCACGTAAACGTCTTTTCACGCATTTGCAAACAGACTAGACCTAACTCAGACGGCTCCTGTAAGAGCTGACTGATTAGGGTCTGCTCTGTTTGCTAACATAATGTGATATATCTGTTTCTTTAGTTTCTAAAAGGGCTACAATGCTTCACTGTCCACATGTTTATTTTAGAAATAGTTTGTCTATGAATATTTGGTATTGAAATTTGGAAGAAATATAGAACAGGGAAGTGGTTAAATAAGTTAACAGACTTGTGTGAACCAACAAGGAAATTAATACTTAAAGTATAGGTTGGATATGTCGTCTGGTGGTTTCATGAATACGGGACATGTACATAGTCGCATGTTTCTGTCTGCACGTGCCGCAGTGCATGCTGCTGCATAAATTGACCAATAGTGCTTGTGTAACCACATGGAACAATTCAGGTGTACCTCGAGTGGTCAACGTCAGGTCAACAGTGATAGAGCATGTGCCTAATGCACTGTGATCATAATTATCTGTTTGCTTTATCACCGATGTATCCCATAATCCAAGTTCTAAACTCTCAAATATTAATTAACTCAGTTTTTGCAATAGCACTATGAACAACTGTTCATGCCGGTAACTGTAGAATCATATATACAATTATATTATAACTATATCCTATAGGTGCCGTCTGATCTGGGTCTACTCTGTTTGCAAGAGACGTAGAAAGGCGTGTTTATCGAGTAAAGGGTTAGCCCTATCCTGTTCTATGTTTATTCCAAATCTCTATGCCTACTGAACATTCTCGGACAAACACGTTATAAAGAAATATGGAAGGTGGTACATGTACATTGTACATGTAGCCATTTCAGAAACTAACGAAACAAATCTTCCAAATTCCTTTAGCAAACAGAGCAGATCCTGATCAGACGGCTCCTATAGGAGCCGTCTTGTCTGGATCTACTCTGTTTGCAAATGCGTGAAAAGATGTTTATATGAAGGAAATGGTTAAATATTTGACAAACTAAATAGTCTACATGTATTATCCTGATGAGATGCCGTGTTACTGTTCACAAATGCGGATAGCGAGATAAGGGTCAACCATTTACTTCATGAATATTCAAATCAGAAATTATGACGTCATGAGTATTTATTAACTGAATTTATATAACGGTGCATGTATATATGGACGAGATATATTTATAACTGCACGTAGCCATGGCAAAAACTGTAGAACCAGATCTATACCACTCAATAAGTAAAAAACGCTGATATTGGTCAGACGGTTCTGTTCATACAGCAGTCGTTTATCTACATGTAGGCTTACATTTGTTTATAAAGGCGTAAAATTACTTATGTATTGAGTAAATGGTTATAATACCATTAACCCATTACCTCATAGGCTATTTTTAGATACAATCTCTTTTAATAAATCTACCGAAAAGGAGTATTAAATAGAGAAAAGGAAAATGTTAGAATTTTGTAGTTTGAAACCATTGTGACAAATAGAGCATTTGCTCCTATAAGAGCAAATGCTCTATTTATCACAATGGTTTCAACAGGTCATATTTACACAGTCGTCAAAAGTCGTCAATATGAGGGAATGGGTTAACCGTGGTGTTTAATAAGAATAAATGTTTTGAGTTAGATCGTTTTAATTGTACGGCATCGAAACACTAAACATGTTATTTGGCGTCTGTACAGGAAATACGCTGCTTGATATATAGGTGAAGACAATGTCCACTGTTTTATCATAGCACTATTTTATCATCGGCGCGAGGGCATGAAGTCCTCGTGTCTGTATGGAACGCTTTCAGTGGAAGGAATTCTGAGAATATTATTGAAATGTATTTTTTGATTTATAAGTGTAATAACAGAATGCATTGAAATAATACAATTTTTATAGTTGGAAACAGCTTAACAGTTTTATTATCCCTGTTGAATTGTTTGTATTTTGGAACTAGTTTTCAGACATTTTTAAAGTTTGGCCCACTTAGAGTAAAAATCCTACAAATTACGCTATATAAATAAATGTTTCAGTTTATTATTGACTTGTAGTCAGTCACGATATCGATGTCATTTCAACGGAACCGACAATAAATATTTTGCTTTACAATTTCGAAACAGAAAGAAACAAATTTAATGTAATTTGTTGTTGAATACTTCGTGCATTATGTTTCTAACCAAACTGTGATCGGATTGTCCTTGATAAATTGACTTGTGGCCATAAATGATCAGTAGGGTATACAACATTGAATAGAACGCCAGTCAGTTCAATGACTGGTCGAAATTAATCTAAAAACAGGACAGAACTCAACGTACTGAAGGTGCTCATCCGGGGATCCTTTATTCTAAACAGATTGGCGTGTGCTTATGGTTTTATTACATTAACCCTTTCCCTGTTGCATATTCACGTAAGAAATAATGACAACATGAATAGTTATTAGCTGAGTTGTTTTTTTTATATTGACATGATTATTTTGGTTCTGGTAGAAACTAGAGTCGAGTCAATGATAGTTTCATTAGCAAATAGAGGAGACCTTGATCAGATGTACGACTATTTAGGAGCTGACTGATCTTGATCAACTACATATGCAATGCGTGAAAACGCGTTTACATGGTGGAAATGGTTAAGTAAAATAATAGCTGTTCAACAGCACTTTCTTTTATTGCTTTTTTGCAGAGGAGAGCAAAGTGTTTGTAAATTAGATTCTAGATAGATTTATTTCAATATTGTGCAAGTAACATGGTTACAAAAGCAATCTAACTCAAATTAAAATAGTTCTTTCTTACGGAGTGACCTCCGTTAAACAGGTAGGATCCTTTCTGCTCTTCCAGGAAAATTAACCGATTTATTAACATGAGATACTGAAATATTCATGACATCAGCGTACAATTTAAATTATGAAAAGTGTAAGATTAAATTCCAACTATATATTTAGCGGTATTAAGTTGGTTTTTAACTAGAATAGAAAAAAGTGTTATTGTAGCAGCATATGATCTAGATCCGAACCATTACGTTTTCGTAAATTTATTTGATTTTATCTCGAGGACGTTATAAATCGTGACAAAATTTTGAATCAGTTTTGATTTAGATTAGTTTCTGAGTTTTGATTAGGATCAAAACTGCGTTGTGTATTGGACCTAAATTGTTTGACAGCCATTTAGTGGTGGAATAATTGTAGAATATTGCAGGTGTATAAAGAGATTTTCTTAACTCGAGTTTCCTTTGTGCTGTTATTGCGTATTTGGTGTGTTTAGGGTACTTAGTAAACGGTATGGATCCTGCTGACACATCGGTTTATTCATTGTCTCCACCGGATCTAAACCGTTCGATGCTTGCATGCAAATATGATTTAAGAACAAATACAATATGTTAATTAAGAAATAATAAATCCATACCGGTTAAGTGTTTTATCGTGCAATCGAACACTGGTAGGAGTTGAGCACGAGGCCGATAGGCCGAGTGATTTAATTATAAGCATCTCAACGATTCTAACACTTCAATTTAACAATAATTTGCACCGCCACAACGGCACTACGTTTCTTGTCGTACGAATTTTCGAAGCCATATTACGTCACGTTAAGCCGTTACAGCGCGTGCCGTGTTTTATGGAGAATTCAAACATAGATACGTCCCTTCTTTGTTTATGTAGATGTGTGCGCGATGTGTGTTAGAATATTATAGAATTGTTATGGAGCAGATGTCATTTTGATTAGCATCTTAAAGATTACTCATGCCACAGAATTGATCATCACATTCATCGCCCTATTAAAATTGCAATGTACAGTAGAACCTGTATTAAAGGTCTATTAATTCCTTGAACGCTCAAAGAAAACAACAGGTGGTTGTCTCCATGGGTTTTCCATATACTGCTTTTCCATATATGAACAAATTATTTCTGGATTTCTGGCACATATTTAATAGGTTTGCAAGTACACACTGTACATGCCCTGTTTTATTTCTCCTTTGCTGTTATCCAACTCTATTCGCGCCCTTTGATGCTTTGCATCAATGGTTTTCTAGTAGCGTTGCTTCATATGCTTAACGATCTGTCTTACAGAGTAGACCAAGATCAAACAGTTATGTTTGATTATGGGGTAGTATATACCTGATTATACAGACATTTCTATGCTCATGTATCATTATAAGAATGTAATTGAGAAAAAGACTAACATCCAAATAACAGTAGAGTAAAACGCCTCTAAACCAGAATTCAAGTAGAGAATAATTTATATACATTTAGACAGGTGACTGCTTAATGAAGGGTGAACGTCATGCAGAAAGATATTAGATGAGCATTCTGCATATCTTTCATACTACATTAACCTACCACATGTCTCCAATACCGATATTTATACTAAAATTAATGTCCCGCTTAGAGGGGTTTGCATTTGGAAATGTTATGTCTTAGACTACTTCCAACTTAGTAAAGCTGGTGAGAAGCTATTTGCAAACGAGATACAGGTCGCAGTTAGCGGGGTAAGTCATTGTAGTCTTGTGAAATAATTTATGATGTAAACGGTAAAGACGCTGAGATTGAGTGTCCCTTTTAAGGAAAATTTTGCATACATATGTTAACCCATTTCTACAGAGGCTATTTTTAGACCCGACCTCTTTGAATAAATCTAATGAAAAAAAGCATTAATTAGAGAAAAGGAAAAGTTTAGAATTGTGTAGTTTTTTTTAAACAAATTTGATAAATGGAGCACTTGCTCCTATAGGAGCAAATGCTCTATTTATCACAATGGTTTCATAAAGTGATTTTTACAGAGGCATAGAAAGGCGAAATGTGTATTACATGTAATTACAAGAAAGGCGGAATTATGAAGCTTTCAAAAGATGGATACTTCGCGGACAGATCAGTGTAAGCACGAGCTAAGGGCGCACTATGGTCAGAGTCTACCAAATTGATCAGCTCCTCCCATTGGGTAGACAAGTTTAGGGAATCAGTATCTCTAGTATTTACTAAATAGGGTTATTGGTTGATTGGTGTCAAAAAGAAAGTAAATTAAATACAGTTCATTTGTGATCTTACTCAATTGACAACTTGTACCTGTAATAATAGAGTGGCCATTGGGCACTGGGTATGTTCTAAAATTTAAAATTGAGAATATGGTGCTTTCTTGCATCAGTTGTAAAGTTCAGTGCAGACTTGAGGTTTGCAATGTTTGCCAGGTTCCAACGAGTGCTTACTTATTGGCCTGCAACATATTTGTGAGATCAGTAGTAAACGCAATAATGGAAGACTAAGGGGTATATTTAGTAGTCTCTGACCTATTATCTAGATACGTCAGTAATTCCGTTCTTCATAGGCTACATAATTATGAATCAGGTTAAATACTTTTTAACATCTGGTAATGTTTACATTGTAATTGCCCTAATGCTTTATTGGTGTGAAGGATTCAGGTCAGACGAAATTCCATACAGAATTCTAAAGTTGCCACGTCATTACATTAACCATCACCCCGCTATCCGTAACCTGACTAATTTGTATCCAGATGAGACACCAAGTAGCTATAGGAACCGTGTGATCTTGGTGTATTCTGATAGACAAAGCGTCAGGACGCGCTTCAAGCCAAACAAACCTCTATAATGCTGAAAGGCTTTCGTTGTTATCCTCATTTGGTGTCTGGGATTAGTATTTTGTATAAATACAGTAAAACCTCTCTAAACCGGGCGTTTATTTGAGTATAAATATCGGTCTTGGAGACAGATTGCATCTTAATGTAGGATGAAAGTTATGCAGAAAGCTCCTAGAGGAGCTTTGTGCATGACTTTTATCCTACATTAAGCTGCCACCTGCCTAAACGTGTCTAAATTCTTCTCTTCTAGATGTCCAGTTTAGATGGGTTCTACGGTAATGAAATAAAATATGTCAGCTTGTAGATATTCATTTCAATTCATTTTTATTTCATTTAAACCAGAAATCAAAGTATACCTACAGTAATGATCCTAGTGACTTCAGCTACAATAATGAAATTTAAATAGACATTTGGCATTAACTTAATAGAATTGTTTCACGACACTGTTGGTAGAACTGGGCTGGATATATCTGCCCCTACGGCCACAACCCCAAATCAATTTCACCCAACGATAAAAACCCAGACAGGGGTTCCTCTAAGAAAGGAGTCGTAGGGTCTCAACCCTATCCATTTCTCTAACCATCAACAAGTTTAGTGTACATTGTATGAATTATCTCAACAATGGCGTGTATTCAATGAATAGGCGGGTCCAGAGCATGAAAAAGTGTTTATGTTGATTTAGATAAATGTTTTAGATATCGAACATGTGGTAAACAATGAATACAAAGGCTAAAATGTAAACGTTGCACGTATCGGAGAGTTATTGGTGTAGGCTGTTCAATATTTCACATATAGGCCTTCTTTTCAAATAGTCTCAGAGAAAGCGATGCATGGCTAATGTGAACAGTGTATATCCAGATCAATCACCTCGTTGGAAACGAGGTGTCTGATAAGGGCTGCAATATTGTCATTTATTTATTGGTCTTCATACCCATTACACCCCCCCCCCCCACACACACACACACACACACACACTCACACACACACACACACAATACACCCCTTCCCATCACCACTCCTTATATGCAATATGGATACAGGATAATTCAAATATCACTGGACCGATAAAGGTTCAGTTACAAGTAATCAAACATCAACAGAACGGCTTTATTAGATATGAGAACAAATTAATGAAATAAGCACAATACATGCATGCATTAGCATTTTAATTAGATACAATAATAACTCGATATCTTTAGTAATGAAGAAATGATAACGTGTTAAGCAGATGACTGCTTAATGCGGGTTGAAAGTCATACAGAAAGCTCCTAGACTGTCACGCTGCATTAAGCTACAATATGTCCTAAAAATCGATAATGATACGTATTCTAGTATTCGAATAATTGATATTTAACTGTATATAATTATGTCTGTGCTAGCTTCATTTTGTAGTAGATGCCGCATTGGTGTGTACGGTAAAGTGACGAGTCGACATGTACAATGCAAATACGACTGAACAATTTACCTCCATGAGATATTCTAGCAACTTGTCGAATAGGCATTCAGTTTATCGGACTGGTTTCGCAGGGAATCGATATATAGTTGAACTTTGATAACTCGAACTTGAAGGGACCATACAAATTAGTTCGAGATAACAGAAGTTCGGGTCATCTGATATCTAATCTGAACAAATTCTCAATGGTACAGCTTAATACAGTTCTAAAGTAATGCTGAAAGCTCCTACAGGAGCTTTCAGTATTACTTTAGACCTGTATTTAGCTGCCACATGTGTTTCTAGATATCTGCAGCGATAAATTTAGAGCATTTCTTTATTGTAAGTTTTGAAAGGACTGAATATTTAGTTCGAGTTATCCCGAAGTTCGAGTTATCCGAGTTCGAGATATCGAGGTTCAACTGTATAATGTTGATCTAATGTATATCTAGACTTACATGTACGGGCCGCTAGATACGATGAGATCTGATATATGTCTCTACAGTAAAACATCTCTATAACGGCCACTAAATTGTGTTAATTAGTTGGTATTTAGGGCAGGTGGATATAGGAGCTCCTATAGAAGCGCTATGTTTTACTTTCACCTTGCTTTAAGCAGCCACCTGATGCAATTTAGTGGCCGTTATAGAGAGGTTTTACTGTCTTTTATCCACCAATGTCTATCATGCTACAACCGGTCTATGCCTATTTTTTTGTAAATGATCTACATGACACGTGTTTCAGACCATTATGGTACTCGATCATCTCATCTGGATCCAAGCTGCTTGCAAATGCTAGATATTTTCTATTATGAGAAGGGTTAACCCTTTCGGCGCCAAATTTCTAATTGTCGTCTGCAATCCAAGTTTGTTAAATTATTCAGTAAAAAAAAGAAATGAGATAAATAAATGCAAATT